>JALHCF010000126.1:42676-246986 GCA_024341135.1 Tolypocladium album
CAATCACGGCGAGTGTAATGAACCAAGATGGCATGACTAGACTCATCGAATTTCCTGCTCTGTGTCATGATTGTGCCCCATGGCACATCCGAAAACTACGGACCACGTCTTTGGGAGGACGCCGGCACTCAAACGACAATTAACAGTGGACCTCTCCTTCTGTGCTGGAACTGGTATCCGGGTATGCCGCCGTAAGATCCTTGCCCAAGCCAAGCTCACGACAAAGTCGGGACAGCGTCAGTCGTCGTCCCAACTCCAAGCGCTCTCCCTCGCGAAACTGCAGAAAACTGCAAGCTCAAAAGACAAAAAAAGAAAAACAAGAAGAAAATAAAACACCAAGTATGCCGTCGTCACGTCGTTAGGCAGTCTCCCAGCAACGCAATCGTACAGTAAGTTCCATCACGGCTCGTGGTCATCCGAAAGGCAGAACCTTTGCACAGCATTCAGGCCCGCAAGGCTGACTTGTGTGTGGTGGCGGATGGCAAGTAGCCGTGGAAGGAGAGGGCAGCCGTCCAAAAATATGCCGGATAACTGGTAATACAGGAGTGAAAGTTTGAAAAGGGCCATCATAGGTTCGTCTTGGACTTGGACGCCTGCCAGACGTCCTTTGGAAAGTCGAAGCTCAGGTCTGCGTTCTCCATTTTGAGCCCGAGTTGCCAGCGGCCGAGGCCGGGCCAGAAGTTCTCGTACGCGCCCATGACTTCGCCCGTCTCATCGCGCTGGGAGATATCGAACCAGCCGACGCGCGTCGTGCGACTGTACTGGTTCGGAACGACGGAGCACCACTTCTCTGTGCCGGGGAGCTCGCCCTGACTTCCTTTGCCTTGAGGTAGCGGTGGCATGACGAGAGTGGTGTTGAGGCCGATGTGGTTTGCCCAGCGGGTTTTAAATGGGAACGAAGGCGCGTACGACCACGGTTTGAACGTGGCTTGGAACCAAGGGACGGTGCAGGGCGTCGACTCGGTGACGTCTCCCGTAGTGTCATGGGGGTAGACCTTGACAGAGACAGAGCCGTTTGGGCCAAAGTGCCAATCGAACTTGGCAAGGTGTTTCGGGATGTTCCAGTCTGCGTCTTGTCAGCCAGGGGACCGACTGTTGGCCAGGGTGTACGGATGACGACAGCCTGCAAGCAGCGAATGCAACAACAGAAAAACCGAAGAACGTACTTATCCTGCCGTTGAAGCAGGTGTGCTTTTGAGAAACGTATATGCGAGAGATTCGCGGGTTGCGCCCCACCTCCGGGCGGCCGTCCGGGCCGTCGCGGGACCAATCGTATGAACCAGGTACGACCAACAGCTCGTCGTACGGGCCGACAGGGGAGTCGGCGTATCGAATAATCTGTATGACGCCGAGGCCCCCAACCGCCCGGCTCCCCGGCGGATGTGCAAATTCGGCCCCGGCCTCGAGCGGCGAGTAGACGTGGTCGTCTCGCAGAACCCGGGCGGAGGCCCCCGACGCCCAGAAGTAGATACAGTAGACATCACCGTTGAGGTGCCAGGGCGGAGGGACGCGCTCGATTGGCTTTGACTCGGGCTCGGACGACATGGCGAATTTGGCGGAAGGCGGTTTGTGCTTGCCAGGTGCAAAGATCACGGGCGAGGCACCGACACAGTGATCTGGGGGCGACGAGAGGCGAGGAGGGCACGACATGTACATGAATGGGCCTGCCGCGGCAGACGAGGAGGCAGGATGAAGAGGAAGCGAACGGAAGGACCGGAGCGGCTCGACTTAAGAGCCAGTCGGCGCGCGGGTCCTCGGCCGGCCCTTCGAGCATCGAGACCCATTGGAGCCAAGAGGCGACGGTGGTGGTGACTGACGGTCCGCTCGCTAAGATATCGTGTACGGCGTAATAATGGATGTACTAGTCTGTACGGGGTACCTTCGCACTCCGCACTCGCTCGGCGCTCCATACAGGAGTTGGTCCGCACAGGACGGATTGTCCCGCAGGTCCGGCTCAGGGAAAGCTGACGACGGACCCCCGGCATCAAGGTGGTGGTGGTGGTGACTTGGCGGCCCTGCAAACGATGTAAATGGACCAAGGCCATGTGTTTTGGGGTGTGGACCCAGGGTTCGGGGCCCAAGAACGTGGCCAGCCCACGATCAGGAGCGCCATGGCGCCCATGGATGCCGGGAATGGGATGGCGCTGGGGGCTGCGTCAGGGATGTGCGTGGGCGAGGGTGGGTGCTGGGAAGGGCGTGTAAGAAGGCCGGCTCTTCCTGCGATATACTGTAATAACTACCTTACTTGTTCGGGACTTGGGTGCGTTCGCGCGGACTCGTCCACCACTTGCAGGCGGACGGCGGGCTCAGGGCAATGCCAAGTCATCCCTATTCAACCAGGATGCTGGGGGATGCCTGCGCAGAGCCGAGGCCTTAGCGCCAGCAGCCCCAGCGATGGGGTGCCACGAGATGCTGGCCTTCTTTTATTAGCTGGGGCGCCCCAAACGCCGCGTATTTGCGATTCGAGGAAGCCTGGCTACAGCAGCCGATGGAGCGCCGTGTCGACGTTGCAACAGGCGGGCGGGGACGGGGACGGGCGCTGGTGCGGAGACTCGCGACAAGTCAAGACTACTCGTAAGAGTAGAACATTCAGCAACCCGATAAAGGAAGAATAACGAGAGAGGCACAGAGCGGAAGGGATACGGGATGGCGCAAAGCGGGGACACAAAGCCACTCACGTTTCTCGCCGGAATGAACGTAGCCCAAGTTTGGCGCCCTCACCCATGTCTGTCCTCTGATCATCGACTGCCGCAATGGGCAAGTTTCGTTTGTGACGCCGCCGCTGGAGGGGCTGCGACGAAGCAGAGTGCTTCCCCGTGCCCAAGCGTTCCGTGCCCGAGAGAGTTGCCAGCGTCAAGGGGACCGGATTGCGTACTCGTACGAACGAGTGTGCTCGTACGACGCAGAGTTTTGCGTCGGTCCAGCTGGCACGTTGACGAGGGCTGCCGGCACAGGGAGCTGAAGCTGAAGCTGGCAGGGGCGCCGACGATGCGCCGCCGCGCCTTCTCAGTGCAGCCAGCAGCAGGGAACGCCGCCCACGCACCGAGAACCAGCAGCTTCCAAGTCTCCGCGCCTCACGCCTCGTCTCGACCCAAGGGCTTCTGCCTCGTCGCCGGATCCGAATACGTGCCTTGCTCGCCTCGCCAAGCACGGGCGCAAACTCAAAGGCAAAGGCCAGGAGTACTCGTACTCCGTGTGGTTGGTACCTCCCCCGACGAACATGCCACTTCGACCGGGCATATCCCTCCACCACCGCTTGTTTGAAAGCTTGCACCCCCTCCGCAGCACCCCTCATCTCGGCACCCATGCCCCGGGGAAGCAGCATGAATCGGCACCGAAACGGCCCAGAAGCCCTGGTGGAAACAATATCGAAGTCGATCCTCGCACTGGCGGGGACCCCGTCGCTCTTCGGTCGCGCTGCGGCGTAATCCTGCGACATGCCGGCTTTGTCGCAGCGGGCGTGGCAATGGTACGGAAGGGGTGCGGCATGGCCTGTAGTCGACCGCTCCGTACTCGTACGTGTGGAATATTGAATACTCGTACACTGGTAGCGGGAGGCGATCGATAACATACTCAGCCTCCCCCCTTTGACAACAGACACTGCCGCTGTCTGTTTCGGGCAATTTGTGTCGACACCTCTTCCATCACCCGCATGGCGCAATTATAAGCCCGAACCGAGGCCTGTGGTCCGACGTGAGTGCAACCGTGAGAACGGCTCGGCTTGCAACGTCAACGCCACTCACGATTCTGCGCATTCGCCCGTTCCTTACCAAGTACTCGTGGCCGGCTGCAACACCAAGAAACCTGCCGGTCCCGCGATCAAAGGCAACAGCCGGGCTCAAAGCCGCCCCGACCAGAGTGGAAGTAGTGCGTCTACCATCACCCGCCCAAGAGTTTGGTTTGGGTTGACGCCTTCAGCGGCAATTGGTGCATTAGCTGAGCTGCCGGTTGTGGCTGGTCCATAAAGCAGCTGAGGAAAAGCTGGCCGACGTCGATATCGATACTGCCGGCTGACCAGCACCACAACCAGCCTGGCAGCGCCGTGATACGTTCACTTTTCGGCATTAACGAAGTGCTATGCTTACTCCAAGCTCGGGATATCGCTCATCATCACCTCCAAGCATTCTGTCGACGCAAAACAAGGCACTCAGCAGAGCACCAATTATCAACACCATCGCCGTGTCTCCTGATCACACAGCTCATGCACACTCACCTCACTGTGCATGGCGCTCCCAGATCAACCGTCCTTTTTCGTCCCCTGTCCTCCCTCCATGCGCGGCATCAATTTCACCCGCACCCATGCCCTCACACCCGCTGCCACGCTGTCAATGCCACCCCCCTCCCCCCAGCCAGGATCGTGTTTCCAGCGGGGGCACATAATAGTTTGAGAAAGCACAATAAGGCACTACGAGTACGGATACAAGTACTCGACATTTCGGAGACTACTGCTCCTAAGGTAGCTCATATGATAGTGCGTGCATGCTGCCGTGCCTCCTGCGCTCCGGAGGATTGGCCTCTTTCATTGGAATTAACCCAATCGATTGGCTTTGCGTACCTAGGTAGACCAGCAGCTCGCCGCGAGCTGCCTCCTGCAGCTATGTCCCGCTTCGACTTTTGACACCAACACCACCCCTGCTGCCATAGGGACCATCCCAACATCCGTACCGAGAACCCTCCGCTTTTCTACAACGAACCCCACACCGGGCTCCCGGAGCGTCCCACCTGCCCGTCGGAACCCCTGGTCCTTTTATACCAAAATATACAAATGTCCAAAGTATTCGCCGTCAGCGACACAGGCCGCCAGGCACTGCCGTCTGCTCATACGACTACGTGGCTCTATTGGACCTGATGTTTTGGCGACTCGGCTTGGTACCCGAAAGTCTCAATCCGCTTGGCCGGCCCCAAGTGTCATGATGTTCCAGGCTCGACACCTTGACAAGCTTCCAATCTCAATGGGCTGCCATGAGATACCAGAGCTTCCCGAGCAGATGTTGCATTATGCCGCAATACTGCTGGTTGCAAGCCCATCTGCTACAAGGCTCGAATATTTCATAAACAGCTACATGCAACCTATCTCTGCCGACTCAGTTGCCTTCCGTCCCAATCACACCTTCCGTCCAGTCCATGCTACGAGCCTTGTCACCGCAGGTCCCCACGCGGGCAATTCCACCTCCGTCTCAGGCACCCTGACATTTGAGCTGCTGATAGAGACATGCAGGCCATCGACCAATCTAGGATCGACTGTTTTGTCGTCGCTGCCAAGAACACGGAATTGTAAAACTGCCTCTAGGAAGGGCGTCACGACAGTTGGAGATAGGTCTCGAACCGCTCCGATGGCCGCCAGCTTCATCAAGGCTGACGTCAACGGCACTGCGCCAGAGATCTTGGACTCGGACCCAGTCGAACGATTCATGGCAAAGATGTTGACAGATCCTGCGTGGTTGCGAGCCAGCTCCCAGTTGGCCTCGGCTGCTGGCGGCTCTCCAAAGAAAAAGTGGATTCCGAAACAGCCATCCAGGGCTTCCACATTCACCTGCACGTTGGCAATCCACTCCGTGTAGTGCCCGTCTTGAAGGATTTGCGATGGTGGTGGGTTAGCTGCCGTCAGTTTGACGTTTGGCCTGAGCTTGTCTGCGTTGAGTTGACGCTTCAATGAATCACCAGGCGGGCCAACACGCACTCCAGCGCGCCATGCCTTGGCCATCATGCCAACGGGGCTGGACGCTCCATACCAATCATTGATCTTCTGAACAAGTGACTGGCGAAGATCGTCGTCAGAGCCAAGCGAAGCATCCGTATCGGCATACGTATACCCAAATACTTCCGTGCTTCTTGATGTATCCGAGTTCCAAAACGCGCCATCCGGAGACGAGCGGAATGGCGTAAGCGGGGTGTCCGAAGATTGCATGGAGCCCTTGATGGCGGTGAAGCTCGTCTCGCCTGCAGGCATGGGAGTGATCCAGGCCGACGGGTTGAGAATCTGCCAAATGGCAACGAGGCGATCCGTCATGAGGTGGTGCAAGAAGAATAGAGGGTCAAAAGACGAGAGCGGAACATAGGTCATGTGCCCTTTGGAGCCACCGTATATGTGGATGATATCATGTATAGACTCGATGGAATCCATGGTGGTTAGGCCGTGCGATGCCGACCAAGCCTTGTTGCTGAATGAGTTAAAGTCATGATAACTCGAGAAGAGTATGTAAAGGCGCTGCTGTATTTCTGGGAGCTTGGCGAGCAACGCGGAATTGACCCTCTCGTTGTTGGAAGGAGGTGCCGTGAGACTGACATTTAGTTCTGGCCCTCTCTTCGTCTCGTTCCACTGCTTCAGCTGGAAACCATTAGCCAAGCCCACTCGAGACGCGTCATGGCGGCGCTTACGGGGTTCCAAATGAGAGCATCCATATCAAGGGGGTGGAATTGATATGAATACAAAGGATTTCTGATGTTTTGCACACCGTTTGGGCCGTTCTGGACAATGATGGGGCTCCAGAACATATCTGGAAAGTGAGTCTGGCCCGGAGGAGCGCTTCTCGACCAATCCCAGTAGGGCACCCTGAAGTCTGATGCCGCTTGCTGATACGACTGCCTTTGAGTTTCGTTGGGAAACATACCAGCAATGGCGTTTGCCATCTTGTAAATTTGTTGCTTCGCAGACTATGAGCAAACTTCGCTTCGAAATATGTGACCCGCTGCGATTTGATCTCTCACCTCAAACAGAGCCAGGTACGGCCTGTGCCACATAGGAAAGAGAACGGAACTGTGTGTACAGTAACCTGACATGCTTGCCCCGGGTGCAGGCGCAACATTGTCCCAGGGTATAAAGGGCACGCCGTGTATTCCTGGGCGGAAAGTGTCAGCACGCACGAGTACGTCTCGCTGCCCCAAATCTCTCTCACCGGCAATCTGGTACCACGACAGAGTATCGCCCTGGTCGGCGGATTGGAGCATGCTCAGGGCCAGGATGAAAAGATCCCACTTGTGGGGGTACGTCTTCATCTGCCGAATCTCGAGCCTCCGGGGGACACTGCCGTTGGCGGCGAGTGGCAGCTTGCCGACGACGACTGGAGCAGTGGCATCTTGTCGGCGAGTGAGCCGCGAGACGTCGTGGCCAAAGTTGTATGTCTGGGCACAGGAAAAGGCGAACAAAGCGCTGAATATAGAAAGGGCCAGAACAGGATTTGCAACTGTCGGCAGCATCGTGTCTTGTCAGCAGCAAGAACGGACAATTCGAAACATCACGTTCGAGTCTTGTCTGTCGGTTTTGCCAAAAGAAACAGCGAAATGTGCCACAGCCGCCCCAACGGAAGCAGAGAACGCGCAACCGGACTTCAATGACGGCAGCAACAGAATCTGCTTGAGCCGAGACTCCAACAACGATCGTGTTCAAAAGCAAAGAGGCTTCGGCTCCCGGCAGAGGCCCAGCGGGGCAACTATAGACGTGCGGAAGGGGCCCTGGATGCCGAGCTGGAAGCTGATGCTCAGATGTCAAGGGAAAGGTTGATGTCCAGATGAGCGACAGGAATGTGGCGGAGAAGTGAAGCCAGTTGGGGCCAGGTGGAGGCCATGCTCGTGGAGGAACGAGGCAGGAACGACCGGATCTTGGGAGCATCGTGCGACTTGGTGTCGTACCTACCTGCTTTACCTTACCCCATGGCTTGCCGTGCCTGCCGTCTTCACTTGCGAGGTGGACCTGGCATCAACCGATCTACGACTGCACGTTCCTGTGCGCAAAGGTGAGCCGCTGGCACTCTCGCTCTCGGTCCGCTTTGATCCCGTTGGGTCTCTTCTCGGACCTCAGGTCATCATTGAGAGAACCCAGCTGAGAAAAACCTCGACGAGGCCTCACAAACGGCGCACCGCATCGACTCCTTGTCTCGCGTCTTTCAGGCCACGCACGCCATAGCAGCCAATGTGCGAGAGGCATTGAGCTTCCAATCAACATGAGGCTCTGCTTAGGGCCTTGGAGAGTTGGTAGATGCAACAGACGTGCAGCATTCCCTCGAGATCGGGTGTCGCACAGGTACTGCTCCCTCGACAGGTAGCCGCAACGTTTCTATGCTCCTTATACTTTTGCGGCTTGCATGAAGCCGGCTCGGTGCAAGAGTGGCAGAATCAGCATTCGTTGCACAGAACAAGGTGACTGCAGCCGCTTCTAGTCTATCCTGCTGCCCTAGGGTATCTGGTCCCGTTCGTCAGGATTTGTACATGCTCTTGACCCCCACAGTATCCGTTACCTCCTCCGGCTCAGCGAATACCTTCTTGAACACCTTCTCAAGCCGCCGCAGCACTTCCTCGCCGTTCTGCGCAACCTGGTAATGGGTGACCAAGCGTCCCCCCATGACCTTGAGCCCCACTTCGGCATTGAGCTGGATGAAGCGCTCCTCGCTACAGCGCGCAGAGTCGAGGTCCAGCCAGCACATGTTTGTGTGAGCAGGGTGAACGAGCGTGCCGCCCATGGCGGCCCACATGGCTTCGACCTTCTTCGCCATGTCGTGCGAGTCCTTGAGCAGCCCGTCGCTGCCGTCGGCTGTCTTGCCAAACGTTTCATCGACGGCGACCCTGGCGGCGGCTGTGATGAACCCGGGCTGGCGCATGCCGCCGCCAATGGACTTGCGAACCCACCGAGCATGCTTCAACGTCTCTTCGGGTCCAACAATTACGCTGCCGACGGGCGCCCCGAGACCCTTGGAGAAGCAGAGGCTGATGGTGTCGAAGTGTGAGCAAAAGTCTGGCAGGCTTCCGGCCCCCGAAGCCACGGCCTCCCAGAGTCGCGCCCCGTCGCAGTGCATCTTGATGCCGTGGTTTCTTGCGAACTCGGAGATGCGCTTGACCTCGCTCAGCGGCATGACCATTCCATTGAGAGTATTCTCCAAGCTAATCACGCGTGTCGGGCACGCATGGACGTCTTCGCTTAGAACAACGTTGGCCGCCACGTCCTCAAGCGTCAGGTGGATGCCATTCTTAGGAACCACAGGCTTGACGGTGGCGCCTGTCAGTGACGAAACGCTGTGAATTTCTGTGAGCGACCATTACAGCGTGGCGGGCAGCGGGTGTTGGGACACGAACCCGCCGGCTTCGTATATGAATATGTGCGAGCGGTGATCGCAAAGAACGCCATGAGGAGGTTGGAACAGCAGACTCCTCAGAGCCAGTTGGTTCCCCATGGTCCCTGACGTGACGAATAAGCCGGCCTCCTTGCCGGCCAAGGCAGCAACGTGCGACTCGAGGTCAGCCGTTGTGCGATCCTCCCGGACGACATCATCCAGCAGGGTACACTGCTGGATGGCGGCCAGCATAGACGGCGTTGGAGTCGTCATAACATCGCCTGGACGTGAACGTCAGCTTTGTCACCCAGCCACCCACGTGGCCAGCTGAATTGAATCTGGTGTCTCACTCCTCAAGTCGAAGGACCCGGGGCCCTTGGCTCCAATCCAAGCATTGTGAGTTCCTCTCTGTTGGGTGGCGGCCATGGCTGTCGTACTGAACCGGGATGTCGTGGGACAGAGTTGACTAGTACGCTGGAGCGAGCGTCGCTGCAGTCTTGTGCCTTGGACAAGACATCGTGACGAGAGGATGGATCTGCCCGCCATAGTGAGGGGTTCTGGTTTTATAGGCAGTCAATTGGCTGTGGTTGCCCGCCGCCGTCTGCCACTTCAGATTGGAGTTGTGATTGACTGGCGTCAAGCTTGCGCCCTTTGAGTGAGTGCGGAGCAACACCTCGGGATCCACAGTGCTGGAACCCACGAGTAGTTTCAATGTTTGCCGGCCGGGCGATTCGACCCCCCGTTTGGTAGCTTCTCGGTCATTCTATCGCTAAATTGCGGCATCATGGCGCGTGGAACAGACTGCTTGGCCAAAAAGGGAGAAGACAACAGCAATGCTTGCCACGGCATCGCTGCTACTGTCCTCACAACGTCTCAGACCTGCCGTGCATTTCTTCGCGGCATGGCCTGACGGCCGTGATGAAGAGACGAAGCGCTGACGAATCGGAAAGGCTTGGGGAGGGTCCGCTACGCTGCATCCCAGCGTATGGGGAAGATTGCGATCTCCTGCACAGCTTGCCGAAAGCGACAAGGTCCCGACACCCGAGCCGTGCTGAGGCTCCGCCTGACTGTAACACATGGCCAACACCGCTGTTGGCAGGTGCATTTATATAATTGTACATCGCGAGTTTCTTCATTTTGGACCCCTTGCCGTACAACTGCATTGTCTCTGGCCCCGGACGAGCACGCTCACCAAGCACAAGGCGCCCTCAGATCAAGCCCGCACTGACAATGTCTGGGACTGAAACATGCAATGGCGCCCGGCAATTGGTGGACCGGGCTCTCATAGCCTGAAGAGCTGGCGGACGAAAGCGTCGGGCCCCTGACACGGTCACAGCCAAGCCCAGATACGAGGGCTTTCAGCCTCCTCAGCAGTCTAAATGCGAAGCTAACCAACAACGTTAAGGGATGGCTTTAATCTTATCGTGGCGCGTTCCGTCAGAGGAAAGCCAGCTCATCTGTTCAACTCTGCACGTCTCAGCCGGGAGATGCACCGCACTATCGTCGCGCTGTAGCATTGTTACGGCATTCCAACACCATGCGCTGCGTTGGGCAGGCCCCTTGAACCAAGGTAGCCGGTCGTGTCTCGTCTGGCGCTGACGGCCATGGCCTCTTCGAGCCTGCTTCTCAGCATCGCAGCCCTTGCAGGCGTCGCCTGGCTCACTCTTCTCCACGCCCCCTTTCGCAGCGCGGCCGCGACGCATCGCATCTCCGACACGGATCTCAGCTTACGCTTCCCATCGCTCAACTTCACGGCATCCGCAGCCTCTCCCTCGAGCTCTCACCATGAGTACTACGCCTCCGCCGCTGCCGCCGACTTCTGTGCCGCGCACGGCTATCCCGTCTTCGCGCCGCGGGCAGCCTCGGGTGAGCGCAAGATTTACGACCTGGTCATGGCCAACTCGGAGCTCGACTTTCTTGAGATCCGCCTGAGCACCATGTACGACTACGTCGACTACTTTGTCGTCGTCGAGTCGCCGCGCACCTTCCAGGGCAGGGACAAGCCGCTTACCGTGCGCGACAACTGGGACCGCTTCGCGAGGTATCACGACAAGATGGTCTACCACCTTCTCGAGTTTCCGCCGGGCTTCGCGCCCAAGCTGACGTGGGACTACGAGGATCTTCAGCGAGACGCCACCTTTGAGCAGGTCCTGCCGCGCCTCGAGGGCCGCGCAGGGCCAGTGGACGGCGATGTGCTGCTCGTGGCCGACGTCGACGAGATCCCGCGCCCGTCGACGCTGCTGCTGCTTCGCACGTGCGCTTTCCCGCGCCGCCTGACCCTCGCCTCGCGCTTCTACTACTACTCGTTCCAGTTTCTGCACGTTGGCGCCGAGTGGCCGCACCCGCAGGCGACCTTCTACGAAGGCCTCAACGACACGCTCCGCCCGAGCAAGCTGCGCGGCGCCGATGGCGGGACTAGGTGGGCGCGAGCTCGAGAGTCCGGTACGCTGGGGAACGCCGGCTGGCACTGTAGCAGCTGCTTCGCCACGGTGTCGCAGTTCCTCAACAAGATGGCCAGCTTCTCGCACATGTGGATGAACAAGGAGCAGTACCGCGACCGCGACCACATCGCCTCGGCGGTACGGGCAGGCCGGGATGTCTGGGGCCGCAGCGGGGACCAGTTTCGGCGCATCGAAGGCAACAAGGACGTGCCGGCCGTCTTGCTCGAGAAGGGCGGCAGGGAACGATTTGCGTACATGCTGAGCCGCGACGGGGAGAGTGCTGGATTTAGCGACTATCCCTGACAATGTTTCTCACCAATGGTGTTTCATGCTGGGACATGTAGGGTGCAAGGGCGTTCCGAGTTGGAAGGTACAGAATAGAGGTTGCGAGCGTTGCTTTTACGATGAACAATATCATAGTCCGTACCGCCTGCAGTTGAATGTCCATCCACGGCCTATAATTTACTCCTTCGCCATACCCACCACCGCTGCTGTTCAAGGCTACCCAGCCTGCAGCTTGTCTGTACCAAGAGACGGGGGGTTTAACGCACTCAGTACAGAACAATGGATGAAGACGCCGCTTCGTCCTCAGGCCGAGGCAAGTCGAGGTGGGACCGCCGACCTGATGTTAACTCCGTACGTGGCTCCAAAAAGCAACTTCGGGAACGGGCAAACACCTGCAGCAGGGCCAACTCGACAGCTATCGCGCACATACGGATACCCTAAGCAACACTGACGCGGAGAGAGACAGGCGCAGATCAGCCCGGCGCGGCACAGGCGGCGGCGGCGACGACTGTGATGTGTGCGGATCGCGAACGCCGGCAGCGGGTGATTTGTGACAGCCGCTCTCGGATCTTACGCAGTTCAGTCAGTCGCTTGCTACGAGCGCTGCTCTCGAAGCAGTTCCCACAAACACGTCTCCCGCAGAGTGCGAGTCAAAATATGGTGTCGAACCCCCGGTACGGGGCAGTTCACAACCTGGGCGCGTCCGCGCAGAGCTGCCAGCCCAGCGGCCCGCTCCACAGGGACCACCCGCGGCTCGACTTACACGGCGCGCACCCGCCAGCTCATCAACCCCCATGCCATGCATCCCCCTCCGATTCTGCCCCCATTCCATGCCGTTTCAGCGGCAGCGTCACGGGGGCACCGGCCGCCCTCCCTGATGCGCTGGCAGTACATATGTTAATTCCACATCTACCTCGCCTGCAACGGAAGCGTATCCGTCCATTGCCAACTCTGCGGCACACTCCGTACATTGCGTGCCCGCGGTACTCTGTACACGCCTCCTTACATACCTACCTACGTGCGAGTAGATAGACAAGCCAGGGCGGGGGGCGAGGGACAAGGACCCTGTCCCGTCTGCGGCAGTCAACCGGTGAGCAGCGTGGCGAGGAACGACGGACCGGGGCGAGGCGAGGCGAGGCGACGGGGCTCCCTCGGAGGCGGCGCTTGTTCGACGTCCTGCAATGCTGCGCTGGCCAACGCATCAAAGTGGTCCGTGTGCAGCAGCCAGCCAAGCCCAGCCTTGCTATGCCAGCGCAGGCCGTCGATATTATACCTACGCAAGTCCCTCCCTCCCCAGAGCCTGCCGTCTCCGGCTCTTCTGCCTTTTGTTATTTGCGTTTCCACCCGCGTCGAGCCCACATTGCTCAATTCCACGTCCCTCCCTCTGGAACCTGCCATGGGCCCATCGTCGACGCGGGGCATCGTCATCTGCCATTCTCGCTCACGGCTCAGCGTGCAAACATGAGGCGCAATGACTACCATGAGAATACCAACGCATGACTGCTAAGAGGTTAACTATCACTCATCCTTCCTCATCACATGCCGCTGCACCCGTGGCAGGGCAAAATCGTCAGTCATTTCACTGCCGGGTCGCTGGCTGCAGACAGCTGTGTCCAAGCAGTATTCGATTCAAAAAAAGAAGTTACATGAAGCCGAAAAGGCACCACGGAACCAAAGAGGAAATCGCAAGCATGGGCGAGTGTCTGTATGCTGCTTGACTCCAAGCCTGGCACCCATTCTACTTTGGCTTCAAGACGTCGCTATGCTCCAACCCAGCGGATGACAACCCAAAAGAAGAAACAGAATAGCCGTCCTCGGCGGCTGGCATTGCGACCATACCTCCGCCCCTTTGCGCGCTTTCGTGAGTTCGTGAGAGAAGAAATTTATATCTGCAGTCGTCAGAGCCTCTCGACCCAAACCCGCAACTGCCAGGCAACGTCGCCGACCCTGCCTTGTCCAGTCGCAACAGCAGCTTGACATTATCATCCTCCGCTGGAAAGGGCCACGCCAACCGGCTGGCTCGTTCATCGTCGTCAATGTCGTTCGTCATCATCATCATCAGAGGGGGACAGACGCCGAGCGCTGCCGTCCACACGAGAAGCAGAGTATGCCCGTCTCAGCGGCCGGCCCATTTCACCAGGAACTGCACCACAGCATCGAGATTCGTCTCCTCCTTGGCACTGATGCCATAGCAGCACACCTCGCGGCCCTGTATCACCTTCAAGTCCAGCTCATCGATCAGCTCGTCCACCGACAGCTTCTGCGGCAGGTCAGACTTGTTACCCAGGACGAGCAGCGGGATTCCTGCCAGTGAGGGATGGCCCATGAGGGCGTGGAGTTCATCCTTGGCTTGCGGGATGAGCGCTACGTCGGCAATGTCTACAATGAAGACAATGGCGTTGACGCCCCGACAGTACCTCTCCCACATTGACCGAAACCGGGGCTGACCCCCTATATCCCAGCATTTGAGCGTGACATGGCCCCGTTGTACGCGCTTCATGTTGAATCCAACCGTGGGGATCGAGCTTCGCAAGATTCTCGAGTCAGCGAAAGCAACTCGCACAAAACATAGGACCGCAAGCGGAGGCTCGAAGAAAGATCCTGCGTGCCGTCGTACTGCAGACGATATACTTACTCAAGCGTGAACTCTCCTCCCTACGAATGGAGCTTGAGGTTAGCCGAGTCTGCGCCAACGGCTGAAGGTGATCCTTACCGCCAGCACCCGCAGCAAGGATGTCTTGCCAGCATTCTGCAGACCGACCAGAGTCACCTCCATCTCCATAGCCCTGGTTGTCGTGGGGTCAGCACTTGCGTTAGATGACAGACCGTACAGCTGGGGGAGATCTTGGACGAAGCGGGAAGAGGCCAGTCTGGGGAACAGCCGCGTCGCAGCGCTTCAACCGGCAGCTCTTCAACAAGCTACCTGTGCCCACTCACCAGAATGTCCGCAGAAGCCAATCGTACACCTTCCGAAATAGCCCTGCCATGTTGGCGTCGAGGGTCGAGGGTCGAGTATCGAGTATCGTCTAAGGGCGATCGAGGGTCGAGGTCCCGCGACGGCACGGGTCTGGTGAGGGTGTGATATGACGCGACGAACCGTGACAAAATGCGCCTGACCGGGAGGCTGATGGCAACGCGACTCTAGAAATAGACGACCGGGGAGGGATGCGATGCATTAATCGGAGGAAATTGGGTCTGCCAGTGGGCGCCGCTACTGAATCCAAGAAAAGACAATCAAGATACGCCGTTTCGGATGCAAGGTGGACTGCTAGCGGTTCGGTAGGCCTGGATGGATGAACGCTGTCGACCCCCAGGGTGGATTCGCTGCCCTGTTTGACGACGGCCGTCTCGAGCGTCGGAATGCGGTTGCGCCGTGCAGTATAGAAAGAGGACGAGGAGAGGAGCAGCCGTCGCGGAAGGGATACCGGAGCTGCAACAGGACGGCGGGCGGACGTAGCCGAGCGGGTGCGGGCGAGGCGATGCCTTGGGGTGAAAGCACGAGGAGGACCCAAACCCCACCCGAGACGGGATGGCGGGCACCAGGCAGGGTACTAGGCTTGCTAGGCTTAGGGCGGGGACCACCCGTGCCTTGAAGGCGACGTTACGGAGTAGTGTCGGCACCGTCGATGGCGCGCAAGGCCTCAGTTGGTAATGAGCAAGCGATGAGGTAGGTAGCACCTCCAAGCACGCACATTTGCAGCGCACACTGATGTAGCTTGCGACAAGGCACGATACGGTATGTGTGTGTCTGTAGTGTCAGGTATCGCATGCAGTCGCCCCGCGGTCGATGTGCGTTGCGTGTGCGCCCGTGTGCCGCCGTGTCTGGCTCTGCAGTGTGCGAGCAAGAATGGTCTTTGTGGTGTCTTGAACCGAGTCACCAGACCCTGCTGCTAATGGCGATTAACCGCTGTGCCTAGTCGCAGCGTCTCACCCGTTTGCCGAACCAGGGTGGTGATCAACACGCAGCGGCCGGGGTTGGTTAACTTCACTTACAGACGAATTCGGACCTGGGCCAGCTCGTTCAGGCGTCGGCGGCTAATGGCAAGCAGCCGAAATTGCGCAGGAGCTGCTTGATCGGGTCTGCAAGCTGTGGTGGACTGAGCAAGAGATCTGGATGACGCGGTGCGGTCTGTTGTGGGGTCCCCGACCTGGATGGGCAAAAACGGGCACTGAGCTCCCAAGCGTGGGATGGGAATGCTGCGCTGGGCCTGAGCATCAGGCGACAAGGCCGGGTATGGTGCCCTTTAGCGATTCCTTGACGCAGTCTGTGGCCGTCTGTTGGGCCGCTGATGTTGGGCGGCGACGGGAAGAGGCGAAGATTGGGAATGTTGCCTAAAGACTGTGGCTCGTGGCGCCGTGACCTCGCCCAGTTGGCCAAGCGCGGCCGCCTTCTTACCGCAGCGTAGACACTGGATGGAACTGGAAGGAGCGATGGTGGACAGGCAACGCCAGCCTCGGCAGCCTCCAGCGTCCAGACTCCAGCGGCTAAAGTGATGCTCAAGGCAAAATAGAGGCGCGCGGGAAGAGACGGGGGCTAATTGGGGGCTTCTACAGATGGCGGTGGTCGACCTGGGGATGGCACCTAGGTTGGTAAGCAAGTAAGGTGAGGTAGCTTGTCAGGGAAGATCCAGAGGTAGTCGTTTTGCGAGGGCGTTAGACGGGAGGGTAGATTGTGCTAGAGTTGAGGCTCGCTCGGGCAAAGCACTCAGCCGGCGACAATCACATCGACAACGAACCACCACCTTCCCCATTGCGCTGTGGATTATTTCCAGTATTGAATAGCTACCTAGAATGGGGTGGTGTCGACCTTGGATCGTGGCCGGCGCCCTCACAGGTGACACAGGTGGTGACGTGAGCGAATACCGGGCTGCTAAACCGCATTTCTCCCAGCCGCCCAGGGCACGTACGTCAGCTGTGCGGATATGATCGGAGGGCCTGCGCCCGCACCGTTCTCGGGTCGTTCCAGCATCGATCTCTGCAGGTAAAGGAGTGTGCTATCCGCAGGTAAGATGGTAAGGTAGTCGGCGACAGAGAACAGTGAAGGGACTGCAAAGCCCGTTATCTTGCCCAACCACAAAGGCAACATCCGGGCAGCAAACCCTCACGAGGTTCCACTCCCAGTCTTTCCTGGTGGAACGGGGGCCGTCCGGAAGGAAATGCCAACCGATTTTCCCCCCTCCCTTTCTTTTTAATACTAGGTCCCAGATGCCAGCAAACATTAACTCAAGAGCTTGCCATCATAGGTAGCTTGCGCTTGCTCCTCTCTGCCGCCGGCTTGACAAGGCATACTTCACCAGGCATGATCGGGGGCCCGGGCAGCCTGACATGCGGAATGCACTGCAATGCAATGCAGGCTGGGCTGCGAGACGCATGTCGTACCTCGTGCTAACCTGACGCCGTAATTGGGCACAGCTGGGGTGGTTGGACTGAGCCGCCGTCACGGGGAAGCGGTGCATGTAAGTGGGTGTGCGCGCGAGGTGGGGATCTGTCGAGACGATGGTGGTCGTCGGCGTTGGATGAGGAGGGCATGACAGACATGCTACCACCGAGAGGCGCGAATTACGGCAACAACCGCGAGACAGGGCCGCCACAATCTTGGAGCCCGCCGATGAAGACGACGCTGCTGGCTGCCTCGTCTCAGGGTTCACCAGGCCTCGTCGGGGGCCTTGGATGGCGATGGGCGCTCATGGGGAGCCCGCCCACGACTTACACGCGACCTCCTGTTCAGACAACTACCAAACAGGAACCATGTGCGGACCTTTTGAGCTGAGCCGCCAGGCAGCGGATGATCTATGCATGCGCTGCGCATGACGACCAAGGCGAACACTTGTTCAGATAGGGACTCTCCAGTCTGAATCCGCATCTTCCGTCCCGCCGGCAGTGCTGCCATGAAATGTTGTGTATCCCACTATCGTGGCATTGGTGCAACCCAGCGACGGCACTGGGCCCAGCGTCCGGAAGGCTGTGAGACAATGTACGGGACGCCGTACGTAGGTAGTCGTTACGCATGCGTAGCGGCACTTGGGGGGCTGAAGTTTTCATCTTCCGGGGGCTTTAACTCGTACTGGCTTGCCCGAGCCCGTCAGTACCTTAAGGTACCTGTCTGTCACATCGGTGGTTCTAGTGATAAAGGTAACAGTGGTGCAGTGCACTACACGGACGGTACGGCAGTTAAGCGCATCCTGCCTGCCCAATGGACACGGCGGCTGCAGGCGGGTTCCCCCCCCGCTGACCTGCTTGCCTGCCCAACTGCCCTTGCCTGCTACTTATCGATAAGCCCCCACTCATGTGACTAGGCTTATCGGCAACTTTTTTTTCTGGCGATAGCAAAGCCAGTTCAATGCACGTCGCAGATCCTCGATAGCTTCATTTTTCTCTCTCCGTCGAAGCAAGCCAGCCCCGGCCTAAAACCCAGAGCTTCAACGACAATTGAAGCGCCGAAGGCCTCAATTGAATTGAGATTCGGAGCACTCCCTGTCTCCATCACCCAGTGCTGCTTCGAGTTTCCCGTTCGCCGGATCTCGGGTACTGCAGCACCTTGCTGCAGTTACCGTGGATCATGGCGCCCTCGGCCACAGAGACGCAATGGGACCACGAGTACAACACTCTGCGTCGCGAAAATCTGTTCCGGAACCCCCCAACCGACCACAGTGCCTATCCGGCGCTCCAACTAGCCATCGACCCTCACATCGAATCCTTCAACGCCATCTTTCGCGACGATGGCAAGCCAGGCTTGCTGGCCCACGGTTTGACGGACATTGGCATAAAGACTTTTCTCGACGGCGACGATAGGACGGGCCCCGAGGGAAAGAACCGAATCAGCATCAGGATCAAGGATGTGACTCTGCAGAAACCGCAGGTCCCGCCCTCCAACAAGAATGCCCGCAACAGAGAGATCCTCCCCGCGGAATGCAGAGAGCGTCACGTTACGTACAGGGGCCGCCTGTCGGCCACCTTTGAGTACACAGTTAACGGCGGCGACACCATGGAGTTCGTGCGGGAGATGGGTCAGGTGCCGATCATGGTCAAGGTAAGGGCTACTCAGACGCTGGCTCTGTCCGGCGAACGACCTTGCTAACCGGCCACAGTCGAACCGCTGCCATTTAGAAAACAACTCCCCTGCGTTGTTGGTCCAGCGCAAAGAAGAGTCCGAGGAGCTTGGTGGATACTTCATCGTCAACGGCATCGAAAAGCTCATTCGAATGCTTCAGGTCAACAAGCGAAACTTCCCCATGGCCATCTACAGACCCAGCTTCCAGAACCGCGGCGCCGGATATACGCCCTACGGTATTATCGTCCGATCTGTTCGCCCGGATGAAACGTCGCAGACCAATGTGCTGCACTACCTCAACGACGGTAACGTCACGTTCCGCTTCTCCTGGCGAAAGAACGAGTATCTTGTCCCCGTCATGATGATTCTCAAGGCCTTGGTGGAAACCAATGACCGCGAGGTCTTTGAGGGCCTTATTGGTCCGATGGGCTCCAAGGCGACCGAAAACACTTTCCTGACGGATCGAGTCGAGCTGTTGTTGAGAACATACAAGAGCTACGGCCTTTACAGCAAATCAGCTACGCGCGCCTATTTGGGAGAAAAGTTCCGAGTTGTGCTTGGCGTCCCGGAGACCATGTCGAATTACGATGTGGGCACCGAGTTCCTGCGCAGGATTGTCCTGGTCAACCTCGGCAATGTTGATGTGTCGGAGAAGCAGGACGATGACAAGTTCCGCATGCTTCTCTTCATGATCCGGAAGCTCTACGCCTTGGCGGCTGGCGAGTGCGCTGTGGACAACCCTGACGCTATCCAGAACCAGGAAATTCTGCTCGGCGGCTTCTTGTACTCTCAGATTCTCAAGGAGAGGCTGGATGAGTTCCTCAGCGTTGGCGTTCGCGCATCTTTGAGGGACTACCTCCGCAGAAACCCGGCCGTTTCCTTCACGTCGGAAGAGTTCCGGAAGAATTTCCCGACTGCGATCTTCAGAAAGGCCAACGAGAACGTTGGTAATGCGCTCGAGTACTTCATGTCTACCGGCAACCTCCAGAGCCCTTCGGGACTGGACTTGCAGCAGACGGCCGGCTTTACCGTTGTCGCGGAAAAGCTCAACTTTTTACGATTCATCAGTCACTTCCGAATGGTGCATCGCGGTGCTTTCTTCGCTCAGCTGAAGACAACGGCCGTGCGAAAGCTGCTGCCGGAATCGTGGGGCTTCATGTGCCCTGTTCACACGCCTGATGGTTCGCCCTGCGGTCTCTTGAACCATCTCGCCCACAAGTGCAAGATCATGACCCAAGCGCTCGACGTCTCGAAGCTGCCCGCGCTGGCTGCGGAGCTCGGGGTTGTAGAAACTTCATCAGCCTCGACCCAAGAGAGCGTGGTTGTCATGCTGGACGGCAAGATCCTCGGATTCTGCACCCCCAAGGAGTCTCGTCGCATTGCGGATTGTTTCCGCTATTGGAAGGTCCAAGGGACCCATGGCGTCCCGCTGCATCTAGAGGTTGGATATGTGCCGCCCTCGAATGGTGGCTCGTATCCCGGCATTTACATGTGTTCGACTCCGGCCAGGATGGTCCGGCCGACCAAGTATCTGCCTTTGCAAAAGGAGGACTTCGTCGGCCCCTTTGAGCAGCCGTACATGTCGATTGCCGTTGTGCCGCAAGAGATCGAATCTGGACAGTCTACCCATGTTGAGTTTGAACCCACGAACATGCTGTCGATCCTGGCCAACATGACCCCCTTCTCCGATTTCAACCAATCCCCCCGAAACATGTACCAGTGTCAGATGGGCAAGCAGACGATGGGAACTCCAGGAACCGCCATTCGGCATCGAACCGACAACAAGTCGTACAGGATTCAGACCGGACAGACACCTATTGTCCGCGCGCCCCTCCACAATACCTACGGCTTCGACAACTTCCCGAATGGCTTCAACGCTGTGGTCGCCGTTATTTCGTACACTGGCTACGACATGGACGACGCCATGATTCTCAACAAGTCGGCGCACGAGAGGGGATTTGGCCACGGCACCATCTACAAGACCAAGAAGATTTCGCTCAAGGAAGACTCCAGAACAAAGGCTAGCAAGAGCGTAACTAAGGCTTTCGGTTTCGCTCCACACAGCTTTGTCAGTTCCGCATACCAGGGAATGTTGGATGACGATGGGCTGCCGCACGTGGGCCGCTTGATCCAAGAGGGCGATGTCATCTGCGCGTGGCACACAGTCACTGCGGATTACAACGGAAATTTGGTGAACCTCGACGGCATCACTCACTACGAAAAGTACAAGGATTCTGAGATGGGGTTCGTCGAAGAAGTGAGGCTTATTGGTGCGGAAACGGGCTCGGAGCCTCTGCAGACCATCTCTGTCAAGTTCCGCATTCCGCGCTCACCCATCATCGGTGACAAGTTTTCATCCCGTCACGGACAGAAGGGTGTGTGCTCGCAGAAATGGCCGGCCGTGGACATGCCCTTTTCCGAGTCTGGCATTCAGCCCGATGTCATCATCAACCCCCACGCTTTCCCGTCGCGAATGACGATTGGCATGTTTGTCGAGTCCCTGGCAGGCAAGGCGGGCGCGCTACACGGCCTGGCCCAAGAGTCAACGCCGTTCAAGTTTGACGAGCAGAACAAGGCGGCGGACTACTTCGGGCACCAGCTGATGAAGGCCGGGTACAGCTATCACGGGAACGAGCCTATGTACTCGGGCATCACGGGAGAGGAGCTCGGGGCAGACATCTATATCGGTGTCGTCTACTACCAGCGACTGCGACACATGGTCAACGACAAGTACCAAGTGAGAACGACGGGTCCGGTCGTGCCGACGACGGGCCAGCCTATCAAGGGCAGAAAGAGGGGTGGCGGTATTCGTGTGGGAGAAATGGAGCGTGATGCCTTGCTCGCCCATGGCACGGCCTTCTTGCTGCAGGACCGGCTGCTCAACTGCTCCGACTACTCCAAGTCGTGGATATGCCGCCGCTGCGGATCGTTCATATCTGTGCAGCCAACGGTGTCTCAGTTCGCGCCGGGCAAGAAGAAGGCGCCAAGCATGGTGCGCTGCCGCAACTGCGCCATCCGGCTGGACGAGACGGAGGGAATAGACCTGACGGAGATCCAGGGCGAGATTTGGGAGGACGGACACGGCGCTTGCTGGGTAGGAGGCGATCAAACGACCCAGGTTGTTGTCCCAGGGGCTCTCAAGTTCCTGGATGTCGAGCTGGCGGCCATGGGCATCAAGCTCAGGTACCGGGTGAGCAAGGGAGACGAGCCTCGCAAGGGCGCCATGGTGCCCATGGCTACGCCCAAGTTGATAAAAGCTTAGGAGGTGCTCACGTGTATTTAGAGAGGTGTTGGGTTCATGACTTGGGGTTCTGGTTTGCATTCTCCATCGAGGGTCGGTGTTGTTCATATGAAAATCTATTCAAGTTGATTCACGCAACGTTGTCGGCGCAGTCATTAAATGCCCATCGTCTCGGCAGAGTATCACATCTATGTACACTTCTTCTCACGTCTGTTCGGGGGACGGCAAGACTACTTCTGGCTCAGCGCCCTGCGGCCGAACTTCTTGGTCCTGCTTGCGTCCCTGGCGTGGATCTCAACGGCGCTCCTCCGCTTCGCGCCGCCGCCCTGTGTCTTGGCGGCCTTGATGTCGCCGCAGTCTGGCCTCTTGAGCTGGTTGCCGAACGTGTCGGCGGCCCAGATGAGCACGCCGTTGGTCCAGCCGAATCCCTCGACAACCTCGTACTCGCCGCCGCTGCCGGCCACGTTGGTCGAGTTGTCATTGTACTTTTCAAACATGATGCCGACATCACTGTCCGACAAGCCCTGCAGCTTCGGCGTTTCGCTGGTCGAGCCGCCGGTGGCGTACCAGGTGCAAAACGTCGAGTCGAGGTAGCGCTGGGCCAGGGTCAGGGCCATGCCGCGGACGTCGCGGTATGCTGGGTCGTCTTTGCCAAAGGTAGCGGGCGTGTTGAGCAAGCCCTCCATGAGCGGGTGCATCAGGGACGGCCACACGTTGGGCTGGTCCCACTGCTGCGACGTCTTGTAGTTGGTCGCGGGGATGCCACCAGGCCGCAAGGCGAGATACTGGGCGACGCGCGCGTAGGCCGTCTTGACGGCGTAGGGGTTGTCCTTGAGATATTTGGGGGCGGCGCCCATCCAGAAGGGGAACAGCTGAGCGGCGTTGAACAAGACCTGCTGGCCGGCGGGCGCCGTCGCGTCCTCCTGCTCCGTGGCGTCTTGGTCGGCCGGGATGTAGATGTCCTGGCTGGAAGAGGTCATGTTGTAGTCAAAGTAGCTGTACAGCGTCTCGTTCCACATCACGGCGTGCATGGCCTCACTGCGCTTCTCGGCCAGGTCGGTCCAGCTCTTGGCGGCCGTCTTGTTGCCCTTGAGCTCGAAGAAGTGGCCGATGGCCAGCTCGTTGCCGTACAGGATCGAGTTGAGACACACTGGCACGACGTTGTTGGTGTTGACGGAGCGCAGCGGGAAGTAGACGTCGCGCGCCGAGTCGGCCGGGTTGGCGATCCAGCGGCTGCTAAAGTCCCAGCCCGTCTCGGCGGCCGAGGCCAAGTTGGCGTACAGCGTGGCCTGCTGCGAGTCGTTGAGCTTGTTGACTTGCGGGTAGATGATGCCCGACGTGGCGTAGTAGGACGCGTTGGTGGCCTGGTTGTAGTCCTCTCGGAACGACTCGGGGCGCGGCTGCGTGTTCTTGACGTCGTAGCGGTTCAGGGTGTAGGTCTTGTCGCCCTGCTTGACGTCGACGGTGCGATTCGTCGTCCAGAAGGCGTGCTCCTGGACCAGCAGCGGCAGCGCGCGGTCGAGGATGCCGGTGTCGTTGGTGTGCTCGATGTAGATCTTGACCATCTGCGAGAGCATGGGCGGCTGCGAGCGGTTGAGGTAGTAGACACGCGCGCCGTTGGGGACGAAGCCGAACTGCTCGACGAAGTCGAGGAAATTCTCAATGGTGTTCTTGGCGATCTCGGTGAAGGAGCCTCGCGTCCGCAGCAGGCCCTCGAGAATCCAGTACGAGTCCCAGTAGTAGGGTTCGCGGAAGCGGCCGCCGGCAACGACGAAGGTGCGGTTCACGGGGATGAAGCTGTTGGGGCAGTCGGAGCAGTTCGTCGACGAGCCCGAGTACGAGCGCGTCAAGTCGGGCCAGATGTCGATGACCTTGCCGACGAACTCCCTGATGACGGCGTCGTCGAGGTTCTTGAGGAACTGCGGGTCCGTCTTGAGCTGGTCCTTGGGCACCTCCTTGAGCTCGCCGCCGGCGTCGCCAAAGTAGGTGCTGAGGAAGTCGTTGAGCGCCGTGTCGTTCTTGAGCGGCTTGTCGAGCTTGTCGAAGGCGTCCTGGATCTCCTTGAGGGGACGGAGGGCGGGCCTGAGGTTTGGGTGGTGTAAGTCAAGTGGCGGTGTCTCGCACGGCGACGAGAGGAGACGGCACTTACATGTCAACAAACGTCTTGGAGTCGCTAAACGGCTGGGCGAGCTCAATCTGCTTGAGGATGTCTCCGTGGCAGTAGATGGGAGAGTCGCACGGCGCAACGACGGAGCCATTGGTATACAGCGCCGAGGCAGCCGGCGCGGCAATGGCCAGCGCGGCCGCGAGCTGTCTGAGAGAAGCCATGGCGGGCCTGCTTCTGCTTCCAGTCGAGGGTGTTGACTCTTGACTGAGATTCTGCAAGAGGGGACCCAAAGAAGAGCAGCTTCACTTTGCAGGGCTCAGGCAGGCAGGACCGCCGAGGCCGTCGGCGGGATGCCGGGGAGGCTATATATGCGCATCGGTGCCATGGCGCGCCGGCAGCAGACGAGGAGCGACGGGGAAGGGCCAGGGATCAGGGCCGCCCTGGCTGCGTGGGATGACACGGTGCCGAAGCGTATTGCGAGAAGACGTGCATCTCGGGAACAGGGAACCGCTCGTATGCCGGGGGTAGCGGCGGAAGTCGGCGTGCAGATCGAGGCGGTCGTGGAGATGAGGCTAACTGTGGTTGTGTGGATGGCGCTCCGTACGAGTAGGCGGGCGGGATGCGACTGCTTGGCATTACGCTTACGGAGTAGAGAAGCTCAAGAAGCTTTCCCGCCACGATTCGGCCCTCTCCACAGCTGACTCGCGGCGGCGTTATGCGGCGCTGTTGACTCTCGAGACGGAGGCGGCTTGGCTTACACGCTGCCGGCCCGCCGGGGACACCCGTCACGGGCTTCATCTTCGGCCTCGACTCTGGTCGCTTTGGAGCACCGTGACCATCTACGTAGTATTGCCCTTGACATGTGTTGGCCGTGCAGTTATCCAGGCATGGGAGGCCGGTTGTAGCTAGAAGTATGCACCTGCAGCTGCTCCTCAGAAGCCACCGTGATGAGCCCGCCCTGGGCGCCAGCCTCCCCCGCAGCCTCCTGTGGAGGAGGTGCGCGTGTTTGCCCACTCCCCGCATGCGTTGGGGCCGCAGAAGAGCCGTCGCTTGCACGCATCTGGCTTGGTTCGACGGCCGCTGCCAGGCTTGCCAGGGCCGGGGTCCGACCGCTGACGTCAATCCTCGCTGGAGGAAATCGGCTCGAGTATAAGCATCAGCCGAGAGCCTGCCCGGCCGTGTTCTTTCTTCAACTCCCCATCTCGACCATGTGGCTGGCAGTGGCGCCGCGAATCGGCCGCTGGCTGCTCGGTTTGATTGAAGGCTCAACTCATGTAGGATAGAGGGCGCGAGGCGGGAACCCTGCCCTGCTCAGTCCCCCCCGAGGCGTTTTAACGATTGCTTCTGCATCTCTAGCAGCATAGCGGCCCAATTGACAACCACGACGGCTGTTACCGTCGCGTAGTGGAAAGTGGAAAATCGGACGTAAGCAGCACTGTACATTCACGAACAGGCTGCCTCCATCCACAGTGCCTCCCCAGTCCCACCGACGGCCAAGCGCGGATTGAAGCCGAGCTCGGGGTGCGCTGAACCGCTAACCATCCGCCTGCCCCCTCCAGCATGAACCAAACCCCCGCATGGGCCCGGTCTCCTTTCCGGGGCACTTTCTCGCGAGGCTCCTTTGGGGCTGTGCGTTCTTCGTTTGCCATGGTGGCCCCGCGGGGAGACGCCGAGTTGGGACGGAGACTGGAGACTGTGCAGCGCCGGCCCGAATGCCAACCGGCCGGGTTCCCTGCTGTGGAGAATCGACAACGCCCTTTCATGTGCCGGCGGTGGGCCCTCGTGGATGGCGTCTGGCTGCCGTGTTGCGGTCCCTGGATGCGGGTGCGAAGCCGGGCCTTTAGCACCTCGTGCGTCTTGTTTCTTCTTTTACCGGGGGGGTTGGTCGTTGCGACGGCCTTAAACAAGGTAGAGCGTTGCCGTGGAATGCCCTTAATTGTCCGAATTGAACCACCATTCAAACTGCCTCTTTCGTCCTCTTCAGACCTCGGAGAAGCAATAGTATCTTTATAATTTTTTTTTTGCACATATTTTTTAGGATAGGAGCCGGAGCCGTTTGTACGTGCATCTGAGGCGCAGACGACCATGTCTACTGCAGAGAGGTTCTTGCTTGTGCAGTGAGTTTCAAAGCGTGAGATGACCATGGCAGTGTCTTTACAGATGGTGACTTCTACGCAAGACATGTTCGTGCTGGATGAAGGATTTTCCTCCCCGCAGGATGCTTAAAATATAAATATCCATGCTGTTGAAAGGTACACTCGGCCTGGAACCCGCGCGAGGAATAATCCCGAGTAAAAATCGGCAATTCGCCACTAACAGTACATAAAGTAGTACGGAGTACTGGCAGAGCACGCACGAATGATCTTGTGTCACAGATATCAGGGTATTGAACATGACTTCTCACAGAATAGTTGATTGAAACACCATATCGCCCAGTTTCAAGTGCGTTGTTCGAGCACGAATACAAGACTCCTGGAAATGCTAGCACTGCGCCGCCTTACTGAACCAAATACCTACGCCGTCCATCTCCATGCGGAGCGACGCCGCCACTGCGCATCAGGCGCCCTCAAGCTGAGGGGGCACCTTGACGGTGTCGTCTATGCGCTCCACAATGGCAGCCGTTCCATACGCCGCCGTCTGCGCGAAGCCGCCCATGTCGCCGGCGTCGAAGCGAAGGCAGATGATGGCGTTGCCGCCGCGCTTCTTGCACTCGTCGACGGCGCGGGAGATGGAATCGTTGCGGCACGAGTACAGCATCGAGGTGAACCAGCCCAGCTCTCCACCGGCGAAGCTCTTCAGAACCATGCCCAGGCTGGCAGCGATGTTGCGGCTGCGGACGCTGATGCCGTATATCGTGCCGAGGACCCGGACAATGCGATAGCCCGGGAGGTCCATCATGGCTGGGGTTCTGCGGTTAGCATGCACTCAACAGCGTTGCGGCGCTTGCGATGAGCCACGGGTAACGAGGCGAGACGAACTCGTTGTGATGACGCCTTCCGTCTCGGTAAAGCAGTGCAGGTCGGAGAGGTAGGGCGGGATGTTGGCCACCGGCTCTGGCGCCTTGTTCTTTGAACTGGAACCCATGATGACGTCTACCGTGTTTGGCGGGGGGATGGTTGGGTTGGGACTTGTGACGTGTAAGTGGCAGTGTGGCATTCGCCGACGGCCGGTTTTCGGATTCGTCGAGCGATGTACGATGGCAGCTGTCTTTGAAGAGGCACACGCACTGTTCTTATATCTTGGAGCACGCGCTTGCACTTTGCACTCCGTGCCGGCCGTCCGAAAGGCATCGCGGCTCATCAGTCAATGGCGCGGCTGGCAGTGGCCAGAGTGACTGACGGTGACGGCACTGCGCCACTGAGCCTGGAATGGCCCGCCATTGTTCGCCAATCGCCCGCGGCTTGCGGCCTTCAATGGGGCCTTCTAGCGCTCTTTGGGCACGCGACACACTGCGTATTCGTCGTATCCGGGTGCCGCGTTGCCGCGTCTTGGGCACGTGTTATGTTTTCTTACCAGAGAAGCAGGATGCCGCGAGCCCTTTTTTCTTTGGCCCATGCGGATGGGCCGTCATGACGGCGGCAATGGATGGGATTGTGCTGCCGTCCTGCGGGGCCTCGCAATGACGCACCGGGCAGGATCGGAGCTTGAGACTGCTGACGTCCAATGCTCACACCTTCAACGCTGCCTTAGTTTCAGTTGACCGCGCCGATGGCAACTACTCGGAACCCTGTCGGCCGTCGGGCGAATCACGGTTGCGGAGAGAGACTGCGAATGGGAACTTGGTGTTTGAAGGCTCGAGGGCAGAAGTGCTGCCTAACAGATCAGGACGGTCTGGAATCGCAGGATGGGTTGCATCGTTTGCATCAGCAGGCTCGACCCGGAAGAGTTGATGCCCTTGCAAGGCGCACAGCATCGATGGGGGAGTCGCAACGAAGCAGGTACCTCCAGCTAAAAGCAGGCGCCTGCGCGCGACAGCCGTTATTTCAAGTTAGCTGCCAGCTCGGGTCGCCGCACCCGCCTCCACCAAAGTGCCGTAGCGACACCCGGCAGCTGCGAGGATCAGCGATTGCTGATAAAGCACAGCTAAGGTACTTACCTTACCTGGGCCAAGGCACCTGTACCTATACCTGCCTTAAGTCAAGTAAGGAGTACCTGGAGCCTAGAGGTACTCGTAGCTACACGCAAACATCCTCGACGATGCTGCGGGCCGTCTGCGACACCGCCACAACGTCCGACAGCCTGCATCTCCGCGCCCGCGACTGGCACGGTCCGCAGCGAGCAGTGCCTCGCTCCCGTGCAGCTTCACTGCCCATCCGTCCATCCAGGGCAAGGTCAGTTAAGCTAGTGTGGCGGAACCGCAGCCTTTCCCTTTGTTCCGGCGTCGGTGGTGCAGGACGACGGCGGATCGCCTCTCCCGGCTCCCCCACCGACGGCGATGCACATCCCATCCGCCCCACCTCGAGGCACGGCGCCATGAGCTAGCTGCTTTCCTGTCCCCTCGAGCCTCGGTGTGCGCCGTACCATGGCCGGACGATCCAATCGGTGGAATCCTGGCCCGGGGGTGTGAGGGCGAAACAAACACAGAGTCGACTCGTCCACATTGCCTTCACCGAGCCTGCAGAGCGCGAAAGATGCCACTGGATATAGGAAAAGGGCCGGGGGCTGATGAGTGCCAGCACAGATACCTACCGCGGCTGGGCAGTGGCCCGGACGGCGCTGGAACTCGACGGCAGACCTGTTCTGGAGATGGCAAAAGGGGAGATATGGGAACGCTCAAGCTTGCGGCTCGCTGACCAATGCATGGGGCGGCAGCATCACCGACTGCATGCCGGATCGGACGGGCTCCCCTGCTGCAGTGCTGCGTCCTGTCGCGATGCCTCGGCTTGCCGACGCTTTTCTACAGCGCCGCCTGAGCCCCAGCCGCGACCTTCGGATGTGAGAAAACTCGCACGAGCAGCCAGCGATGGTTTCTCGACTCCGTGCACTTCATCCGTGGGCCTCGTCACCACCAGCGGCTCTTGGTTCTTTGGCCGAGGCCAGAGCCGAGCAGCTCCGCATGGGCTCCAGTTTGCGCCCGGCCCCAGTTGGGTCTCCATTACGGGCCGCCTCGCGTATCTGGAATCCAGGGCCGGGGGTGGCAGGCACGCCTTGACGCAGAAGCTGACGAAAATCTTGGAGACCGACGATTGCTACTGAGTACGGAGTACGGAGTACACGTACTCGCAATCCTTGCATGTTACGAGTACCTAGCAGCCTACGACGCGCACGAAAGCCCACCGAGCACGGACTATGTACCACAGAACAGAGCCGCTTGGGCTGCCACATCTCTCTACCCCATCTCTGCCGCCGCTGTTGCTCGAGGACTGCCCGGGTTGTGCTGCAAACATGCCCCTCGCCCCGGAAAGTACTCCGAAATGCCCACGGGCTGTCAGAACTCCTGTGCAGTTGTCAATCGGCCGGGGGAAACAAGCACACCGCCACTGGTTGCCTCCCAGCTGTCAACCCAGCCTGTAATATAAGCCAATGTCGAGGTGGGCGATGCTACCTAGCTACCAAACTGCGAACACCGACAGGGGGGAGGGTCCATACGGAGCCCAATCGCTCGGTGCATGCCCTGGCCGCTCTCGTTCGTGTGGTCCATGACGAAGGGACGTACACGTGGAGAGGGAGGGTAGGGGGTGGGCGGCACTCGCAGCAGGCGCCTGATGAGCAGAAATCACCGCCAGCGGCAAGCAGCCTGTGCATACCGAGGGGTGCTCGCTGGTGCGTGGTTGGTCGCGGGACGCTGGAGTTGCGTCTTTGCTAGCCACGGCCCCGTCGCCGCATCGGAGCATACAAACTCGCGGCTGCTGGGGGGTGCTGTCCCATACTTCTATTCCCTCGCCAGGAGTTTGCTTTTCCCCAAGTCCAATCTTCACCTTCAATCTTTTCCCCTTCCCCGCCTGACATCTATCTGCCGCCTGGGCTCGAACTTGCGTGCCCGTGAACCGCACACGGGCATCTTCTGCTCCATCGCTGCACGCTCTGGCGAGGAGCGTACCATTTCAAGCATACCTTGTCACTTGTTAGTGAGTCGTCTTCCCGCTGATGCAGGGACCCCATTGCCCGGCCAGTGGTTTTGCCCTTTGCCCTGTCAGCCGCTCGTCCTGACTGATGACGATTTGCGCAGGCCTCCATCGAAATCAAGCGCATCACGGCCGACACAACGCTGCTGAGTACTTCGAAATCATGGCAACCAACGCCGGTTCATCGGCCTCCATGTCCTTGTCTCCTTTGCTTAGCATGGATAAAGACTTAGACGACGAACCTTGGGCAAATTACCGCCTGCCCACACACATGCCCGGGGCTTACATCCCCCAGGCCTCCCTCACCGCGGCCGGGCCCCAAGATGGCAGCGCAACCCCTCGACATGCCGCCACTACGGCATGTGATATCCCAACTCTCAACACCCAGGGGTGTGGTGGAGCGGCAACTCTCATGCCTGGACAGCTCCGAACAGGAATTGGAGACCATCTCAATACCTCAAGTGAAGTTGTCGGCTCGGGGGTATCTGCCATCCCCGCCACGATAGAGCTCCCGTCTGCGCCATCGGCGGTGGTAACCGCGCAGCAGGATAGAGTTCCCTCCCTGCAGGACGAGCTTCAAACCTTCGAAGCGACATTTCAGAGTGTCCCCAGCAACGGAAATGGCAATGCTACTACGTCGATGCATACGCCGGGGCCGGCGGTGGGGCCGGCGACCGGGACCCATGAGCCTTCACACTCCGGCACGCCGACTCAGCCGACCACCCTGACGTACAATGGACAGATGTTCCAGCCCGGAGTGGTCCCTGTGCCTTATGGCAACTTTCCCGGCGCCGGCTACTACAACACCATGACAGGGTGGCCAGGGAACGCAAGTGCGCCGTCGCCATCCTGGAATTCGGCGTCCCCAATGTTTCCACCTCCGAATCAGTTCCAGGGTCAATACAACACATTCTTGGATCCTCAACAGCATTCGGGCGTATATGGAGCCACATATAATACGGGCTTCAATGCTGGTTCGCTGAATTTTGGGCCAGGTTTCGGTGGCATTTGGAACCAGCCCCTCGGCGGGACATTGGGACAAATACCCTATGTCAACCCTACGAATGTGCATGTCCATTATATGCCGCCGACAGCAACTACTGCTTCATACCCTCAAGTACCACAATTCGTTAACTCCAATGGGAATGGCCACCAGATGCCAGCCCCGAACGCTATGGCCTGGAGGTACCGCAACACGCCGCCCAGCGCAAGTGCCGGCCACCAGCGGTCATACGGGAGCCCTCACAACCGCGGCCGCACCAGGCGCCCTGCAGCATTCCCACCCGGCGTCTCCAGCGGAGCTAGCCAGGGGCAACTGTCCCCTTACTCTCAAAACAGCAGCCGCCAAGGGTGGCCGCGGGAACAGACCGCCGATGCTGCCTCTCTCGCACCGGGTTTCTTCACCTTCAGGAGTGAGTTTCAGAGTGAGGACCTGCGCCGCGAAATGTCCAGCGGTGGGCAGTCGATGGTCTCCAATGACCCCTCTGAGACGAGTTCGGCTTATTCATACTTCCCCTCGCAGTTCTCAGAACCTCTTCTGCGGCCAATGTCGCGGCCCCCGGGCGGCGGCAGGAGAAGCGGAAGCAGCAGCATGTCGGCGTCGCAGCGGATGAGCCGCCTGGGCAGCTCTCAGAGCGCGCCACGACTCATCGCGCCCAATTATGTCCAAGCTGAGCCCCGACCCCCTACCTCGTCACAGTCCCATTTGACGCCGCCGACTAGCAATGCGAGCCAGGGGCCTCACACACCTTCGACGTCGAGTCTTCGGGGCAGGAGGCGGCAACCACTATCACCAACAACGAAGCAAAGTTCTAACGAATGCCGGAATGATAAGTCCGTGTGCATCTGGTGCAAGCTCAGTGGCATCGGGGTGCGTTTCCCCTTCTTCTTAATACCCGTAGCCGCTCCCTTACATCACTCTCTTGTGTTCGACATGCTAAAGGCTGAACTTGGCAGTGCCACAAGGTCGTTCCTGGTTCGGACGTCTGTCAGGGCTGTGAGGAGCGTGGAACTGCGTCAACTTGCATTCGCTTCCATTTCATGGAGCTCGTAGACGCAGTAAGCACTCAGTTCGCTGCGCAGCAGTTCATCAACCAGCTCTCGTCTGATGGTGACGGCGGCGCCCTGCCCTCTACGACACGGATTCTTGAGCATGCCCTCGAGCTGAGCCGCACGCGTAACATTCGCGTCATCGCCAACGGCAACCGCGTGTGCGACCTGGACCTCAAGAAGAGCTACGACTTTCTCACGGAAACGCGCAGCAGCCTGCCATCACTAGAGGCGGCACAACCCTTCGTTGATGCGCAGGCCACCAAGGATCAGTGGAAGGAATGCGTCCTCAGCGAGAACGGCGCGGCCCGCCCTGATCCTGGCCGGGCAGAGCAGCAGCAGAACGACCCGCTGCGGACGCTCGCGATGTTTGACGATGTCGTCCCGAGCCAGTTGACGTACAGACTCGTCAACAAGTACAACGGCGCCGAGGAGGACGTGCAGCCTGAAACGGCCGCCAACCGGCCGACCCTGCTCATTGCCAACCTGCTCACTCTGACCTTTGGACGGCAGATTGAGCACGCCGCCTTCAAATCCCTGCACTCACGCTTCCCCAAACCCAGCAAATTCAACGGCGACGACCTGGACCAGCTGGCTGGCCGTCTGTTTGCCTTGCGCTGGCGCGTTTCTCTTGGCAGACGCCGCCTCACGGACCTGCTCTTCTTCGATCCATATTCGGAGGCCAGCGAGCTCTCGCTGCGCATCACACGCCTGTATGAGCTCTGCCAAAAGCTTTACTTTTGCTTTTGCTGCGTCCGCCAGAAGCGTCTCAATCACCCGACGCTGCGCAGCGAACTCGGCCGCGACGAGCACCCGCACTCCTATGCCGGCGCCCGACGCGCCGTTACGGAGCGAGTCCCTCAGGACTACAGCCCTGCGGGTTTTGAGCAGTGGATGCACGACGGGGAAGCGTTGGTCCAGGAGGCCGACCTCGCTGAGCCTTGGTTTGGTTGAACGGAGCAACCCCGTGACTTCATTTCACTTTTTTAAACCCCCAAAAAATTCACACTTCGGCATCTGTATGCTGGTCCAACAGGTACCGGAAAACTAATGTCATTTTGCTCGGGGCGTTTGCGTTTCAAAGCATAGGGACGGCTTGAGCGTTGCTTTACAGGGAGTGTTCGGCATGGAATCGGGCTCCAACGTTTGCATTTCCGTTTGAATTACCCACTGAGACCGACGATGGGCTTGCAAAAGCCAGCTCATGTACCAATGGCAAAGGATACGAGTTTGTTGTACGATGGATGGATCACGAGATAGGATACCCTCTGGATAGAGACTAGAGGCTCGCGGCCTGGGAAACGAAACAGTCGAATTTTTGATCATCGATCAGCGTTGAATTCATGACAATCTTGCGTTTGGCGGTTGACCGGGCTTACGTGCCTGTGTGCTTACGTCACTCACCTGAGCGGCATATCTTGACAGTAATGTGAATGAGCGGCAACGTTGCAGCTCAGCTGGAGCGTGCGTCGCAATTGAACCTGACTCTCGATTCCATAATGCCTATCCATACAAGAAGTCTCGTGAAGACTCGCCTCCGCCACGAACGTTGAAGAAGCCTTTTCCCGTGGACCCCCCGGCCCAAAAAACAAAAGAAAATCAAACAATTTTCGGCAATTCCCTTCCCGGCCGTGTTGTGTCAGCGCCCCAAAAACCGTCTCCCGACTCGAGTAAAATTCACGCCTCGCCTGCAGCGTGCACCCCTCATGTTGCGTCTACCTCCCGACAACCGCGTTGGCTCACGCAGCCATCTCCTTTTCTAGCGTCCTGGCGGTTCCAGCGAGGTCGGTGATGGACGCGTTGGGGTTCTTGCCCTGGTAGTCGGCGATGGCAGCCTTGATGGCATCTTCGGCCAGCATGGAGCAGTGCACTACACATCAAGTTCGTCAGTTTCAATCCAGTGCGCGAGTGCCTTCTCAAACAGGAAGCTTACGCTTGACAGGGGGCAGGCAGAGTTCCTTGGAAATGTCAACGTTGCGAATCTTGGCGGCGTCGTCCACTGCATTAACGGTTAGCAATGCGCACAGGTCATGAGCCCGCCGGTACCGGGCCTCACTCACATCGCATGCCCTTGACGAGCGTCGTCAGGTAGCTGGAGCTGGCGATGGCCGAGCCGCAGCCAAACGTCTTGAACTTGGCGTCGGTGATGGTGCCCGTCTTCTCGTCGACCTTGATCTGCAGCTTCATGACATCGCCGCAGGCGGGAGCGCCGACGAGGCCAGTGCCGACGGACGGGTCCGTCTTGTCCATGGAGCCCGGATTCCGCGGCCGGCTGTAGTGGTCGATGAGTGCTGCGCGTGTCAGCTTGGACGGTCGCCGCGCACGGGGGAGCCTGGCAAACTTATCTTTCTCGTGGTAGAAGCGCCGCGCGGGCACTCGGGGGGCTACGGCGGCGGCCATGGGCGTGGGCAGCGCGCGGATGGCGCGGAACGGCGCGCGCAGGGGAAGCATGGTGACTGTAGCGGACGGGCAAGCGATGCGGATGGATGAGTTGCGGTGATTTCGATAGGGTTCGTGGATGTTTTGAGAGCAGCGCAAGCGGTGGCGATGTTTGGGGGGAGATGAGGCTTGAGCGGTCTCTAGTCTCGTTGGCGGGCGATTGATAAAGATTGGGCGAAATCGCCGACCAAGTCCGCGGAGAGGCTAGTGCACGTGACGAGCCAGCGGCTGCCCCACCCAAAGCCGGGGAAGTTGCGTCATTTCACGGTAATCGCACTGTGGCCTTTGCAGGCCCAAGTCTGCGCCCATACAGTGTCGGCGAAACGACGAATTGCGTCGACGATTAAATAATATTATCCATCAATGCAGGGCGGCAGTCACGCTTCCCAGCGGGCCGTCGTACTCGTACATACGAAAGCGAGCCGAACGGGCATTTCAGCACCCGATCACCAAGCAGTTGCGGACCGCCGAGACGTGGCCCTCGATGCCGACGACGTTTCAAGGCGTGGCAGCGAGGGAGGACGCGTACGTTCATGCTGTGCTTGACTTTTTCTCATGCTGGCCAGTGGCCGTGGCCATGGTAGCCGAGGCAATGTACCTGAAGCTCAGCCAGGAGCCGCCATGTCGCATCTGCTGCCGAAATCGGACCAAGTCCAAGACGACAGAGCCCGCGCGGCGAGTGCTGACGTCTCACCAAGCCATGCTGCCTTAGGCCCAAGGACGTCTCGCCAAGCCCGAGGACAGCTGCGCAGTGGCTTCGCTGCCTGTCTCTATCTGGTACCTCTTCCAGTAGGTACCTTCACGCGGTGCCGGTGCTATCCATCCCTGCAACATCTCCAACGGCACTTGCAACCGGACGTGTTTTGGGTCCGGACCAGTACAACTCAATGCCTTCGACTAGCGGACGTTTCTCTGGCTGCTTTGATGACCTGTAACTTTGTATATTACCGACTACGTTACTAGCACAGCTTTTACCGTGCGTAGGACCTTGGGAACGCGTACACACCTTACCTGAACGAGGTCGCGGCACAAGTGCTGATTAGCGGGTGGGAGCTCCCTGGAGCCAACCACCAACACACCAGACCGTCAGCCCATTGTGGCTTCTATTGTGACCCTGAAGCAGCAGCGAGCCAGCCACCTGGCCCCCTCGATGCTGCTTCGAGACTGCTCTCCGCCAACGCGCACAGCTTCTTGACCTTGCATATTCACCAGCTCGCGACTGGTCTGCGACAACATGCACGCGTCGCCGTCGCCACACCCCAATTGACACCTCGCCGAGTGCTCTTGCTTTACCTTCCCGATCCAGCCCTCGCCATGGCGCCATCAGTCATCGACGCTGACGGCAATCCACGAGCCCGACCTTCCCTCGACTCCCTCAGCTCCGTATCGACGACGAGCTTGGTCTTCGAGCGACTCCACGAAGCCATGGAGCAAGGACCGCCGAAGAGCAAGCCCAGCCCGCGGGCCGAGTACAAGCATGAGCTCAACTACGACGACGACGAGACCGAGACGGGCCCCTTCCTCGGCCACGCTGGTGCCGCCATCCCGCGCAAGCCTATGGACAGGAGCCTGCGCCGCATACTCCTCATCATCGGCGTTCTCTTCGTCGGCGGCTGGTGCGCGGCCCTCGGCGTCTTCGTCCTCGGCGGCAGGCACCGGCACGCGAGCGACGTGGAGCACGACCCCGACGCCGACTCGCGCGGCTCCGGCAAGGTCGTCACCATGGATCAGGTCCTCGGCGGTTTCTGGTCGGCCAAGGCGCACTCGATAAGCTGGATCGCGGATCCCGACGGCCAGGACGGGCTCCTGCTCGAGAAGGGCGCCGAGGGCAAGGACTATCTCGTCGTCGAGGACGTGCGCACCAACAAGGACCCGGCCTCCGCGCACGAAGCTGGCTCCAAGCTCGCTAAGTCGCGCACCCTGATGAATAGCAGCTACTTCGAGTGGAAAGGCAAGCCGTACCACCCCGATTGGCTCGAGCCGAGTCCGAATTTGGAGTATGTGCTCCTGGCCGTGAACAAGAAGCACAACTGGCGGCACTCCTTCACGGCCACCTACTTCATCCTCCACGTCGCGTCCAGCAGCGTGGAGCCACTCGTCAAGGATGATGACCAGGCCAGGGTGCAGCTCGCGAGCTGGAGCCCCCAGAGCGATGCCGTCTCCTTCACCATGGACAACAACCTCTACGTTCGGCGCGTCCGGTCCTCCTCCGAGGCTGCCGTCCAGATCACAAAGGACGGCGGGCCCGAGTACTTTTACGGCATCCCCGACTGGGTCTACGAGGAGGAGGTGTTCAGCGGCCGAGAGGCCACCTGGTGGTCCGACGACGGGAAGTACCTCGCCTTCTTGCGCACCAACGAGACAGGCGTCAAGGAGTTCCCCGTCGAGTACTACCTCTCGCGACCCAGTGGCGCGAAGCCGGCCGTGGGCGAGGAAGCCTACCCCGAGGTCTGCCAGATCAAGTACCCCAAGCCCGGCTCGCACAACCCGGTCGTCGACCTCCAATTCTACGACGTGGCCAAGCGGGAGGTCTTCTCCGTCCCCGTCGACGGCGACTTCGCCGACGACAACCGCATCATCAACAACGTGCTCTGGGCGGGCGCCAAGGTCCTCGTCAAGGAGACGAACCGCGTGGGCGACCACCTCAAGGTCGTCCTCTTCGACGTCGCCAAGCGCGAGGCCGAAACCATCAACGACAATGACATGGTCAAGGTCGACGGCGGCTGGTATGAAATCTCCCACAAGATGACCTACATCCCTGCCGACGCTGCCAAGGGCCGTGAGCACGACGGCTACGTTGATACCATCGTCCACGACGACTTTGAGCATCTGGCATACTTCACTCCCGTTGACAACCCAACGCCCATCATGCTCACATCTGGCAAGTGGGAAGTCGAGGACGCGCCATCCGCAGTCGATCTCGCAAATAACCTCGTCTACTTCGTCGGAACGAAGGAGTCGTCCATCCAGCGCCACGTCTACTCTGTCAAGCTTGACGGCTCCGGGCTGACGCCCCTCACCAACACCTCCGCCGAGGGCTACTACGATGTCTCCTTCTCCTCGGGCGCCGGCTTCGCCCTCCTTTCCTACAAAGGCCCCAAGATCCCCTACCAGAAAGTCATCTCGACGCCCTCCACCAAAGCCAGCTACAACCGCGTCATCGAGGACAACGCGGAGCTCGCGGACCGCGCCAAGAAGCACGAGCTCCCCGTCCTCAAGTACGGCACGCTCGACCTCGGCAACGGCGTCACCGTCAACTACGTGGAGCGCCGCCCGGCGCACTTCAACCCCAAGAAGCAGTATCCCGTCCTCTTCCAGCAGTACTCGGGCCCCAACTCGCAATCCGTGACCAAGAAGTTCGCCGTCGACTTCCAGTCGTACGTGGCCTCGGCCCTCGGCTACCTCGTCGTCACCGTCGACCCCCGCGGCACCGGCTTCCTCGGCCGCAAGCACCGCGTCGCCGTCCGCTCCCAGCTGGGCCTCCTCGAGGCGCAGGACCACATCGCCGCCGCCCGCCACTTCGCCTCGCTCGACTACGTCGACGGCGACCGCCTCGCCATCTGGGGCTGGTCCTACGGCGGCTTCGCGACGCTCAAGACGCTCGAGCAGGACGCCGGCCGCACCTTTTCCTATGGCATGGCCGTCGCCCCCGTCACCGACTGGCTCTTCTACGACAGCGTCTACACGGAGCGCTACATGCGCCTCCCCGCGGACAACCTCGACGGCTACGGCGCCTCGGCCGTCAGCAACGCCACCGCCCTCGGCCAGAACAAGCGCTTCCTGCTCATGCACGGCGTCGCCGACGACAACGTTCACTTCCAAAACTCGCTGACGCTACTCGACGCCCTCGACCTCGCCGGCGTCGAAAACTACGACGTCCACGTCTTTCCCGACAGCGACCACGGCATCTCCTTTCACCACGCCAACCGAATAGTCTATGATAGTAAGTCTGCTTGTCCTTCACTGATGCTTCGTAAACACCCAATTCGCAGCCATGTGCTGACTATTCTCCGCAGAACTCAATAACTGGCTCATCAACGCCTTCAACGGGGAGTGGCTCAAGATTACCAACCCCAAGCCCAACGATAAGCTGCGGAAACGAATGGCCGACGGCAAGGGTAGGTTGACTGTATTCAAAGAGGTCATGTGAGAGGATGTGGCGGATTACACGGAAAGACAAGGTCTCCGTCTCATGGGTACAACACTTGGATAGACCTAGGCGGAAAGGAACATAGCCATGGATGTATTACGTACGAACTTTCAGTCTTAGCCAGCGCAGCATCACAATAGTCAAATCAACAACTTGATTACTATCATACAAACATACAGTAAATGCGCATCTCCATGACCCTCATCTCGTCTGGCCCGAAGATGCCCACTCCAAAGTCTACTTGGAGCAAGAACTAGATTGCTAGTTCATGCCAGAATAAATCTTCCATAGAAGGTCGTCTTTCGTCACCAAGGCGTTAGCAGTCCCGGAAGCCCCGCGAGCCATCACCGCGGAAGTCCCTTGTCCAACGCCCAAGTAGGAAAAGCGTCGCATTTACAGTCATGAGCTTTAAAGTGCAATTTCTGAACCATCCCCGACCGTGGAGACGCGACTCGTGTCCACAACGCCAATATCTTTCCCTCGTATGACCAGATGGACCACGGATTGAGCCCATGAGCGAGAACCCAGGCTCACACGGGTGCCTGCATTCAGTAACCGTAGCCGGTGGGTTGCGGCGCAAAGCCGTTGGTCTGGCCGTACTGGGCAGGCGATGCGGCTCCCATACCGCTGCCGGGTGCGGCAGTGATCATGAGTCGACCGCCGCCGAGAATAGGCGTGTTGTCCTCTGTCTTTTCTTGGTCCTTCTCCTTCGCCTTGCGTGCCTCGTTGTCAGCCTTGAGAAGTGCAATCTCCTTGGTCTGCTGCGCCAGCATGTTGATCATGTAAGGCATGCTGAAGTCAGTGAGGCCATGTCGCCAAGACAATTCCAGAACGAGATCCGGTCGGATGAGTTCGTTGCAGGCGTACAGCATGCCGGTGTAGCATTCGCGGTGTCCAATATCGACAAACTATATGCACATTAGCTCAATCCTGTGAGAGGTGCCTCGTGTGAACTTACGTAGCGGAGGAGATCCTCGACGATATCGGTCTTGCCCGATGTAGCCGCAGTCTCAATAGCATCCTTGAAGAGCTTGTCTTGTTTGGACAGGGCGATCGACTTCTCCCAGCGCTTGTTCTTGCGGTAAATGTTGGCCGCAACCTGGCGGAAGAAGATGAGGTCGTGCTTCTCAAGTCGGCCAGCCAACTCGACGGCGTCATAGTTGTCGTAATTCTGGACAGAATCCCGAAGAGTCTTGTGGTCCTCCTCCTCGATGAGAAGGTCGTTGACGGCCTCATTGACGATGCGCTTGTTTTGCGACTGCACGTTGAGGAGGAACGGCTTGATGAGCGGCAGGCTGTCGTTCTTTTGGAACATCTTCACGACGCGGTTCACGTCGATCCGAGCCGTCAGGGCTGCGAGCAGGTCCGTCAGCAGAGAAGGATGCTGCTCGACGTAGAACTTGATGGCCCGGTAGTAGATCTCGAGGTTGGCAACCTTGACCACAATTTCCTTGAACTGCTGATGCTCCCATGAATTCTCGGGTCGCTCGATGACGGCGAGAGCAGCATTGTCAAACTCGTCATAATGGCAGTAGCAGAAAACCAGCTCAGGCCACAAATTGGCTTCCTCGCAAGCGCGAATCATCTTAGGCATGTTCATTCTGGACCAGAAGAGCTTGATGTGCTCCATCAGACGCTCCGGGTGGTACCTGGAGAGGGCGATGCCCAGTTCCGTGAACATCCCCATGTGGGCACGCTCGAGGCCGAGGCCTTGCTCGAGGAGGCTGATGAGTTCATCAAAGTAGCCATTGCGCTCGTACTCCTTGACGAGGGTCTGCAGCTGCTCGGCATCAACAATCAAGTTCAAGCCACAGATCTGAGCCAGGCGGAACTCCTTCTTCTCGACGCAGGCCTCGTGGACCTGCTTCCAGACTTTGATGTTGTTGGCCTTGCGCGCGCAGTCCACGGCGGCCTGGTAGTCTCCAAGATGCACAAGAGTAGTAGCAAGCTTGGCCCAGTTAGAGATGCTGCTGTAGAAGATCTTGGAAGCCTCGAACAGGCCCTCCTCGTAGGCTTTGTCACCAGATTCCTCAATGTTGGCAACGTTGGTGGCGTGCAGGAATTCTTCAAGCTCAGGAAGCTGGTCCAGACGAGCGTAGCAGAATGCGAGGGCAGTGTCGATGGCGGGTTCACGCATCGTCTTGCGAGCCATGCGCAGAAACTTGACCAGGTCCTCATTCTTGCCAGCGTGGGTAGCAATCTCGATTACCTCGGGGTAGTTCTTAGGATCTTCGGCCTTGATGTAAGAGTCAATGGCGTCAGAAACTCGGAGGCCATCCAGCTGAGCCTTGGCAACCTTGCTCCAAACCTCCGGCAGGTCAACCTCTTCAGCATACGCTTGGGATCGGTCGATGCTAACGACGTGCTCGACAAGAACGTTCACGGCAGCCGTCTTGTTATCAGCCTTCTTGTAAATCTCGAAAGCCTCCTCAAACAGGCCCACATCAATGCAGGACGTGGCAATCTCGTCTGCGTTGTATCCGTCCAGCTTGTGGATGTAGTCCATCACACGCGACTTGTCTGCCTTGGCAGCGGTAAACATGAGCAAATTCTGCAGGTTCTGGTTGTCGCTGAAAGGAGAGGGCTCCAGGACAATCTTCTCGAGGAGTTCAATAAGCTCCAACGGCAAGTCGTTCTCGAGGAAGGCTGAGACAGCAACCGAAACCTTGGCCGGGTCGGTGGACTCGGGCACAGCCGTGGCATTGACCTGGTCTACAACTGAACGACGGTGGATGTTGTTTTCGCTGAGAACAAATCGCCAAAGCTCGGCATCGGATCGCTCCAACAGATATCGGGCCTGCGCGCGGTACATGGCGTTCTCATTGGTGATGTTTACCAGCTCCAGGTCGTTCTGACCCTTAGAGTAGGCAATGTACGCCAGATTGGGGTCGCGCTTCTCGCAGTACTTGCCCACAGTCAGGGTATCGTACTGGTCGTTCTCTTTGAGGAACTTTTCCGGGTTGTTGTTGGAGTCGATGTAGATCTTGGCAAGCGCGTTGTAGACGGCCTGCTGCTGATTACCAGCCTGGAGTGTGGCTTCCAGGAAGGGCAACAGCAGCTTGAGGCGGTTTCGAGTCTCAACTTCGGAAACCAGCTCATCGATGCTGATCTCGTTGGCGTTGACAGTACCCAGCAGCTGCTTGATGATGTTCTCGTCACAATCAACGTCGAGCAGCCCACCGACCACTGCAGGGGTTCTCGAAGGGTTGACGCGCTGAACGTAGGCCTCGATAGCCTGGAACTGCTGGTTCTGGTAGAGGTACAGGATCAAATCGTGCACAAAGTTGAACCGATCACACACGATGATCAGGGGCAGCTGCTCGGGCAGTTTCGCCTCCTTGAGGAAGTTCTTGACCTTTTCGGGGTTGTAGCTGTTGCTGTCTCTGCAAATACGCTCCACTTCGTTAAGCTGGTTCGACTTGGTCGCCGCTTCGATGTACTTGAAGTGCACATCAGGGTCCTCGGAAAGGTTGACGATGCTGCCGAGGTAGTAGAACAGACCCTCAGACGTCTTGTACTTTTCGAACAAGTCAATAAGGCGAACCGGGCCAAGCAGCTCGGAGTACTTGGTCGCAATGTTGACAACAGACTGCAGGTTTTGGCGGATGTTGCTCTTCATCATGGCATCGAGGCAGTCGAGGGACTGTTCCACGGACAGCTTGCCGAAAAAGCCGGTCAACCACTCGGGGTTGAAGTTGGGGCTGCCGGGAATGTTGACGATGACCCGCTTGATGGCCTCGGGGTCTTCATACAGCTCGAGGGCCTTCTGAGACAGGCCAGCTTGCTCGCAGAGCTGGGCAATACGAGGCTTGTCAAAGTGCGTGAACATGTCATTGCCAAGAATAGCCTCAGCAACCTGCGGTGCGTGCATCAGGTTCATCTCGAGCAGGCGGGTCTGCAGTCGTGCGTGCTCTGGCTTGTTCTCCTTGAGGGCATCGAGCAAGAAAGCAGTGGCCTGCTGGATCATGTTTTGCGACTGGAAAATGTCGCAGACACGCTCGAAGTCAACCAATGGGCCCTGGTCGCTGTTCGCCAGCGCGGTAGCAAACTCGGCGCCCTTCTCAGGGTTAATGCGGATGATGTGTTGCAGCAATTGGATGTAGTCGGGCTGGTAGCCGGTTTGGGCGGAGTAGGGCAAGATCTTGTCGAACTGCCCAGTCTCGGCGAAACCAGCAACGACCTTCTGAGGCACATTGGCCTTGAGGTAGATGGTGAGAGCCATGTTGACATCATACGGCCGCACCATGTCACCCAGCTGCTCTGAGCAGTCCAATTTGCCCTCCTTGAGCCATTTTTCCAGCAGGTGCTTTCGGTTCTGCTGGAGAACGGGCTGTGCGAGCTCGATCGTCTCGTGTCGGTTCAGCGCCCCCTTGTCGAGAAGCATGCCGAAATATTGCAGCGTATAAGCCATCTGGCCAGGCTGCGCAGGGAGTCTCTTGAATTTCTCAATCGTCTCCGCGGTTCGGAGGAAGCCCCGAGGAGAGTTGGCAGCAATTTTGGCGGCCTCCATGTAATCGCCAGAGTTGAAAAGCTGATCGAATTGTTTCGCATAGAGGTTGTCCGCACCAGGCAAGCCGGCTCTGGAGGCCAGCTTGATGGCAATTCCTGTATTTGCAGGGTTCTCAAGGAGATAGGGGATGACGGTCGATTCGTCGACGGTGACAAAGAGCGCTTGGCCCTTGCGGTTGATACCCACAAGGCCAGAAGACTCGGAGTCGGCGCAGCTGGTGAAGATGGTCTCGCTGGAGATTCGATTCATGAAGATGAGAGTGCCAGTCTCGAGGTCGTACAGGTGGATGAAGCCGTACTTGGTGACCATGAAGATGACGCCATATCGTTGTGAGATTTGCAGCGCTACGGGGAAGTCGTTGGTCGCCTCGGGAGGGAAGAAGATGTCGACTGCCTTCTTGGGGAAAACCGGATTCGACTCGGCATGGTCGACCTCGACGATATGAAGCTTAGCACCGGTGGCGGTCCGCACCGCGAAGCTGAAGAGCCTGGTGTCTTGAGGAGCCCCCTCCAGCCTCAACGAGCCGAAAGCAGCGGCATGGCCCTCGATGGCTTGACTAATGCCACGGTCCTTGGAGTACAGCTGCATGGCTCCGACGACGCGGCCACCTTGGGAAGCAATTCCCACGACCACCATCCACTTGCCATCTTCGTTGGCGCGGTAGTTGATGATTTGGCAGCCCTAAACAAAGATCAGACGAATTGCATCGCAAAAAGTGGGGGCTAGACGAAACATACGTTCAAGTTGGCGTTGCGCTCAAAGACCTTGGAAGGCGCGTCCTGGGCGGCGTCGTACACGTCCCAGTGATAGACACTGGTGGTGGTGACGAGGCCGAGCGTGGACTCGCTGATCCACCGCCAGAACTGCACGTCCTCGTTCATTGTGCACGACTTGAGCTTCTTCTTTTGCTCGAGGTCGAAGATCTGCAGCGTCCGGGACTGAGCCTTGAGGGCAATGACCTGCCGGTTCCAGTGCATGATGGCACTGTCGGCCTTGATCGGCCGACGCGTGACATTGTTGCCATTCTTGAGCTCGACGATGACGACCTCTGGTTGGGCGGCCTCGCTCTTCTTTTCTCGGATGCAAATGTAGTGGTCGGATTCGAGGGTCTGCGGGTTTTCCAATCCAGGTCAGTTCTTGTTTTCTTGGCATGCTTGATGCGGCGCAACGCATTCAACTTACGCAGGAGTTGAAGCCAATGGATTGCGTGTCCACTCCGACGTTGGCGAGCTGCACCAGCTCCTGAAACTTGATGGGCAGAGGCGCCATGGCCCCGGTGGTGTGCCTGCTTTCTCAAGAGGCACAAGCCGCGAATGGAAGAAATGGTGGTGACGAGTGAGGCAAGCGAGCACGTCGCGCTTCAGCGGGTCGCGGCCGGTTCTCAATTGTTGGCGACGCTGCCTAAGGTGGGCTTCGCGGAGCTGATCGTGGGGAGAACTTGGCGGAAGCTTCCATGCGCCGCGCGGCACAGGCGGTAAGGAAGGTAAGGCGAATCGAAGGGAAACACGCAGGGAAAGGGATGAAGACAAGGAGGGCAAAGCGTGATTGCGTCCGTCAACTGCTGATGGCTAGCAGGCGGCGTCGTCGTGGGGGGGTGATGGTTTGTTTGTGAGGTTTAAGGAGGTAGGTCAGGCAAGCAGGCCTCCTTTCGGGCTACGTATCTGTTCGTTTCGCGACCTGGGCAGCTGCGTGGGAGGGAAGCTGCTGCACCAATCCGGGCTCGCGGCGCGGGGATCAAAGAAGTTCCGCTCCACAGCGGGTACGCGCAGCGGGTACTCAAGGCACGTGCACGTCATCCTGAGAGCGGGCGCCTGGGGGCCCGGGGGGGCCTGGGGCTGCTCGTTTGCAGGCACCAAGGCACAGTCCGGGTCAATGGCTGGCCGGGGGTTCACTCTTCGCTTCTCCAGCAGATGAAACGCCTTTCGGCGCCGGGTAAGGCGCTGGTTCGCTGTGAAACAGAGGTCATCCGGGTCTCCAGGAGGGCATCGCGGCGTCGGAGCAGCTTAGCGCGATGCAGGGCCAAATATCTCAGACAATCGCAGACGGCAACGAAGGGATCCTGCAGAGTAGGTTGATGCACGCTTTCCTCTTACACAGCAGCACAGGCTTGCAGAGGGTCGAAGCAGTCCTTTAACCAAAACATGACATGTTTAGCTGCTGCGGCGAGGCGCATGCAAGGAAGAGCAAAATCAAAGGACGGCTGAATGCCCAACTAGGTTGTCTACTTCAATACAGAGAAATGAATACATAATACGTCAAAGTGCCCATCAGACCTCATTTCAGACAGAATCGTAAAGCGAAAGACCCGAGAGATCGGGCTCTCTCAATGCGACCAATTCATGCCATCAAGCCACCCAGATGGCCGCGTCGAAGTCACCACCTTGAGGCGACCAACTGCCGCTCTCTACTTTATTTGCACAAGCGCCGTATTCCCTTAGGCTTATTGTCATGAATTTAAGCCTCCGAGACGCTACTCAGCTGGCTTCGTAGCGCCATCGACGCTCTTCAGTACCTCCTGAAGCATAGACTGGAGCTCAGCAGCAGCATCTGCCACCGTCTTCAGCCACTGCTTTTGGTCTTCGGGGCTCTCCGCGGCAGCATCCTGTCGCTGGATGAGATTGATCGCACCGCTGGGGGCATCTGACCCAACCGAGATCGCCATAGCAGACGCAGCAACTTCACGCCGAGTTAGTACTGTTGCTTCTGTGATGGGTCGAAACGAGGTTTCACAACGCACAAGCCATGGCGACAGCCAAGAAGCGAACCATGTTGAGATTTAAGCGGAATTTCTGCGGGAACTTTTATAGACGATTCTTGTTGAACAAGAGTGAGAGAACGCTGAATACTTGTCGAAAGACGAGTTCAGATGATTGAGATGCGGACTCGTCTATTATAAGAGGGGAGGTTCGCGATCCGGCCCTCCCAGCGTATTCGAATATCCTGAATGGCGAACCTCCTAACAACGGACAAATGAAATGCTCATCTAAGTGCATGGTCATGTTCCCACCACGCCTTCTGCGAGCATAAGCATGCTTTGCGCAGACCCAAGGCCAAGTCTCTAGTCTCCTGATACTAATCTACAAGTAAATGCAGCAGAGCAGAGTGTATGGCGTAACGTATTTAGTACATGGCTGAGCACTATGCAAAATCGGCCCGGCCGATGAATGAAAGAGAGGGGGCCAGGGTCAGAAAGGCTCGGTTAGTAGACCACGTGGCCCGGGAGACCTCAGTTCGGGAGATCCACCGGTTCTCCCGCGGCCAGAAACGGAATTGAATGCGACATTACGGACCCTCGACAGACCCTCTTGTATTGGATGCGCCGATGCGGAATGAATAAGAATTTCCGCTGAGAGCAGCAATAGAAACCAAGTTGAAAGCATTATTTACCTTAGCCGATCCAAAAGACCATCAAGGTGGTGCCCAGACCAGACCACCCGGTCAAATTCCTGCGCCTCGATGGCGAGCTGTCGGCTCTCCGTGGGTTCGGAAATTGCTGGAGCTTCCCTATGATCATGATTCATGACGCTAGAACATGGGTGCTTCAACTCCTTCACGACTTTTCTGCCACGGCGGACGTCAAAGAGCGGCTTGGCGTGGCTATTCTTGACCTTCCTGCTGCTAGCGCAAGAGTTCGATTCGGGCAGATAGTAAGTTGACCGCGTCTTTCGTTGGTGTTTGCAAGAAGTTTCTCTAAACTCTGCGCCAAGTCGAAGCCCCATGTTGTCTACATTCTAAACGCGGACTGATTTGCCAGCTATGCGAGGTTCTTTGCTGCCTATGGGGCCGTGGGCCAGTGTTTTAATTTATGGAAAGCACCCACCACATTTGGAAATCACATGTTGTGTTTACGCGAGGCCCGGTCTCCCTTTCGGCGAATGCTGAATTTTGGAGCATGTCGCGAGATCGTATTCCGTGACGTATTGCTCTCGATGGCATATTCAAGAGACTTGTAGTTTCACGGCCACGTACCTCAGGCCCGTAGCAGCTTGTGCATGATCTCAGCCTTCCCTTGGGACAGCCTCATGCTAAGGGACCCCCGTAGAGCCGCAGGGCCTTCATGTATAAAAGAATCAACGAGTCCGGACTGCCCTACGTACATGTAGACATTGAGTGCCGGCGCCTTTGGACATTCAAGTTCTTGCGCTGTCAGGCTTTGATTATTTACTAATGCTCGTCCGCCTTTCTGAAGCTACGTCAATACTGCACGCAACATGTTAGCAAATCTAAGCACGCCCTTCTCTTGGGCCTTGCTGCCATCTCGGCTGCCTCGCAAACCGCGTCGGTCCACTCCCTATCCAAGAGAGCTAAGATACCAGATACCATAACGTGTGGAGAACTAGAGTGGACAGCAGAGGAGATATTGCAGGCGATACGCACGGCCAAATCTACGGGTAATTTCAAACCTTTCGGCAACAAGGGCCTTCCCAAGAAACCGGGTTGCCCCTCCTGCATATTGTTTCCCAATCAGCAAAACAACCTACTAGAGTGTGATCTGGTGAAACCCAGAGGTATGAGATTCACTCCTCGTCCGCCTTGCTCATTTTGCGATTGGACGAAGTGCTAATTGTCGACCGATCACAGCGGCAAGCCGCGGCCGCGTTCGCGTCATTTTCAAGAGCACCGAACAAAACAACAAGCGCGCCTATGTCGGCATGGTAGAGCACGTTCAGCAAGACAATTTTCAAAAGTGTGAGCCTCCGCCCGCGCCGCCGAAGGGAGGGCCCACCCCTCCGGGCGCCGCGGGGCCGATCCCAGGGACGAGTAAGCAAAATCGCCGGGACCAGCCAGGACAGCTTGAGGCGGACTCCATTTTCAGAGGCGATGGACCCTCAGTAAACGGATTTCTGGACGGACAGCCGGTGCGACGACAAGCCGAAGGGTGTGAGTGTCCATTAGAGCGGGAGGATGAGGCCTCTCCTGAGGAGACGGCTCCTGATGATGGTAAAGTTCCTGAGAGCGACGGCAAACTCCCAGAAGGTGAGACCGGGCCAGCGTCTCCCGAGGAAGTTCAGCTGGCCGAGGTGGCTGAGAGAATTTCGGAAAAGGAGTTCGCCGAGCTTGCCGCGAAACGCGGCCTGGCCGAGCTCGCTGAGAAGAGGTGGTCCCTGTCCCTCAAGGACGTGCGCACGAAACTTAAGTACCAGCGTCTCACGCCGAAGTCGCCGAAACTCCGAGGGGGCAGCTTGAAAGTACCCGGCGTGGGCGCTGGTGCTGCCGCAGCGATTGGCGGTGCCGTGTGGGTTTCCGGAATCGTTGATGCCTTCGTACAAAACGCGACCGCTTGGACCGGGCCGCGGCTGTGACGGCAATTATACCCTTTGTCGGCTGTTCCGTGCAGACAGCTTCGGACGTGGATCAGGGTAAGGTCGATCCGCTCGACACCACTTTGTGCTTCCTTGGCGATTCTCTACTGCTGAGCCCAGCCTGGCCCTTGGGCATTGTCGTTCAGGCGGTCCGAGCCGTCATCAAATTCTTCCAACGCCCCGACGTCCCCACCAAGGAGGAGATGCAGAAAGCCCGCGACAAGAACTGGAACAGATACCTTGACGATCATGTCTACACGTATCTCTACTCGCATCCGTTCCTGTACCCTAATAAGGGCTTCGGAGACAAGTTGAACAGCTCCCTCGCCATCGAAGCCCTCGCCATTCTATCCGAGGGCGCTCAGTCGATTGGTGTGGTGCAGGCGACCGCCCAGGCCGCTCTGAATGGTACCAGTGCTGGAAATGACAAGACTACAGTCGAGAATGGTACGCAGGAGGCGACCAAGAAGCTTCACGCCGCAATTTCATCCGCGATTGTCCGCAGGCAGCGTCAGCTCCTCATCGGCCTCCCAAAAGCACTACACGATGACACCAAACTCTCGGTGAAGCCCACGGCAGATCAATACAACCAGAACTTCACCGACTACGTGGTGTCTCAGACAATGGTTGACAAATACAAGGCTCCGATTATTGGTGACCCTGGTAGCCCTCGACCAGATAACCTCCCTCTGACAACCGAAGGGGATGTCCGCGCTAAGCTCAAGGCCGTCGCGGATCACCTGCTCAAAACTCCGCCGACTCTCCCCGGCTACTTCGATCTTGCTTATATTATCGGGCAGTCGAGAGGACTGGTAACGCTTGATCCTCAGACATTGTCTCTGACAGACTATGTCCGTGAGAAGGCACCTGGGCGGTCAGACTACTACGTCAACATGCTTTCCATTCATCATTCGCTCGACGTGGGCCGCCTGCTCACGGGAAAGCTCAAAGAAGGTCAGCTCTCCACTCTCTTTCCTACGGAAGATGCGCAGAGCGTCAGAGGACTTCAGACTCTTGCCGCCATGAAGTTCGGTAGGGTCTACGATGAGTGGAAATTCAAGCGGGCCGACGAGGCATTTCCTAGTGAGGCAACACGATTCTTTATTGGGGCACAGAAGCCCGGTATTGTTCGATTTCTCACACACCCGGATGTCCCGCCTGTCGCGGATAACACCGAAGCTACCCCATACGTAGCCCTGGTGGTCGGGCTCAGTCAAGCCATCGTCAGCAGCTTGACCCAGGAAATCAATGGAGGTTTCCTTTTCAAAGACACTGCGGCAATTAAGGCCCAGGCTATTATAGACAGCTCAAGACGCCTCCAGCAAGCAGTGGACAAGGCTGGATTCAAGAGGGTCATGACACTCTCGACGAACAGGGGCAAGGAAAACGCCGCCCCTGCGCCCCCGGCAGCTTCTGCGAATTCAAAGAAGACGCTTCCCCGTTCGAGCTCCGCGAAACGAGCACAGCTCGAGGCTCGGAGGTAGTCACAGAGTAGCGTTGATGCGATACGAGGATGGCATGGATGCCTGTGTGCGCCAGTAAATGCAGACATTCGCCGAAGAAAGCCTATGCGTCTGATATAATGTGAAGTTGGAGGGTGCTTCGCTGTGAAACGAACTACAGATGTGCTGAAAATACTTTCCCCTCCATGGACACGTTCGCCTCCAGAATCGCCATCTCACCCCCTTCCAGCTTCATGTACGTTACACTTACGCGATTCTTGTTCAGTCAGTCGCCTCAGTCTTCAGATAGGTTCTCCAAATACAATTGGTTCCATTCTTGTTATAACAGGAACTTCCCGGCGGTGGGAGCTGGCCTTCGTCGGCAGGGCCTCTGCCTGTGGACTCATTCTTTTCATCAGCTCAGATTGGTTGCAGTGGCACGACGATGAATCTTGTCTTGGTGGGCGATCTCCACTGGGCCACAACAGTCGGGCTTGAGACTTATCGGTAGCATATCGCTTCTCTAAGGAGGTGTAGAGTCGGATACTTCAATCGGTTGTTTACTATATGAGCTCAAGGGTCTTGTTACTACTTATCGAAGTCGCCATCTCACACAGGAATATATCTTCAATTGCTCTGACGCATCTCTAAGGTATCGCGATATATATATCCCCGTGCTTATCGTGCTTGTTTCGGTAGGTATGAAAAAGGTCTAGGATCTTTGCACATTTCCCACAAAGGTAGTATAGGCGCGTCAAAAATCGCGAGCACCTTCCGGCCCTGAAACCGTGCTGCAGAGATTCCTGGCTCTCCTAACCGCACGATGCACACTGTCAGGGCTTTCCCGGACGTGCCGGCTTGTCAGTGGTCGTGCGATTGCCTGAGAGTAGTTACCCAGCTGCACCATGTCTTTGTGGGTGCGGGAGCTCAAGACATTCCACCAATAGCCGCACTGGGCAGATGACCCAATGAATGCATCAGCCTTCGCCCTTCAACTAGTACGAAATTCGACCTCTTAAGGTACGGAAAGCTTATCAGCCCCCAGCCAGCCCAGTGGCGACTTTGTCACGGTTCTAGATGTCAAAACGCTTCACTTCGCCGTTTCATCGGTCGGCCGAGATATCTTGCCAAGCGAGTCGAAGGACTCATCGGACATCGCTTTGCCCAAGAACATCATTAGATCCGCAAGAACCATGCTATTCCCACTCGTGCGAAGACTTTATCCTCGCGCATGCGATAACAGGCTGCCCCTATCCCATCCAGAGCTCCGGGTGAGCCGACCCAAGTTCTTCAAGGCGGCCCTGCTAAACTTCGTCCTTCTCTTGCTGTTGTTTTTGGGCCTGTACTGCTACATGTTTGGATCTTTGTTTCAGGAAGAAACCCGTGTTTCCAACCTGCAAATATTGTGGGTTGACTACGACGGCGGCATCATTGGCGAGGCGGTGCGCAACGCATACCAGAAACTGCAGTCAAGTGGCTTTCCCACTCTGGTTGAGCGACCAACGTCTGAATATCCATCTGTGAGCGATCTCAGGAACGGTGTTTGTAATGTCAACTACTGGGCCGCCCTTTACACGTTTCCCGGAGCTTCCGACAGTCTTGGGCTTGCCATTTCCGGCTCAACCACTTCCCGCTACAATCCATCAGACATACTCGCCTACATCTGGAACGAGGCCAGGTATCCTACCATAATTGATGGCGCAATCGCTAGCAATCTTCAAAAGCTCTCTGATGGCGCCCGCGCCGCTTACATAGCCCTCAATGGCACCGCCGCGTTGCCCACGATCCCACCTAACGACCCTGCTGCCATTTCTGCCTTCGCAAACCCTTGGACGCTGTCGTCCTTTAACTTTCAGCCAACAACTCAAGGCACCCGCGCCGTGTACAATACGATAGTCATTGTACTAGTCTTGATTCAAGATTTCTTCTATCTCGGGGCCATCAACGGGCTTTACGCTCAGTTCAAAATCTATGCACGAATATCGCCGATACGCATCATTATTGTCCGCGATGTCCTTTCCCTCTCCTTTACTATGATTGGCACTCTACTCACCACCAGTGCCATTTGGGCTTTTAAAGCACACTGGAACGTGTCAGGCGCGCAGTTTGTCCTCACGTGGTTGATTCTGTGGCTCTTCTCTCACGCAAACTTCCTCGTGCTCGACGTATTCACCATCTGGATACCGCCGCAATTTATTTCCATGGCTCTCATCACCTGGGTCGTATTTAACACCACTTCCATAATATACCCCTTCGATCTGTCTCCTCCATTCTATCGCTGGGGGTATGCCCTGCCTGCGCACGCGGCCTATGAGGCGCTTACAGACAACTGGTCAGGAGGTTGCAGTCCACACTTGTGCTACTCGCTCCCAGTCCTGTTTGCTTACGAAGTGGTTGGCCTGTTCTTGACCGCCCTTGGCGTGTTTAAGCGGTGTCATTGCGCAGTCCTCACAGAGGAGGCCACTCAAGAGGCGATGAGGCTGCGGGTGAACGCGGCGCTTAAGCTTGAACGCGACCACGACAGACGATTGGAACAAGAAAAACAAAGGACAAGCGCAGGAGAGGACGCATCCGGAGGACCTTCACGTACAGACAGAAGTGCGGAGACCAGAGAAGCTGAAGAAGAAGAAGAAGTAGTGGACAGGGAGGAGGCGGAGAGAGACATTGAGGCTGTGGGCAGTGAGATCAGCCGAATGGAGACACGGGCAAGCCGGTTGGCCTACTGCGGACCGAGCTTCCGCCTTGTGGGCTCGGGAGAGGAGTAGCAATGGTTCCACGTTTCATGCCAAATATTTGTCTTGCTGTTCCGCAACGACATATTCTACTTGGATTAATTTGCCGACGAATTATTGGCAGGCACAGGTGATGAATCCTTTATAAACCTCTTGTGGTTCTTCTTGTGGTTTTATAATTGTCATCGTGGGGTCTAACAAGTGACATGTCCGGCCGCAGCTCTCGAGTTCAATTGAGTTTTAAACGTGGCGTCGCTTAAACGGCACCGTGGATTCGGATGGTTTAACAGAGTAACAAATAGCAGCATGGTTAGCCAAGTTACTTTGAACGGAAGTATAAGTGTTCCACGGCAGCTAAGTCACGGTTTGTCCAGCCATCTTCGGCTGTCGTCAATTCGACGTAGCCTCTCTGAGGACAGGAGACATCAGAGCTTAGCTCAGTTGCCATAAGCATGACGGGGGAACCGCCACTGGCCAGCCCAAAAGAAAGGACTGTTCGGGGGCCCGCCCATGGCAAGGATTAGTCTCGGGGGTACGCGGGGACTTCATCCTCAATTTCGACTGAGCTATGGACGGCACATCGAAGGTTACGCAGACTTCCGGACTCTTGTTGTCGTGCTGTAGCAGATAAGTTCACGACTACTATCTTTAGTTCGCTGTTTAGTCACAAACCGATAAAATTTATATACTATTCAACGAAACTTCCCGTCGCCGTAATCTAGCCCGATCAGGGGGGCATGGGCGTAGGGTTACGATATCATCCCGACGGCATTCTAACATATGAGCCATGTTTGTGGCCTAGCTCCTAATACTCTTAGCCTTACTTGGGGTGTGCACGTGCTGTCCAAACATGTAATTCTGCTGAAATGGTGATTACCGAGTGTACTATCAGTCACCAGTTGAAACTATGCGGTGCAACATAGAAAGTTGTATCCATTGCGTCTGTGTGTACGGAGTAGATCGGCCGCAAAAGAAAAATCGCAAAGCTGCAAGCTTGCGTAACCGTTTTCCCGCGTAGGTGTAACCTGAAGTAAGGTCCTGTGCCACCCAAAGTCAGATTCACTGTGCAGCCATTCTGTACCATGATTATGCTAGCCAAGGCCACCGAGCACATAGATAGGCATAGCTTCAAGCAGCCTAGCATCTGCCTGTAAAGCAAGCAGCGTTCGAATCAATTGTGAGGGGCTTATACGGATGAGATGCTTGCCGTCTCGTGCGGAGCGCATCCGCTCAAATTCACACCATTTTATCAGGCTCTCAGCAGAGATTCAGCGTTTGAGCTCTATCTATCAATCAAATTGAAAATATCGTCTGCCTGCTCGGCTTTTGCTCCGTTGCTCGACGGCGGCCGCAGACTGCGGGTTTCGTTGTCCAGGCGGGATTCGTCCAAACCCGTCGGATGTGACGGGCTGACGCGGCAGAAATAACGTGGGCCCCCAAAACTAGGTACAACCGTTGGACGGCATTCGGCCTCGAACAATCCCGCAGCCGCGAATCCCGACATACAAGTCGACGCAGACACATACCGACCGCGTATTTCGTCTTTCAATCCTCAATCCCGCTCTTCTCGACCATTCTTTCCGTGTCTGTCCATGCGTTCCCACCAGCCGGAGGTTGAGGCGACGAACCCCGGCGCAAACTCGACCAGCCATGGTGCCGCCGCCCTCCCCTCCGGACGTTGATGCCGCCCTCGACGGTGGCGGTGTGCCGGCTGGCTATGGCCGTTCGTGCACCAATTGCTCGCGAGCCAAGCGAAGGTGCATCCTGAATCCGGGTGGGGAGATATGTGAGATGTGCAGCCGCACGGGCAAGGAATGCGTGCAGATGGAGACGAGGCGTGTTCGGCACGCCAGGGTTAGGAAGAGGCCGACGTCAGTGACGGCCAAGCTCGAGGCTAAGCTGAATGACTTGATGTCGATATTGAAGACAAGCCAGCACCCTGGCCAGCAGGACCACTCTCATTTTCAGTTGACTCCCCAGTCACAGTCGCCGTCCTCTGGGGCGGTACCCAGTCGTCTGGACTCTCTGGCCGCAGCGGCAGCGGCCAATCCACAACCAGCGACGTCCTTTTGCGGGGGCGAGGCCTCATGCGGTGATACACCATCACACACCAAGAGCACCTACTATGTCTCTCCGGAGCCGACAGCCGAGGAAGCTGAAGTCTGTCTCGCCAAGTTCCGCGGCTGGTTGGGCAACTTTCCCTTCATGCAACTGCCCCTCCAACTCACAGCCGAACAGCTTCGCAACGAACGGCCCTTCTTATGGTTTACCATCATGAACATGACCTCCATGTCGCTCCCTCAGCAGCTCATACTGAGGGAAAGGGTTCGTCAAGAGGTCGCCAATAGACTCGTCCTGAACAATGAACGCACCATGGACATGTTACTAGGACTGCTCGCCTATCTCGGCTGGTGTGTGTTTCTTTCATCTCCCTCCATGCCTACTCGATAGTACTTCATTGTTGCTCACATTCAGATGCTCGCAGGGCCACAATGAACACTGGGCCGGGAACGAAGCCATTTCTCACCTTATACGCCCAAATGGCGGTCGCTATCCTCTTCGACATGGGCTTGACAAGACCTCCAAATGAGGAGCAGCAATCCGGCTTGTATATTCGAGTTTGGAGCATCCGACCGCCCCCACCTCCAAAAGTCCGGACAATGGAAGAACGCAGGGCCGTGCTTGCTCTCTGGTATTGTACCTCGGTGTAAGTGCTGCGGCTATGTTGCTGCCCCCGAGCCGGCCCGCAGCCCACTCTGACTCTCTCCGCAGATCCACTTCTTTCCTTGGCAAGATGGAAACGATGAGCTGGACTTCGCACATGGACGAATGTTTGGCTGTCCTCGATCGCGAAAAAGAACAGCCCTTGGATGCGGTTCTAGTTGCGCTTGTCAAGATCCAACTAATCAGTGAAGAGACACACAAGCTTCTTCGAAGCGAGGCAGCAGGTGAGACTAGCCAGGGCCCAATCTACATATTCAAGGCCGGCTTGCAGTCTCGTCTCAACGAGATACGACGACATCTTCCCGCAAGGTTACACTCGCATTGTACGTTGGCATAGCCTCCGCTCCCCATCCGGGGCCTTCATCCACTGATACTTGACTAGATATGGTTCAATCGCAGTTGTACGGTGCTGAAGCTTGGGCCAACTCAATCAGCCTGTTCAGCGATCCGGCAATGCCAGAGGCCATGCGAGTAAGCGGCAAATATGCATGTACAAAGGCCGCGAGGGCTTGGTTTGACGCCTTCTTTGCGGTGCCACCGATTGAGGTCCCCGGCCTACCGTTTGCAACCTACGTAACCATGTCCCACATGCAGTCACTTTTATACAGGCTCACCACTGTGGAGGATCCAGCCTGGGACAAGGACATCCTACGAGATACAGCGGATCTGCTAGTGCTTTTGGACCAGACCATCGACAAGCTTTGCAAGGCTGCCGAGTTTTATGCACTGAAAACAGACGACGGCGACGGAACCGTCTTCATGAAAGGCGCGAGAATTCTTCGAAATGTGAGGAATGCCTGGGAGCCGGCTCTATCTCAGTACCTGGGAGGCAATCTCCCAACTCCAAGCAGCCAGGCCGTGAGCTGCTCGGCCGTGGACACAAGGATTATGGTGGATAACCCACTCGCAACCGATTTGCCACCGCTGGATATGACTGACATTTCATGGATGTCGGACATTTTCGCCCCGTGGGACTATTGAGGATACTGCGCATATGCAGACGACCAGCACAGATGGGCAGCGCTTGAAGCTGCCACCAAGCGTGACCACCGTCGCCTCATCCGCAATGGTTCACTCAGTGGTTCTTGCATCCCACTCGATGGCGGAGCGGACCTGATTTAGCTCTCAGCTGCAAGCTTGACAGACCCCTTCGCGAGAGATCCGGAATCCGGGGACATGGACGAGGGACCAGCACCCCACGCTTGACACAGCTCCGGAAATGACGAAGATCGCTTGCAGTGTCGAGGATGGTCGCACCGGCAAACAAGGGCTCGGGACGACAACCTGCCGCCCATGCTGCGACGCACGATGCGGTACCGGCTGTTACCGCTCGCGGCGGGGGCTGGTCGTGCGGAACAAGCGAGAAGGCGTTGCGTATCAACCCGACCGAGGATGGAGGTTGCGAAGGATGGATATAAATAACCGCTGATAGATGGTCGATAGCGCTGCCTCCTAGCCATTCGATCTCCACGACGTCTACATACTCAAAGCCTCACTACTGCCGCGAGACCGGCGCTCAGAAGCAATACTGCCATTCGACAGTACAATAGACCCACCTCCAGAGCGCTCAGTGCACCGACTTCGGACGGTAGCTCAAACAAGAACTTTTTCGAAATCGACTTGGCTAGGAACCCTAGACTGTATAAACGCGGTGTAGGCAAATGTTTAGTGCGCGGGTATAGCTGGGTGACACGGTTATAGGGAAGGTACATGACAACAACCCGTAAGAAGCGCAAGATGACGGGATCGACCACTGTTAAAGCCACCTGGACATCTAGTGAGTTGGGTTTGGACTTTTCGGGACGAAGAAAACGCGAGACACGATAAAGCCCGGTTCGAAATATATTGATCTGAGTCGATATCCTGATTCCGTCTAACGAAAGCTAAGAAATGTCCTGGTTGAAACTCATAGGATGCAGCGCTCAATCTTGAAAGAATTCAGGCTCTGGCTGGCCTTTTTCGTCCAACTTTCGCAACTTTGGCCTGCAGGGGAGCCACGGCACGCACCGTTGGCGTACAACTTGATGCAGCAAGTTTCGATCATGTCCTTCTTCCAAATGAATTCTGCGCCTTTGGGGTGCGCAATGCCCTGGCATTCGACGCCGGCTCCACCCTCCTCCATATGCTTAGGAGATCCCCATGTGAACCTCCACGCAGAGGATGGCACAACAAGTGCTGGGATGAGGAATACGGCGGAGAATCTCATGTTGGTCGGTGTGGTGTTTTGAGAATTGCGTAGATGACCGTATGCTTTCTTGAGGCGTATAAGTTTGTGATTGGTTCGAAACAGCTTGCGATAATGCGAAGTCGACCTTGCTGTTATGCAAAGGGCAGAACAGTACAGCTCTGGTCTATATAAGCCTATTTGATTGACTATTCAGGCTGATACAAAAGCACCTTCTGAGCGGACAACCGTGGTGGAGCTCATTTCAGGCTCAGCGTCGAAGCAGAGGTAAGCACTAATTTAGCATATGCGTGCACCTTAAGACGGGACTCGTTCAATATTACACCCGTAAGCAGGCGGGGAGTCGGCCTCTTCAGCACCCATGTACTCCGTACTCCGTACTGATCGATTTGGTGACCGCGTCCGACTTGACCACTGGACCGACGAAGCAATTACAGCGCTACATCAGAGCCCGACCGGAGGAAAGGGGATACACCGCCCAACCCGCAAGCACACCGCGCGGCAAGGGATGATGGCCGTTTTGCTAAGAGAGTACGGCCTTCGAATTACATCTACGAGTACATCAGAAGTAGGACCATCTAGAACGTGAGTTTGTATGTATGTTGCTGTGTAACGATACCGCGGCTAGCCTCGTTTTCAACTCCAATCTGCGGTCCACCTTAACGTCGAGGCAACAAATTGTCGTCTCACCGCTTCGAACCAAAGCCGCGGTCTGGGTGTGCAGGGCTAGCGAAGGAGTTTAAATTTAGATACCGGGTCCGAATACAGTCGCAGCACTGCCGAGGTTCGTGTGTCGCATGTCTTGCTCGTAGATGAACCATTCAATCATCCACTTCCCGCTATTACCCGAAGACAGAGGACGGTAACCATTTCCTCGGGGCCAGTGCGAGTCCAGAACGCCATCGACTTCGACCTTGCCTTGCCCGACCAAGACTTGTGGGCCTCTCTATATATCCGGAGGAGGCTAATAAGGGAGCGTCTCGCGGCCCGCGGTGATTGACCCTATGTGAAGGTGAGCGCACAAGGGCGCCGTGTGCCTTGCGTCCCGTCGCAAAGTCCGCACCTGCGACTAACAAGTGAGGGATCCGAACAGGACCAAGCTTCAGATGCGCGAAGTGACACAGCTGCATTCTCGGAAACTGGGGTTACTTTAACATTCTCGGACATAGCTTATACACTTGTATAGCAACATCGCCACCGTTTTAAGGTCGTTATAAAGAGCTAAGTGCTTTAAGTTACACAGCCCTCTCTTTCACATGTCCATCTATCCGTCTGAACGCCAAATCAAGTCCATGCCAAAAAGGCGGCCTAGAAAGCAGTCTCTGAATCCTATCAGTAAACTCATTACTCCAGTTCGATTGTGCCTATTGTCCTCCGTCAGTATTATCTTGCGTGGAAGAAGGAAAGTGGCATAGAAAGAGCACTCACCTGGAGGCTTTGATGTGGTGTCGTATACGACCCTCGCAATGCCGTTTACTTCGTTGACAATCCGCCTGCTAATAGCCTTGAGGAGACTCCACTTGAGCCCCAGCGGCCACTGCTAAAGCAACCAATGAAGCTGCCAATTCAACCGCTGTAATTGAGCGCCTCTCGCATTAAAGCCAGCAGGTCACGAAGGCCAGCAAGGCCGCAAAGCGGCAAGCTCGCTGGTGTTATGCGCATTCAATCACAAGCTAACCACTATGGCAATACGTATCGCATTCAGCAGTGCGTATCGCATTCAACCCCAGCGAGCCAGCTATTATAGCAGTGCGTGCACTTTAATACAGCGAACCTGTACTTCGTAATGCGTGCAATTCAATATACACTTCAATAGTGAGTCCCGGGTACTGCGGCAGGTTAGGTTACATTAAACATAATAATGTTAGTTTACAATAACTTATATATACTACAGTTATTTAAATATTAGATTTTAAAACTACTGTGTTGTAATAGAAAAACCCTGTTTCACGAGGGGTGTGTTTCATTGAGGGATGCGCACGATTGCCGTCCTTCTGACAGCAAAGAACTGTGGGGTAAGGTTGAATTAGCGCTGCGAAGAGCCATCCCCGTCCGAGCATGCAGCGAACTGGCAAGCAATATCGCCGTCGTCAGGGTGCCCTCACAAGTTCTTTTCAGCGCAGCTCGGTGTTGTTTTTGGTACCATCTCACCTGATCGTGCCAGCTCATAGCCCGTCATGAACAGACCGCGGAACCGACAGCCGCGCAACAATCAACGCGGCTCAGGCCCGTCCTCATCGCGCTCCTCGCCGGCCACTCCCCAGCAGGCATCTGGCAGCGTGCCCACGACGCAACAGGTCGTGCCAGGCGCCTCCGTCTTCATCGTGCTCAAGGAGGACCAGCCGACCGGCGAGGAGACGCCGGGAGTCGTCGGGGAGATCCTGACGCGAGGAAACCACCCCCGCGGCATCAAGGTGCGGTTGCGGGACGGGAAGGTCGGGCGAGTGCAGCGCATGGGCGGATCGGAACCCCCGAAGTCGAGCTCAGGGTTCGGTCTGCGGTACACGGATGTGAGGAATGAGTCGGAGTTTGCAGAGGAGCTGCCGACGAGGAGTCTGGCGGACTATATGCCAGCCTTCGGGACGGACGCTCAACCAGCGCCGGGCGAAGATGTTGGACCAACCCTGCAGCAGATTGTGGCTAGGTGCCCAGTTTGCGAGATGTTTGAGGGAGATGAGGCGGCTGTCACGCATCACATTGAACGGGAGCACTTTTCCTGATGCCCAAGTCGAGATTCTTGCCGCTCGAGAGGACCAAGCCATGTTCATCAAAGTTGCCTCTGGTCTGTGGCGAGACAGCCCTGGCACGAGAAAGCGGCCTACGAGTTTGGCGAATACGGGAAAGACAACTCCGGGGCATGGACCAGAGGCTAGGCAACAGGCTTGCCTGGCACCATTGCTGGATTGCGATGGCCTCGACTGGATGAACCAAATCCATGAGCTGACCTGGATGCAGGGTCGAGTCGGCGAACTTGGGCCTGCCTGCTCACCCCGAACGCCTGACCTGGACCCGACTCTTGGGATCAACCGACGTCTGGAGATACACTACTGTCCTAGCAATTTGGCAGAGAACCGAATCTGTCCGAGCCGACGACATTGCCGTCTCGGCGATCTACGAATTCCCCAGGGTTGGCATCTTGTGGTTTGGGAACAGGGCGGCCGTGAGGGATGAGGATGCCAGTGTTGTTTAGCCCTACTCCTCAAGTCCCTGGGCGTCGTACCTGGGAAGGATTGGATAGTGCCGCTAAGTGCGGAAGAAAACATTGGCGAGAACTGAATTGCGTTCAAGGGGTGCCTTACTGAAGATGGACGTAGCTTGCTCGAGCCATTCTGTAATTAATAGAGAGACGTCATTTGGGCGAGCACGGAGGATGCCGCGTGCGCATTGTCGTTAGAGTGGACGCTAATTGTGACTGGCAAACCGCAATCCATCGTCGTTATGGAGCTCTCCAACCTGGGGATATGTACGTAATTAGCAGCCAATCATGTGGCTGCAGGGCAACCCTGCGCCCGCGGACCCCTAGGCCGATGCTCGCCGAGTTTCCATCCAAGCGGGACGAGACGGACAGCTGCCCCCAACTTCACTTCAACATATCCAACCGCTACGAGCATGATGACCCCGAGCGTCATGGCCGCCGACATGCTTCCCCGATTCCTGCTCCCCCGGCTGAGCTGGACAACGCCGCAGTCGGCGTCCCGAGCCGCGGCTGCGCTGCGCGTCGCAAAGGCTGCCAGGCCGTACTCCTCGTCGTCGTCGCCGCCGTCGTCGTCGTTTCAGCACGCCAACCCTCCCGCGCCGCGGCGTCCCGCGCCTGCTCGGAGCCCGATCCTCGCGCTCAGCCGCCCGTTCCACGCGACGGCCGTGCGCCCGCGCGACCACCACTTCGACACGCTCAAGTTCGTCAAGCGGCTGCAGAGCGAGGGCTTCACCGAGCTGCAGTCAGTCGCGATGATGAAGGTGCTCAACGACGTCATCGAGGAGAGGTGAGGCTGCCTGTCGCCCTCCATTGTTGAGCCATCAGCGTATTCTGACCTCTTCTTCTTTTCCCCCTCGGCAGCATCCAGAACCTCACGCGCACCATGGTGCTCCGCGAGGACGCCGCCAAGGCCACGTACACGCAGAAGGTCGACTTCGCCAAGCTGCGGTCGGAGCTGCTGTCGGCCGACAGCACCGAGTCCAACACGACGCGCAGCGCGCACGAGCGGCTGACCAACGACATCGCCAAGCTCAGCAGCCGGCTGCGCGACGAGATCGGGCGCACGCAGGCGAGCGTGCGGCTCGACCTCAACCTCGAGAAGGGCCGCATCCGCGAGGAGGCCGTCGGCCAGGAGCTCAAGATCAAGGAGACGGAGACCAAGATCGAGCAGGAGGTGGCGGCGCTGCGCGAGAAGCTCGAGCAGGTCAAGTTCCAGACGCTGCAGTGGCTGATGGGCGTGTGCACGGGTTTCGCGGCGCTGCTGCTCGGTGCCTGGAGGCTGCTCATGTGAGCATCGGGCCGAGCATGCGGGGGTTATACCATGCAGAGATTCGAGAGTTGACTTCACGAGGTGTTGCTGCTATTCGTATAGCATCTAGCGTTTGCAGACTCTTTTCTCATTCTGTAGCTGCGTTTGAAGTTGACAGAACTCGATGGACTATTGCCATTCTCTCCTTTGGATTTGTAGGGCATCTTAATGTTTCCTCCTCGCAGGGAAATGCCAGGGCTGCTTGAGACGGTGATCAACGGCATGCAGCCAGTCTTCAACCCATGATTTCGCCTTGAGACAAGCTCCGATTGTGCACGCTTGACCACGGCAAACGGCCTGGCGCTGGATTTGGCCTTCGAAGTTGATCCTCCACCGAATGAGAATATACGCTGAGTGGGAGTTCATCGACGACATAGGGCAGTATACCTGGTAGTGTGGCCGCCGCGACATGCCTCGTTCAGGCAAATCAACGAGCAGGTCAGGCCGCCCTCCCCGCCGACGCTTTCCCATCCCAGAGCCCCGCGCCCAACCCCACCAAGCCAAGTTACACCCCGCCGACAACGGGATCCCGCGATCTGTCGCCCTTGTCACCATGTTGAATTCTGCATCCACTGCTTCTCTTCTTCCTCCTCAAAACCCCTCGATCCAAGGCATAGAAGGCCAGACTCCATAGAAGCACGGCAAAGGCCTCCAACGACACGACGCCTCGGTGCAATTGCTTCTCTTTACCCCGCCATCCTCGCCCTCACCTCACGACAATACCCTCCGACAATGGCGGGCAAGCCCAAGGTCCTGCTCCTGGGTAAGATCGAGCAGTACGTGCAATCCAGATGCCTTGTATCGAATCGCTCAGATCGATCTCGAATGCTCCCTGATCCCAATTGTCTTGCAAAACGAGCAGCTTCCCCCGTGCGGACCAAGTGCTAACAAGGCATCCTGCAAAGCGCCCACGATGCGTGGTCAGCCATCGCCGACATCGCCCAGATCCTCGAGCCAAAGGCCACGAGCCGCGACGAGTTCCTCGCAGAATGCAAGTCCGGCGCTTTCGACGGCGTCAAGATCGCCTACCGCACCTTTGATTCCATCACCGTGACGGGAAAGATTGACTCGGCACTGCTTGATGTGCTGCCCAAGAGCCTGGAATTTCTCTGCCACAACGGTGAGTCCCTCACTCCCAGTTGAGACCACGACGTCGCCGTCACGTAGCTTTGGAAAACTGCAGACACGTGAATGCAGAACCGCAAACTAACGGACGCAGGCGCTGGCTACGACCAAATCGACATCGCAGCCTGCACGGAGCACAACGTCCGCGTCTCCAACACCCCTACCGCCGTCGACGATTCCACGGCCGACATCAACATCTGGCTGCTCATCGGCGCCCTGCGCAACCTGCCCACATCCATGGCCGCCCTGCGCGCCGGCAACTGGCGCGGCAAGACCCTGCCCGCCCTCGGCCACGATCCCCAAGGCAAGGTTCTCGGCATCCTGGGCATGGGCGGCATCGGCCGCAACCTCGCCGCAAAGGCCCGCGCCTTCGGAATGCGCATCCGCTACCACAACCGCTCGCGTCTGAGCCCTGACCTCGAGGACGGCGCCGAATACGTCGACTTTGACACGCTGCTCGGGGAGAGTGATGTCCTCAGCTTGAACCTGCCCCTGAACGTGAGTCTCCGATCCCGTCCCCTGAACCGTCGACACCATTCATCATACTGACACGGCCCCGGCCAGCCCAAAACCCGTCACACAATCTCAGCCCCTCAATTTTCCAAGATGAAACGGGGAATCGTCATCGTCAACACCGCCCGCGGCGCCGTCATGGACGAAGCCGCCCTGGTCGACGCCCTCGCCACCGGCCAGGTTGCCAGTGTCGGCCTCGACGTCTACGAGAACGAGCCGGAGATCCACCCCGGCCTCCTCGCCAACGAGAACGTCCTCCTCGTCCCCCACATGGGCACTTGGACTGTGGAAACGCAAACCAAGATGGAGGAGTGGGCCATTAGCAACGTTCGCATGGCCGTCTCCGAGGCTAAGCTGCGGAGCATTGTGCCTGAGCAGAAGCATATGGCCTGAATACTTAAGTTTACCGGAGACCTTATAATGAAAGAAAGATAAAGAGCTCTTAGAGCGCGTCGAACATGGACTGACGAAAGCCTTTTGTTGGACTCTCAAGCAGAGGGGGCATACCCGCGAGCCAGTCATATATACATCATGCATCGGGGAGTAAGATGAATAGAACAACTTCACCTCACGCTCAGCTGAACAAACACGATGAATTGTCCCGATCACTGGCTCAAGTACGTAAGCACGAGATGGGACGACGAGCCATGACCTGTTCTCAAGCGAGAATTGTCGTCTATTTATAGACTCAACCACAGTTATCTATCCATGGCCGCGGTTGACGGGCCTGTTTCCGCAAGAAGCGCCTCATTACCCCGAGGCTGCCCGCCTTGTCGGCCGTCCGTCATGTCTTTCTTTGATCTCGCAGTTGGGGGAATCTTGTCTTTAGCAAAAAAGCCAACGCCATTTTGTTGAAAAAGCAGATGTTTTTTCCGCCTCACGTCTGCCCAGCGAGATGCCCCATCCTGCATTTAGAAAAAAAATTGAAATCAAACCAGCAAATGCCCTTTTCCCTCTCCCAACCCCAATGCCACGCAACTTTATGCTGTTGAAACCACAATTTTGCCCATTGCCGTTCCAGAAGAACGGTGAAAAGTCGTTACACGTAGGAATCCAGTTGAAGGATCCTTGGGTATGAGTACAGATAAATTAGTAGCGGTAGATGTCGCTCTTGAAGGGACCCTCGACGGTGAGACCGAGGTACTCGGCCTGGACAGAGCTGAGCGTGCTGAGCTCGGCCTGGCAGTGGTCGAGGTGCAGGCGGGCAACCTCCTCGTCCAGGATCTTGGGCAGGACGTAGACGCCGACCTCGAGCTTCTCGGTCTTGGCGAACTCAACGTACTTCTTGCCCCACGCAGCGTCGCTGGCCTTGTACAGCATGATCTGGGCCAGGACCTGGTTGGTGAAGGAGCAGGACATGACGAAGGAGGAGTGGCCGGTGGCGCAGCCAAGGTTGACCAGGCGGCCCTCGGCCAGGAGGATGATGTGGCGGCCAGAAGGCATCAGGAAGCGGTCAACCTGGGGCTTGATGTTCTGAACGGACTTGGCGTTCTTCTTCAGCCAGGCGACGTCGATCTCAATGTCGAAGTGGCCGATGTCTACGTCACGTTAGATGAAGTGCTCGCCTTAACCCGCCTCCCCCGGATGGTCACTTACTGCAGACAATGGCATCGTTAGGCATTGCCTCGAAGTGGACGCCGGTCAGGATGTCTCGGCAGCCAGTGGTGGTGACGAAGATCTGGCCGACCTTGGCGGCCTTCTCCATGGTGGTGACCTGGTAGCCAGCCATGGCGGCCTGGAGGGCGTTGATGGGGTCGATCTCGGTAACGATGACGCGGGCACCCATGCCGTGGAGAGCCATGGCGCAGCCCTTGCCGACATCACCGAAGCCAGCGACGACGGCGACCTTACCGGCAATCATGACATCGGTAGCGCGCTTGATACCGTCGATGAGAGACTCACGGCAGCCGTACAGGTTGTCGAACTTGGACTTGGTGACGGAGTCGTTGACGTTGATGGAGGGGACAAGGAGCTTCTTCTCCTTGAGCATGCGGTACAGGTGGTGGACACCAGTGGTGGTCTCCTCGGAGACACCGTAGCAGTCCTTGAGCATCTCGGGGTACTTGGAGTGGACGAGCTGGGTCAGGTCACCACCGTCGTCGAGGATCAGGTTCAGGCTCTTGTTGTCCTTGAAGGCAACCAGCTGCTGCTCCAGGCACCAGTTGTACTCCTCCTCGGTCTCACCCTTCCAGGCGAAGACGGGGACGCCGGCAGCAGCAATGGCGGCGGCGGCGTGGTCCTGGGTGCTGAAGATGTTGCAGCTGGTCCAGGTGACCTCGGCACCCAGAGAAGTGAGCGTCTCGATGAGGACAGCCGTCTGGATGGTCATGTGCAGGCAGCCGGCGATGCGGGCGCCCTTGAGAGGCTGGTCAGCGGCATATTTGGCGCGGGTGGCCATCAGACCAGGCATCTCATTCTCGGCGAGCTCGATCTCCTTGCGGCCAAAGGCAGCAAGGGACAGGTCGGCGACCTTGAACTTCTGGGCAGGAGCAGACATTGTGAAGCTGGGAGAGTGGAGTGAGGAGAGGAATGGATGAAGGAAGAGAGGATCGAAGTGTAGTGAGGGGGAGGACGAGGGTTCAAGTACAGGAGGCGGAAGAGGGGCGGGGAGGGGGATGGGCAGCTGGTGCGACGGTATTGGGCGGTGAAGATTGAGGGGCAAAATTTGCTGTCGCAGCGGGGCAGTATTGCCGCTCTGTCCACGTAGCAACGCATGTCAGCGCTCAGGTCCGAACCCCTCGGGGCTCGGGAGCTCGGTTTCTGCCGGAATGCGCCTAATTAATGGAGGCGCGGGCCTGAGGTGACGGTCACTCAATTCAATGTCGCAGAACACAAGTCAATTGGCTCGGACAGGTGTTTGCACTAGCTGTCGCGTACCTTATTGTAGCTGTATCTTCGAGCACCAAGGTAGCTGACCACAAATGCACCTACGCTCACCCTCGCCCGCGCTAGACTCGGACACGACAAACCGTACAAGGAACGGCTCGGATAGAACCCATGGATGATATTATGTCAGCCCCAGAACGGACCCTCGGCGCTTCCCGTAAGCGGGGGACCTTCCTGTTGATATCCCGCACTCCGGAAAGTTGTTTCTTGCTGACCCATACTGTCAGTGTCTGAGCAAGCTGCGGAGAGGCATTCCCGTGCTCTGAGAGGCATTCGCAGACAGGGCGCCCACTCCAAGACGGCTGCCGAAGGACGCCAAGGATATATGCACGCATGCACGAAGGGAGGCCCTCAAAGTTTGATGTAGTTGTAAGGTCTTGTTGAGCGGGTTCAGTAGTGTAGGTCATGCAGTTGCTTCGTCACAAGCCCTCCACGCAATGCCCATGCGCAGTCAAAGCATGAGCTTCCCCATCACTACCTCTTGTCGCTATCATATAGACAAAAGCACTGCATTAAATCCCTCCCTTGTCCGGAACGCCGTCAATGCAAACCGCCAGCTGGTGCCTTGCTTGCCCTTCACTCCGAGCTCGCCCTTCTCTTCAAGCTCATCAGACTCTAGACTTCCCCTGCGGAGCATGCCGCTCACTGCGGCAGCAGGTTCTCCCTCACAGCGAACATCTTAGCGCTGACATTGGCCGTGAAGCCGTCGACCTGCTTGCTGTACTGCTCCACCTGCTTCGCGTTCAGCATGCCCTCCAACCGGCTGGGCTCCTGAGGCAGCTTGAACAGTCTCTGCCACTCGTCCTCGGGCAGCAGCGGCTGCTTGGCAACAGTTCGCTGGGCGTTCTCCGCCTTGCGCTTGGCCTGCCATTGAGAAATCTTGGTCTGCTCGCGTCCAAGCTGTCTTTGGTAGAATTGGAAGTTGTTGAGGTCGGTGTAGTGGGACTCGATGCTCTCGAGGAGAAGGTCGCACGTCTTCTCGAGGAAGGGGTCGATGGCGACGTCCAGGGCATCGATGGACGGGTACAGCGGGGGCTTGACGGAGTCCCGCTTGAGATCGGCAAGCGAGTTGGGCTCCTCGATCTCGTCCTTGGAGGGAGCGGTGGGAATTTGATGGAGGAACGACGTGAGCAGGTGCGAGTTGTGAATGGTAATGGGAAGCTCGGCGATGATGTCTCGGAAAGAGAGCTTCGTCTTTTGGAGGCTGATGAGATGTTAGCACAGGTTGCCAAACGAGGCGACCCTTGAGAGCGAACTCACTTCTCAGTGGTGAATTTGCCCTCCTTGTAGGCGTTCATGAAAGTCGTGGTCAGGCGGAAAGCTCTCAGAGTCAGGTTGCCTTGAGAGCTCTTGCTGGCGTCGTAGACAAGAGCAACGGTTCGGTCGTTGTCCTTCTGGTAGTGGTATTGGTTCTCGATGAAGCTCATGTTGACAAAGTTGCCCATCGTGGCGCTCGTGTACCAACCCACGTTGTTGGCGTCCACGTTGACCTCCTTCAGATGTCGGATCACCTCATTCTGGTAGGCCACGTTGGCCTTTTGTCGGGGGGCGGCCGCGGCAATCTGCGAAGCGTCGTTCTGGTGGCTGTCGGCGGTGGCGCCGTCGACGGAGGGAAAGGGGAACGTGTTGGTGACCTCGAGGACTCCGTTCTGATCCATGCCAACAATGGATCCCGTCGCGGTCGTCGGGAAAGTCGAGGAGCAGTGCTTGGCAATCTTCATGATCACCTATCGCCGGCATTGTCAGTCCCTGAGTCGAGGGGTGGAAGGTTGAGGTGGGGCATTTGGAGCTCACCAGAGCCTCGACCTGGACCGCCTGGAAAGGCGCATCTTTCAAAGCGTCGGCCATATTTTCCGTATCGTTGGGGACTTTGCTCGGGTCGTGAACGCAAAGGAAAGGGCTGGCGCGAAGATGCGGCGGGATACGATGATGCGAGATCGCCTCGTTGATGGAATATCGAGCTTTTTCGCCTGCCCCATTTGTGGGCGTTGTGGGTTTGGGGCGGTCAGATGCGGCAGAATTTAGTGGGGTGAGGCGGCCAAGGCCGCTTGGCCGCCTCCTGAGCGACGACACGCGCGGCGCGTCCACCCCTTGAGTACACCTGGGCTGCAGAGCTACCGTCACCACATCGAACAAGCCGCGCCTGGGCTTTCACATATATGCATTCATCGGCCATTGATCGAGCATACCTCATCATTTAAGCCGACACCTTTGTGCCATCTATGTGTCCCTCTGGCTCGAGCTCAAGTTCCTACCTTACCTTAGTAGCTACACTCACATATTGCGATGGCTCCGCCGTTCCGTTTAATGTCATCTAATCCGCGCCTCAAACGCTCTCTATCGCTAAAATAATTACCGCTATGATCTATACAGAAGTTAAACCAGCCAACTGGCACGAAGGCCATTTCCACCTCGCTCAGCGCACCAGATGATGTTCCGCCACCGCGCGGCGACCAGCGCCTCATTCGCTCCACGGAACTATATCCCAGCTCTCAACGTTGTCGCTAATTTTAAGGCGGTGTTGATCGATCTTCCAGAATGCATACAAAGCCCGCGTAGAGCCTGCGGCTTTTCGATGCGCCGGGCCTCTCCCTCCCTCCATGGCATCTTCGCGAGACCTCCAAACGCAAGTGGCGAGATTCCGCAGTTCCGAGTCTGGAGCGCCGAACCAGTATCTGTGTGATGATCAGCATATTGGAGTTCGTCTCTTGGTGTCAAGGAAGTTTCCCACTTGAGGAAGCCGCCACTGGCTACCGCCTCGGCATGAGCCGCTTTGTCTAGTTCACCGAGGTGGCTGTAATCGGTGCTGGGCTTGATCTGGGATCGGAACGCGACGATGTAAAACGAAGCCTCTTTGAAGCCCTTTCCGGACGACTTGACGATCTGCCTCAGTTCGGTCATGACCTCGGGCCAATTGAAGGAATCGTTGTACGGCGCAGTGGCATAGTCGTCGCGAGTCACTCTCAGATGAGCTAGGGCCTTTGCCAGGGTGGCATTCTCAAAATCGACCGTCTCCAGGTCCAACTGATGCTCAATCTCCGAGTATGGCGACTGAATGAGGAAGCGCTCTTCGGGCCCGGGCCAGGACTCGGAACGGAGGGCGATGATGGCCTCTCTTTCGGCGGTAAAGGCCGGCACATCTGTGGGAAGTGCTGTCTTTATGGCTTGGACCGCCATGTTGAGCAGATGGAATGACGACGTCGAGTGTAAGTCAAGGTCAGCTCCGAATGGTTGAGGGTCGGGTAGGGAATTAAAGCTGTTCCAGGCTGGGTGTTGAAGGTGAAGGGGTGAGTAAGGTAAGGTGGTTGGGTATGAGTTGAGAGGCTACGAGGTTACGGACGGCGCTCCGAGGGCGACGCTGACGAGACTTAATACGAAACGAAACGCGACAGAATGCCGAACAGTCGGCACAGGCACACCGCCGAAAAGAAACACTGCTGCCAAGTACGGAGCACTGTACGTCGCAATGAGGGACCCAGCCAAGCCGAGCACGGCATCGATCTGACAATGACATGACTTGTGACCACTCGTTGGCGCAGGAGCCCAGTCCATGTCGGTGGGCCAGGCACGGATGGCACAAATCATTCCTAAGACGGATGAGGCAGTCGGGGGTCCGGATTTCGCAATCGCAAAATCTGCGAGTCACTGCCTCACAGCAAACACCGTTGGCTGGGCCTTGCCATGTGCGCTTGCCGGCCCGCCAGGGCGTCCGCCACCGAGGGAAGACGCCACCAACAGACGGCGACTCGCTGCCGTACAGCCTTACCATTGCGGAACATGAAAAGCGCCCCGTTGGATATGCTCAGGCTTTTTGCCCTCTGCTGACCCTGGTTCGCTTGTGTATTTGTAGCATGAGGGTTCCGGGGGAGGGGCGGCAGGCAGAGACCCCAGGATCGACGTCGGTGGCTAGCGCGCTCGCACGCACGACACTAACCCCTGGATGACACCATCACACCATCACAACTAAAACTTTTGGCTTTGACGGCCAAGCCCTCCGTACAGTACTTACTGTACAGTACAGTACCTTTCTTTGATGGTCAGAGTATTTTGCACCTCCCCCTTGCTAGCGCCAGGAACCCTTTGCAGACACCAAACATGAGATGAAATTATTGGTCCCTAGGACCTTCGTGGCTGTCTGTCTTGCTGAACCTCTGGCCCTAGCAGACGCCAGCCAAGATTCTACCCATCCGGGACGGCCTGCTGAAAGCTCATTGGGCAGTATTTAGTCTCGCGGGGCCTCCCGAGTCCCGAGATTCCCATCCAGATCTTTGGCCAAACCGTCACTTTTTAAAGCCGCCAGAACAGCCTCCATTCTCCTGCAGGATCTCCTCAGCAATGTAAACTACTGTCTATGATCGCTAAAGGCCAACCGACTCGTCCCGATCTGACTTTCTTCGCCTCAACCAAAGTTTTGCTGCGTCGTACGTTCCAAGATACAGCGAGCTCCCCAGCGCCGTCCACCCGGATCGAAACATACCTCCGCGAAAGAATCCTGCAACGCCTCTCTCTCGGTAGACTAATCGCGCGATAGCCATGCTTGACTTTTTGCCTTTCTCATTGCCCGCGGTCAGCATCATGCGGGTTTTGACCACGTCGCTCGGCGTCGTCACAAAGGCCGCCAGGGCGCCTGCAGTTCCAGCGCTTGCGCCAGCGATCAAGCCCGTCTCCAGAACTTTCCTGCCTTGATCGCTTCGTCCACCCAGCCTTGATGCCCACAGCTGCGACCGAATGTGCTCAAAAATAGGAAATTGCAGAGCTGTGAATGGCAGGTTTCTCGCGACCAGCGCCGTGTAGCCTGTAAACAGGCGGCGTGCGGCACCGTGCCCAGCGAGCTGACGAAACGCTCGCAAAGATGTCGAGCCATGGGCGGTTCCTGCTGTGGCTCCTTGCCGCAGCATCTGCGCATTCTGTTTTACGACTTCGGCTGGCGCCAGGACCAGACACGATGCCATCTCCGCCACCGCCGATGCTGACGAGTGCACGAGGGCTTCGGGAAGAGGCAGCGTCCTTGCAAAAACATTTTTCGTCTTTTCGTATGTCGAAAAAAATAAGCCGGCTATCAACTGTCAATACTCCAGGCCAATTCGAGCTGGTTTCCAACCCACCTGCCGGGAGCGTGGCCAGAACAACGCTGCCAATTCCTTGGTAGAGACCACGGATGGCCAACGCCTTGTTCTTGGACCCTTCAGCGTAGGTCTTGATGTAATCTTGGCTTTGATATCGCGTCTTCAGCGTGTCTAGCGGGTACACCAGGACGTCAACTGTGAAAGCCGCCACTGCGCCTGCCTGAATCGGAACATGGTGAGTGCTTTTCCACAACGGATGCATACCTGGCAAGCGCAACGTACCGCATAAATATCCATTCTCCTGTTTTATTTAGAGTCGGAAGGTGTCTTCATGAAGGCACCGATGAAACTCGCTTTGATAGTTGGGATGGCTCTCTCATAACTGCGAAATGTCGATGTCGATGATATCAGCGTGTTGATGACATCATGGCAGAGAGTACCTCAGCATGTGTCGCGGGCTCTTACCACGTTGGGCAATTGACGTGCCAATTGGAACTACTAAGGTTAGCTTCCGACAACCCCAGCAACTGAAGTTGAGCAGCCCAGAGTTTGCGAGTTAACTACCTCCTCGAAGTCGAGCGAGGCTGGCCTGTGTCAGCCATTCTTATCCTGTGCGCAGAGTCTACCCTATACATAATGTTCCTAAGGGTATCTATCACTTTTATTGACTAGCTACGTGCCTACGCCGCCTACATGCTGCTGACCCGAGTCCATGGACGTCATGTACTGAGCTAGAGGCAACGAGCGAGTAGCCTTTCGGACGCCTGGCAGACTCCGAACAGTGGCATGTCGTGTGCTGAAGCGTGCGTTCAGTCATTATATCTCGAATCTACCTTGGAAACTTCCCCCGTGGCGATATAGCGAAATTACGACATTGGGCCGGTGTAGAGCTGGCGGGCACGGGAAATTCAGTGCAGGATTGAGACCGGAAGAACATGGCGCTACCAATGGCCGAGGGTCTGGCGGTTGAAGAGTAGGACGGAGACCACGAGACTGGATTTTAGATGCCTGCTACGCCTAGAAACAATGTCCTCCCTGGCAACCTCGGAGCACCGATCATGATGATGGCCAACACTCCAGAGAGGATCGCAGAGACTCGGAGAGTGGGAACCGGTAGCTGCCTGGAGGTGAATATCTAGTTTTCAGGGAGTGTTCGGTGCTGACTGATGGAACGAATCAAGACTCCCTAGGGACATTTTCCCGAGTCATCGTCTCCCCAACTCCATATCGCCGCCCTAGAACTTCCCTAGTCGCGAAAAGGACCAGATCTGGCGAGAGACGGCGGCCAGCACCCCCATACTCGCGAGAACGTAGACGATGATGGCGGACATGGCCAACGAGCTCTCCATCGAGTTAGTCGCTTCTCAGATGATGCCCATAAATGGATAATATGTGATCTGGCCCAACTTGCTGCCAAGATTGGGACCGGCGCAGAGCATCAGGGCTATCAAGATGCCAAATCGAGGCAGCCATATATCGCGACGCTGAGCATGAGACTCGCGTGATGCTTTCGGTGAGCTTTAGCAAAGACAAACGCACCGGCGGTCATGCCAATGGAGTGGGATAGCCCACGCATGTTGAAGTAAGCCTCCTCTGTTGTGAAATGACAGAAAGGCTGATCTGCTGTGTTGCGCTCGGCCATGCAAACGAGCGGGATGGGAAGTCAACAACGTGCAAAACCAGGAGGGCCTCTGGGCAGCTCGCCCTCCCGATTCACTGCACCCCATCTGTCCATACCCTCATAACCCCCAACAGCAGTACTTCCCCCAACAAGCCAGCCGGCTGAGGCCAAGGGCCGATTTGGCCCAGTCGGCTGGCTTCTCGCCGCAGCCTTCCTCCCGGCAGGTCCCAAGGTCACGGGTTCGATCCCCGGCCCTGGATCCAAAAATCTGCCGGAGCTGGGTTAGCATCACGAGGCGGGTGCAATGACTACAAGACAAGTGTCTTCTCGGGGGTGACGCATCTTCGGGTCCTGGGGTCGGATGTGGCGAGCTTCTTTTTTTGCAGTTTCCGCGCTCTTGGATCCTGTGTTGGAGAAGTCGCGTGGGGTTAGGAGCTTGTCGCCCACCAGGTTGATGATGACGACCAGTGTCCAGATGAGTAAACACAAGCAAATCAGAGTTGCCTGCCATGGTAAAGCATGATACGCGTTGTCTGCGAGGTTATTTTAGCCGCGCCGAGTTACCCGTCTGCCTGATGTTCTGGTCGGGTTTCGCCCTTCCCAGGTATTTCGAGGACTGAAGACCAAGTCGGAAAGTTTAGGCAATTCCCAATGGTGCCATTTTGCACCCTCGATCGACGCCTTTGTCCAGCTCGTCTGCACGTCACGACCGTTGCGAACAGTCGTGCATGCATCTGGTCATCGTTAGGCTGTTGCACGGCAAGGTAAGTAGCTACGGGCAACTTTCGAAAGTCCGGGTTTGGCTCAGTCCCAATGATCATTATGTCTTGTTCCTCACCAGGTGATCCTCTGCTGTCCATAATCAGCTGTATGTTTGCAAAGGCGCCACACAATATCTTGTGAACTGAACCCCTGGAGGAAGAGATGGGTGATCCCAGCTAAACCAAGACTACGAAATATACGGCCCACGTAGATGACATGGAGAGACGACGGAGTTTTGGCATGCTCAAATGTTCTTATGTCTCTGCCTTTATGTTCCGATAACGCGCCGACTCATTGGTCCGCACGCATTGGTTCGTGCTCTCCCCTAAAACATTATGCTCTCTTTCCGCTCTCCACACCTCTTCCTCGTTTTCTCTACAACACAAACACCACACCAGACCCCCAGTACCTCACGTCAACGGGTTCTGCTATCCCAAACTGAAAGTGATTTTTCTTGTTGTTTCGCTCTCTTGCTTTTCACCTCTTTATATCTCTTTATTCCCAGCAACCTCGCGCTGTATCTCAGTTTCCACGTCGCCGCCATGCCAAGGCATCTTGACATCAAACGGGGCAACGAGCGCGAAACGCCTTGCTACGCATGCGTGCGTCAATTGGCAAATGATAGTAACAGCCAGTTCTGCTAGAATCAGAATTGTGAGTTTGTATTTCACATGCACGCGTTCCTTGCTAACCACGCGCAGCGGTTCAAGCCGCACCCTGTTGAAACTGTGCTGTGCGTGGACGTGACGACGATTGCAAGCCTGTGAGTCAGTACTTTCCTGCCTTTGAATCGTTTCTAATTCGTCTTGCCAGATTCCCGAAGCGGCGATTCCTGCCGCCCGCGCCCTGGTGGAATTCTGCCACGATACGACCGAGGCACGCAACTGGTCTAATGAGAGGGTACGGTCGCTCCGGGTATGCTTGCAGTCTGGCTTCGCCGCTGACCCTCTCCCAGTTCAGAACTAAAGCACAAGCTGCTCGTCAAGCAATCTCCGCTGCACCAAAGCAGCTCAACCACCCCGGCGGCCAGACGTCGCCGGTCAACAGCGTTGCCGACACCGCTGAGGGCCTTCGCTTGCTGAGCAGCGTGAACCGCACCCTCCTGGCTTTGGAGCCCGTCGTCGGCAAAATCTGTGATGACACGCATTCTGTTCGCGTCAAAATCGAGGAACAGCACGAAGCTTTCCCCCGGACTCCTGATCCCATCCCTTCAGCACCAAATAGGAAGGCCAAACGCCGCCCAGTCAAGCTTCGTCAATCTGTTAATCAGATCTATCAGCTGCCGCTGCCCAGAACTCTGCGTCGACAACTCGTCGACCACGTCTTGGAGCATTATCTGGGTCGTGAAACCTAACTCCACTACGGCCGAATCTCTAACCCTGGAGGCGGTTGGCTGTCTGACGCGATGAGGTGTTTCTGCTAAGCTCCAGCCTGTGCTCCTACCGCTGAAAGGATGTGGCGTAGAGGTCCGGAAGGGATTGTCAGGGAGATCCACTAATGGCTTTGTTAGATGGATGATACATTGGTTGACGTACAAGGAACCAAGTTCGCTGGACAGGGCAAAAAGGGTCCAGAAGCCTCAGGTACTTCAGCTAGCACTGTCAAGGACACTGTTTGTCGGCCTTTCATCTCGCGGACCTTGTGGTCCAGACCGAGTCGTCTCACGCAACGTAGTCATGTCTCAAGAGCACTTCGACCTCACTGCGTCGTCACTACCCCAGCGTCTGCAAACGCAACTGTCACTAGCATCCATCCAACAGTTGTCATGGCCTCGCTCACATTCCGCAGCCAATAACTCTTGATTCATCCAATCATTAACTGCATACTTGAAATAAGCCATGCCCCATTCCAAATGTTGCCATTCGCATATGCCCGCTTCATGCCGACTCCGATCATTGCGCCAGCAAGCCCAAGTGCTCGTGTAGCGCTTCTCTATGGGTAATAGTAATAGTCTATCATGCACCTGGCCCGTTTGCAAAAACACAAATTACAGCTTGCTCTTTACAGTAGCCGAATCTTCAGAGACGACCGCGACAACCACGCAAATGTCGTCGACCTTGCCGCCGCGCCACTGCTCGTGGGGGTAATACTTTTGAACCTCCTTGGCGAAGGGTCCATCAATCTTGGTGTTGATGCTGGCGCTTTTCGCCGCAGCGACGAGCTCCGTGGCCAGCAGGCTCTGCAATGTCACGGCCTTTTCCACCCTCCCGTCGGCTTCGCTGCCGGGGATTCGCGACCTGGTAAGGGCGTCGACGGAGTCGGCGACGCGGACACCACCAGCCTTTGTCATCTCCCACGCTCCGCTGGAGACCATGACGCGGCTTGCGACGCGCAGGATGTCCTGGTTGAAGAGGTTGTCCAAGACGCCGTCAGTGGCCAAGATGAGGATGTCGCCGTGGCGGAGGTAATGCTGCGAGACGTCGGCATCGCGCGGCAGGTCACTGAGCTGGGCTCCTCCAAAAGCCGCCATGCGCGCGGCTAACCGGGGCGGGATGAGGGAGAGCTGGAAGGGCGTGTTGAAGGCGTGCGTTTGCGGATCAGAGTAGGCGTTGACAGCGTTAAGCCGTAGTTGCAGGAAGCCAGAGTCGCCCAGGTTCGCCACGTCGAGCGTTCCATTCGACGCTGCTATCGCAACACACGCCGTGCTGCCACCCGCATGCAGGCTTCTGTCGTTGCACACGGCGTCGTATCCGTTTTGCATCAGCTTTCGCGCCGTGAGCGTTGGGCTGGCTGCCGAGTCGTGCTGATATGCAGAGTCGGCCATGTAGTCGCAGAGGCCGTGTGAAAAGTCGGCCGGGTCGACGCCAGAGTCTACCCAGCCGCCCACGCCATCAGCAACGCCGAACGCGACGGCGCCCGAGTCGTTGACGCGGCTAACGAAGAAGGCATCGTGGCCAGAGTCGGGGCGCGAGGAGGGCCGGCGATGGCGGGGAGGCTGGATCCGGTTGTAGGGGTTGAAGTGGAAAACGTGAGTCGAGGGGTCGTAGGGGCGGTCTTTGGCGATGAAGGAGGAGGCGATGTGGTAGGAGAATTTGGATGTCGTCGGCGCGGCCGAGGAAGAGTACGGCGCTGTTGTATTGGGCATGCCGGATCTGTGGACGAGCCGCGCTGAGCGGGCCAGCTTGGCACCGTGTGTTATGGGCGGTACTGGAGGGCATGTTAGACGGGCGACTACTGCGACAATGCGTGGCCAGGCTCGAACCTCTAAGTGTAGATGCTCGCCATGGCGTTGAGGCGGCAGCCCTGGCGCAGGATGCGGCCATGCGGGGCACGGATCGATGCGGATGTGTCGCGATGGTCGCAGCAGAGCGAGGGATCTTGGCAAGGAGCGTCTGTGTGTCAATCCTCGGATGCGCAGGATCAGCGCGATCGCATTGCTGAAGGCAGCGTCAGGAGACGAGACGGTGGTGAGAAAATACGGGAACATCCCCCTACCCTGCAGCGGCCGCTACGCCGCAGCGGAGTCCCTGGAAATGTTCCAGACCAACGCTAAATTTACATAATACTCCGACTCTCCCGACGTCGAGTGATCCAACCGACGTTGTTACCCGCAGATGCGCCGGTCCGCAGTCCATACTGCAGAGCTGAGGAAGTCCTGAGCCTCTCTTCTGTTTCCTCATGATTCATACTTCCTTACCCAAATGCTCACGACACTGGAAGGACCCGGGGCCATAGAGCGTCAAGATAGCCGTCCCTGAAGATCGGGCCGTCGGCCGTCGTTGACGGATGATCGTCAGCCGCCTCTGGTCATATTGCATGCACGTCATGCGACGCTGGTCGATGCGGGAGGGGTCGTTTCACGCATCCTCGCCTCTCTGCGGCGGTCTGCTCAACATTTCAAGCCGCTGGTATCCACGATCGTGCTATCGATCTGGTGACTCAGCAAGCGGTGTGACATTGCAGCATGCAGCTTGCAGTTTTCAGCGTGCATCGCATGGCGACGCTTTCTGGGATCCCCTGGCACTTCAAGGCGGGCCTATGCATGGCATGCGCGACGGGCCGGCCGCGATCTGTTATTAGCGGTGGAAATGCAAATCCCCGCGAGCCGTAGAGTTACTATTATGCTTACTGAAGTCGGACCTTGCATGAGGATCACGCAGGAGTCGGGGCATCGCTCGACCCAGTAAGTTAGCTGAGTAGTCTGATCTTTGGCCAGCTACCAGCTTGGCCGCATTCTTGAATCCGCCAGCGCTGGAATCTGCTCGGAATGGACGAGCACGGATCACAACTACATCTCACAGCGACAACGCCTTTGATTTTTGGGTTGTCTCGTCTCTGCCTGGAATTCCCCATCGCCACAGATACGACCCATGCAAGGCGAAGTACAGTAAGCTTGATAGCTCTTGGCGCGGCAAAGGTTCCTTTTCAATATGCATGCATGGCAGGCTGTAGCTACAGGCCTACCTTGTCCCATCCATTGATTCATACGCAGAGCGGATGATTTTTGATCGTCTGGAGGATTATGATTGTCAAAAGTATTACCTGCGTTCTACATACCCCATCTCCAGGCATTAGCTTCTTACCATTGAACCATAGTCCGTCAGTGCTTAACTCGAACGGGTACACGGAACTCACGGACGCGCAATTGTGGCTTGCTTGGAAATAACTCCTGTCTCGGCAGGCGCCGAGCTTCACGGCGGAAAGCCGCAGAAGAGGTTCCATTGTCCTCCAGGGGTGACATTGCATGCATATCCCACTTGCCAGGTTGCACCTCGGACAAGGCCGGGTTTGTTTGCTTCCAGTTCCAATTCTAGGAAAAAGTTTTCACCTTGCAGATCGCATGTTGGAACATGTCTGTGTAGCCGTTTGTTTACCTCACGTTGGCAAGGAGCAACCGAGTATAAGAGGACGGCATCGCGGCGCATCTCAATACGGCACCCAGGTCATCACCAGTCAGCACAGCATTTCTCTTCAAGAGCAATTGCCTGAAACCGCCCCTTGAAGACATTTGACTACTGCCTGCTAAAAATCACTGGGTTCTCCTGAATACACAAGACAAGATGCAAGTCACCGCCGGTCTCCTCATCGTCCTTGCTGGCATCGCCAGCGCCGCGCCGCCCAAGCCCACAACCACCCGGTGCCTCGACTACACCATCTGCATCGACGGCATCAGCGAGTGTGGCAAGCCCTGGGGAGGGTAAGCTCTGTTTGACATCTTTTCTCGAATATGCCATGTACTCACAGTCGCCAGCTGCTACAACCCGTGCTCCCAAAAGTCGCCTACGCCCGCCCCTTGCACGACCAAGGCGCCTCCTAAGCCCACGTCCACTGTCAAGACGGACGACTGCCACACGCGCACTATTTGCATAGATGCAATCAACTCGTGCGGAATTCGCTACGGAGGGTGAGCTTCTCTGCTGCTGTCGGGTCAAACGCGTCATCGGGCTAACACGAGGTGTGCCAGCTGTGTCCCGGACTGCAAGCCATATGATATCAAGGTGCCGACGTGCCCGGCTTCGGTGACCAAGACGGCTGAGGACGGCTACATGACTGCCTGGGCCCCCAAGCCAACTCAGTAATTGTCAGCCTTTGCCAATTGAAAAAAAAAAAGATGAGGCTAATGCCTCTGATGGAGGTAGGCGGGAGGGTACAAAATGTTGATTGCTTCACTGATTCTGTGTGCTGTTGGCTGGCATGGATGCAGAGTTTCCCAGCGTCATAGATCCAGCGATTCCCTCATAATAAAATAGCCGCCAGATAGAGCCTCTTCAAATAAATTGACTAATCAAAGCAAAATACTCTGGTTCAATTGGACTTCATGGCTTTTCGCAGCTGCGTGCTTCAGTAATATATATTGCCGCTGGGAGTGGCAGTGCCGCCGTACTCTGCCGTTCCAGGGTAGGCTCCGACCATCGCAGACGGCCGGCCCGGAACTTCGTCGTCAGAGCTGACTTCGTCTCCCAAGTCGTCATCGGCATCAGGCAGTGAGCGCATGGCCTCGAGCACGTCTCTATCGAGAACGTCGGGCTGGTAGGGCTGAATCGTGAATATCTCTCGGCCTGATGGCATCTTGGTCATGAGAGAATTGATCGGGGGGATGTGTTGCGTGTTCATCTTTCAAAAGAGTAAGCATGGACTGAAAGGAGGGTTGAACATGAAGTTCGCTTACCGTGTCGTTGATTTTATTCCATTTACCATCCAAAAGCTCGAGGATTCTCGTCTCCTCAAGCCGGCCAGCATCAGCGCCCCATGACGTCTCTTTTTCGATGCGTCGATCCTCTCTTTTTTCAGTCAAGTCTTTTTTAAATCGACTGAAGCTCAGGCCCTTCTTCGTATCCTTGTCCTTGACCTCTATGCCTAGGGCATGGAAGCCAGCTCGGAGCCAGCCGATACCCTCGGCCGTGTTTCCATCCATCTCGGCATGAATACCAAAGAACCTGCAGGCTTTCGCGCGGCATGTTCGCCGCAGATCTTCCATGTATTTCAGGAGATTCGGATTAGCCTTGCCAGTGCTCGATCCCGCCTGAAACAGCGAGGCTGCCTTCGCAGCGTGGTCGGACGCTGCCAGGCACAGCCGAGCGTTGAGGTGAGCTTTTGTTTTAGCCATGTCGGGTGATTTGAACATCCACTCCTTATCGCTCTTGTTCCTGTCTTGCGCAACAGCCGCAGGATACGGGTCATCTTTGGTGACTGCCAATAGCGTTGCCTCTGCCAGTGCCAGGGATGACAGCGCCCGGGCTGTGGAGGGAGCAACGTCAAAGCACGGAGGAGAGGTTGAGATTTGCTCACCCCGGGTCGCCAGGTAGTCGTATATGGACGCTGCGTCGAGCAAATGCTTGTTGGCAGTTTGGATCGCCGCTGTTCTTTCCTTGGACGCGACAAATTCTCCGGTGGTGGTATACAGGGGCTGGAGTATCGACCTCGCCGTCGAGATGTACGCAAACCCCAGCGTCGATAGGACAAAGAAGATTTCGTACTCCAAAGAAGTGATTTTAACTCGGGGTCTTTCCCGTCCGGGCACGATGTCGCCTGATAGCGTTGGCCTCCAGCTGATAGACGGCGTCGATTTCAGGACGCAGTTGATGCTCTCGCCCCCCACAAGGGCGCGAGAGCTCACGCCCGCGTCGACGGCCAGCAGATAGGGTATGTATCCGTCGAGGCTGGATATCACAGTGGCAATGCTCCCTGTGCGCGCGGCCGGGGGCAGCCGCTTGTGTTCCTTGAGGGCATCTCTCAGGACCCCACGTTGGGTGCTGGCATTGACGGGCAGCGACGGGTGAGAGTCGCAACTGAAGCAGGATGAGAAGGAGAATGCGGACGTGGTCGGGAGCACAAATGGGAACGGCATTTTGGCAGCTCAGTAGCACGTCAATATTGTCGCAGGTGTTGACACATGACCATTCTCAAGATGCAACTGGCTCTGGGTGCTGGGCGGCCTTGGCCTTGTTCCATCATAGGTCTACAGTGTGGCGTCTCAGACGCTCGCACGTACCTACGCTGTCATACACAGCGCAAACTAACAGTAAAATGCACAGTGCCAAGCCTGAACCACTAACACGTCTACGCTCCACCCAATTAAGCCAGCTCCTGGAGCTCTGGCGACGTGCCCTCAACGCCGTCTGCCTCAACGCTCACGCCGGCGAAGCTGCCGCCCCATGCACATCGCGAGTCACCCCCTGGCCCCGTCGATGCGGTGACAATGGCAATGGCGACTCCCTCACCGCACAAGCCCTGGCGCAAGACAAAGAAGCCCGGCAATGGCACCGACAAGCCCGCGCGAAGGGGCTCCGAGACGCTGGTTCGCGCTCCAGCCTTCCCCCTGGCGGCGTTCCTTTGGCCCGCGCGCAGCTCCTCGTCTCAATGGGAGGTGCTGCCGCTGGTGCTGATGGTCGTTGGGCTGTTCAGATGGGCGGCAGGCCTCTGGGGATACTCTGGTACGAGGCACCCGCATCCTGGCTGGACTCACCCGCGACCACAGAGCTGACAGCTGCCACCAAGGTTTCCAACGGCCGCCCATGTTCGGAGACTACGAAGCACAACGACACTGGATGGAGGTGACAACACAGCTGCCCATGTCGCAATGGTACTTCCACGACCTGCAATGGTGGGGTCTCGACTACCCGCCGCTCACGGCCTACCACAGCTGGCTCATGGGCAAGATTGGCGCTCTCATCAACCCAGCCTGGTTTGCCCTCTTCTCGTCCCGAGGCTCAGATGATGCCACGTTGAAGATCTTCATGAGGGCGACGGTCATTGTCTCTGAATACCTCACCTACATCCCGGCCGCCGTGGTCTTCGTGCGACGGTTCAGCCGGCTGCAGGGCGTGTCGACGTGGACCAGCTCAGTCGCTCTCGTCGCGATCCTCATGCAGCCCTCGACTATCCTCATCGATCACGTCCATTTTCAGTACAACACAGTCATGCTTGGGCTGGTACTTGCCAGCATGTCCAGCATGTTGGCGGAGCGATACATGTGGGCTGCCGTCTTCTTCGTGGCGGCGCTGGGCTTCAAGCAAATGGCTCTATATTACGCATTTAGCGTGTTTGCGTATCTGCTTGGGAAGTGCGTGCTCCCCTTCAACCTCTCTAGGCTATTCGGAATCGCTGTCGCCACCGTCGTTGCCTTCGCCGTTTTGGTTCTTCCCCTCATCCTCGGAACCCTGTACGACAGATACCGTGGCATCGACTCACGGCCCGAACTTGACGGCCCTCCTCTTCCGCTGCCCCTCTTTCCCTTCATTGCTCAGTATTTTGATACCCAATCCGCATTTTATGCAGTTGTCGAGCAAATGATCCAGATGGTACATCGTATCTTCCCCTTCTCCAGAGGCTTGTTCGAAGACAAAGTCGCCAACTTCTGGTGTGCTGCCAACGTCGTCATCAAGATTCGTCATTGGCCAACAGCACTGCTTCAGAAGGCAGCACTGGGGGCCACACTGCTCTCGATTATCCCCCCCAATTTGATCTTGTTTTTGCGGCCGCGCAGAACGTCACTGCCGCTAGCCTTTGCCGCAACGGCCTGGGGCTTCTTCCTCTTCAGTTATCAGGTTCACGAGAAGAGCGTCCTTTTGCCTCTGATGCCAATGACGTTGTTGCTGGCCGGCCAGAAAGGAATGAGTGGCGATGTTCGAGCATGGGTGGGTTTTGCCAACATGCTCGGCGCGTGGACTATGTTCCCTCTGCTACGCCGTGTGGAACTTAGTGTCCCTTACGCAGTGTTGACGCTCCTGTGGGCATACTTGTTGGGACTTCCTCCCGTGTCGTGGAGTGCGCCGTTCGAAGTTCAAGGCGAACAGTCATACCTCCTTCAGTGGGCCACAGCCTTGCTCCATGGGCTGTTCTACGTGGCAATGATGGCATGGCACGTGGTCGACGCATTCCTTCTCCCGCCGACTAGCAAACCTGACCTTTGGGTTGTTGCAAATGTGGGCATTGGGGCGGCCGGCTTCATGATCTGCTACTTGTGGTGTCTCTGGGAGCTGATACAGCAGAGCTTCGTGGTACCGTCCAGCAAGACGGTGAAGGCGAAAAAGCTATGAAAGGATCTGTTCGGATGATATATTTCTAGAGAGAACTAGAAAGCCTGCTTTGTCGTTCAGGCTCAAGGGAGATGCGAATCAAATGCACCCTTTTTATAACGTTCGATTTACTCCTAAACATCCTAGAGTTTCACAGGGCCGGTGAGGGCAAGTCCGGCCGATTCTGCGCATTCCGCCGGTCAACGCGACCCCTTAGTTCGCAGACAGACGTGAAACAGATGACGGACGGCAGCCGTGCTTGTATTTGTTATTGCGGAGCATGTTCCCGTCTGGATGGTATCGGACAATGCGACTTCACACTCGCACACGACTGCAACTTGTACATGCCGCATCTACTGCTTGTTACCGCCAACGCAACCTGACAGTGAGGGCAACGAGGAAAGCCACCCAAGATTTTCAAGGATCGATGCTGGATGTTTGATCGAGTCTCACGTCACGCATCAAGTCGGGAACAGCACCTTCGAAAAAGTACGAGTTGTCATTTCAATGAACAAAGTATAAATTGCCGACCGTATGCCGACCGACAGCCCGTCCATGAGCAACCTGTCCTCCCACGTTCAAGGCATGCGAGAACCGCAGCACAACCTGCGCGCACCGTTTTCGAAAAAAATCGTGAGGCGTCGTAACCGTGCAGATTCCTGGGGAGAAATCGCTTAGTCGAACAGACCGAAGCCCATATCCTCATCGGACTCCTCCTTCTCCTCCTCCTTCTTCTCCTCAGCAGCAGGCTCGGCAGCAGCGCCACCAGCAGCGGCGCCAGCGGCGGGAGCACCAGCACCGCCCGAGGGGACGGAAGCCAGCTTCTCGGAGCCAGAGGCGATGAGCTGTTCAACAATGTCAGTCTGCAATCCAATCTCCCAAGCACATATAGCATCATCGGGTAGGCCGTACCTCCTGGATGTCCTTGCCCTCGAGCTCAGAGAGGAGGGTGTTCAGGCGCTCATCGTCAGCCTCGATACCGACGGCGCTGAGGACGTCCTTGACGTCCTTGGCGGACGGGGAGGCGTTGCCGCCGAGGTTGAGGAGGAGGTAAGCTGCGAGGTGCTTCATTTTGATTGTGGTGACTGTTGACGGGAGGTTAGACTCGATCTTCAAGGGCGCGGCTCGATGCCAAAGCGCAACGGCGTCGCAATCTGAAGCACTGCGATTGAGCTGCGGGAGGAGAGGCAACTGACAGTAAGAGTTCGAGAGGAACACGAGAAATCAATCAATTTAACCGCGAGTTGGGCGGAGACTGAAGCCGTCGAGTTCTGGTTGACTGTGGTAGGCGTGACGAGGTTGAAAAGTTGCCAGGAGCCGCAGAAGTGGCACGTAATTTTTACATCTGTGGGCGCCAAAAATGTGCTTAGGCGAGCAATTCGTTTAGGGCGGGGGGGTCGGCAGGGTACGTACCGGTCTACGACCCTTGCTCTTTTCGGCAATGGCTACCGGTGTGGCTTCGCCATGTCGCACCGCCACATCACGCCTTTGTGTCTTGACTCTTCCTTATCATCACGTGCCGCAGGATCTCGGGTACTGTGGCGCGTCATTGCCGGTCTTCGTCAGGGCCCGGCGTATGTTGGCCTGATTTTCGGTCCGGGTCCATCAACCTTTCCCGCTCCAAGTCCGAATCTCTTCTTCCTATCCTCTTCTTCCTTGTCAACCGCAGCGTGCTCTTGTCTTCATTTACTGTCCGCCAGCACCGGTCTTTGCGAAAGCAGGTCCCCGCGAATCGAAACACCGTCGCTGCGCCTTAGATCGAGTACTTCATGACGGGCCAGTTTGCCCGCTGAAGTGGAGAGAGGGTACGGCAGGCTTCACGATTCACCTGCTTGTCTGCCGACTTCAAGCAATAGCCAGGATTCAGAGTATCTTCGCTTGATTAGGGCAATCACGATGCCGGTACGTTCGGAGCTTCCGCGGACCGTGACTTCAAGCGCAGTCTACTGATCACCTACTGTGTACTGCAGATCGGAGACCTCTTGGCCCAGATTACCGGTGGAAAGTCTACTGCCCCCTCTACGACTACCGCGAATCCTCTACGAGCCGACTCGCTACCCCCCAAGCGGAAACCTATCGACGACCTGCGCCGCGATGTCTCCAAGACCCCCCGCCAGGGCACACCTCCGCAGAGGCCAACCCAGGTATTGCGCCCAGCGAGCGAGAAGCCTCCAGCTTCGCATCGACCAGCAGCTGGAGATGGCGTGAAGGCCGGTTTGTCCTCTTCCAACAAGCCCGCCACCGCCACGCCCCGACCATCAAAGCCCTCCGCTGTCGGGAGGCCCTCAAATCCTCCTGCTGCCGCTTCAACCGCACCAAAAGCCCCACCAAAGAAGGGATCTTTCGCCGAGATCTTGGCCCGTGGACAACGAGCACAGGCAGTGATGGGCCAAGTTGGCAAGATCCAGCATAAGAAAGCCGAGAAGGGCGCGGTCAAGACCAAGGACGAGGCTAAGCCGTCCACGCAGCTCAAAGGCAAAGCCCCTTCGGGATATACGGGTACCGCCAAGGCAGCTCCGCGCAACGGTGCCAACGGACATGGCCCCGCGAAAACGGACCCTCGACATGGAGCCGCGTCTCGGCCGAAGCCGAGCGCAGCCAAAGGCCGTGCTGAAGAGGAGGTCGCCGTCAAGTCTGTCAAGAAGGCAGCCCTGGCCACCACTGGCTATACCGGCACTGCTCGGCCGAAGCCTGTGGACCCTTCGCGAAAGAAGGACGCTCCCCGTGGCGGCGCCCTGCTGAATGCACCCAAAATCAGGCATGGCTCGTCGAAGCGCTCGCGCTACGAGGATGACTACGACGAGGAGCTTGACGACTTTATCGAGTATGACGACGATGAGGAGGAGGGCCCCCGGTACGGCTACGCCTCGGACGGATCGTCTGACATGGAGGCTGGCATGGACGAGCTCGACGTCGAAGAGCGACGAGCCGAGTTCCTGGCCCGGAGGGAGGACATCGAGGAGGAGCGCCTTGAGAAGGAACACAAAGCCGCCAAGGAGGAAAGAAAGCGCAAGGCCCTCGCGGCTCATCGCGCGGGGAAGCGCAGCTAGCGGGTGGACGGAAGCATGCGTTTTCCAAAGATACCACGGTTGTAGCCCGGATCGGCATCAGAGGAGTTGGATGGTTCACTGCATTACTTGCACATTGTGGTTATTCGAGTCATTAGCGACGGAGTTTGCTTTTTGCACATTTGGCCTTGCACTTCACGACTTCTCCCGCCCAGGCACTGGACGGATTTAATAGGGTTAAACGGTATTGTTTTTGTCATGGAAGGTCCATTCGGTAGCCATACGGTAGCGAGCTGCAACTTTTGTTAAGTCGGTATGGTATTTTGCAAGCAACAGACGTGTTTGCCGTCTTTCGACCTGCTTTCAATGCCCTGTTACCTATTCGTACAAGAATCCCTTCAATAGGTCAAAACCATTTCGGCCAGACACAGCCCATACTCAGATACTCTACAGGTACCGACGCGAGAAACTGATTCGTCCACGAATCGCATAACAATGGCGCTCATCACTTGAGACGCTAGACAATTTGAAATGAGTTCGAGCCAAATCGAGTTTACCCCATTCGCAATCATGGCAGGTCATCGCTCTTGGACTGCTTGCCATTCGCGCTGCCGTACGGCTGCAACAGCCAACCCTGATAGTGCTCGAGCCCCTGACTGCTGACACTATTAGCAGTAGGGATGACGGACGGGGGTGGATTCCGACGAGGAGTCCCGGCCTCTCTCTTAGTGGGCGGCTCGGGGAGGGAAGCCGGGGCGGCTGGCAACAGGCTGGAACCCGACGCGGGCTTCTTGCTCTTGTGACTGTCCTCTTTCCCGTCAACGTCCATAGCATCGGCCTTCTCGGGCTGAGCTTCGCGCTTCATGGCACCCTTCTCGCGGAGGTATTGGATGGACTGGAGAATGGTTAGGTCCTCCTGCTCCTTGTCGTTCAAAATGAGGCGCTGCTGGATCGTCATGCGGCCGTCGTTTGCCTCACGTTCCTTCATCGCCGATTCTCTGACCTCTGGATCATGGACGAAGCGGCACTTGCCCTTCTTACCGCATGTGCCACCAGTGGCGTAGTACTTGCAATGCCTTGACACATCCGCTTTCTTCGCGGGCGGCGGCGGCGGAGGAGGCCCAGCAGTTTCGGTCCGAGAAGACATGACTTCCGGCTTCTCGTCGTCCGAAGACACTTCAGAGGGGTCTCTCATCTCGTCGCCTTCATCGCCCTGCTCTCGCTTTCGCTTGATGGACGACTCAACCTTGCGAAGCTGCTTCCGAAGCTTGTCGGCCTGCTTCTCTAATGAGGCAGCCTTGTCCTCGTCCTTTCGTGCCAGCTCGGCAGCTTTCTTGGCCTCAACGCGCGCTTTTGTCGGGAAGTTCTTTCTTCGCTCCGCCAAAAAGGCAGCAACGTCGCTAATTCTAGACCAAGTTAGTGGCACGACGGCAGATCATGCAGTCTGATGGTGCTTACTGCAGGGTTTCGGCGCCAATGAGATCAACGAGGGCTTTCTCTTCGCCTTCGTCGTCCTCTGATTCCGATTCCATACCAGGGGTCAAGCCAAGCGTGTTGGTCTTACGCTTCTTCTTCTTACCCACCAACGCGGACTCGTTCTTAGTCTTGGCGTCTCCCCCATGGCCCTGCTTGTGATGATGAGGTTGGTGATGGCGTGCCCGGTCGCCGCCGTGATGGTGGCCGCCTCGTCCGCGCGCCCCATCCCTGTGGCCCCCGCCTCGGCCACGACGGTGGTACTGACCACCATGGTGGACTTCTTGGCGGTGAGGCGCGGGGGGAGCCGGTGGTGCAGCATAGGGGTACGGGGCAGGGGGATAGTGGGAAGCACGAGGGTCATGAGGGTAGGGCTGGCCATAGCTGACACCAACTCCTGCTGCCGGCTCATGCTCGTAGCCCGGACGCATGGAAGGGCCCAAGTGAGGATGCTTCGAACCGCCTCGATCGCCGTAATCTCCGCGACCACCTCTGCCGCCAGCGTAATGCCCATGCTGAGGTGCGCCTTGAGGGCCCCAGTGGGACACAGGCGGCTGCGGAGGGGGCTGGTAGGGGTTCCTGTACTGCTGCGGCGGACCATACGACGGCGGCTGGGAGTACTGCGAAGGGGGGTACGGCTGAGGTGCATAGTTTGGATGGTAGTTCGCTGGAGAGATGGGCGCGGGAGCATGAGGATGCGCGTTGGGGGCTGGCGGCGCGTGGCCATGCTCGGGCGCCCATTGCTGAGGGTGAGTCTGATACGCTACAGCAGAGGGATGTGACGAGGCTCCGTATGGAGGCTGGTTGTGAGGCGGATACGGCTGCGCCGCGTACTCGAAGTGAGCTTGAGCAGGTGCAGGAGCATGAGCAGCGTGGTGATCACTTCGTCCACGGGAGTACTGACCCCCGCGGCCGCGAGCACTAGCTGCTCCTCCGCCGCCACGACTGTGGCCGTGATGGGAGTAAGAAGGGGCTGGCTGGCTGTAGCCAGGGTAACCCCCCGATGCCGATGGCGGCGGAGGCGGCGGTGCGTAGCCGTAGCCCGACATGGCTCCTGCGAGATGTGGACTCGGTGTGCGGTCGGCAGAACACTTGTCTGCAGTTCCTGCGAGTCGGTGATCGTGGCCGGGTGCTTGCTTCGCGGCGCAGTTGCAAATGACGACGGTATCGAAGGTAGTGCAGACGCGGGTTGACGGCCACTGGGGCCTTCCCGTGGATGCCTGGCAGAAGAAACGACGAAGCAGACAACGCAAGTAGACAGCAGACGCGGGAAGAGGATGTCGCTGGCGAAGGGTTCGGCGTCGAGCAAGGACGTGAGAAACTTGGTGCTGCAACGAGAGCGAGTTTGCTCGAGGAAAGACGCGATGCAAAATCGTGTTTCAGCGCTCAGTGGCACGAGTATAAGGAGGTAAGTTTTGCCTGAAGGATGGACCACTTACGGTTTACCAGCGCCGCCCAACGCCAGGTGGCGCTAGGCCTGAGGCAGCAGGCGGTGAGGCCTCGGGCGCCCGGCCCGGCGGTTTTGACCCCTGGGCTCTGAATTTCTACACTGAAGACACAGAGGTCAGTGACGAGCCGAGACAGCTGGACACTTTACCTCCGTCTGTCTGCTTCTTTTCGATTATGATTCACCATTCACGGTAGCCGTCGGCAGGAGGAAATAAACAGGCGCTGCGCGAGTCCCAGCGACTCACTGGCTCTCGAGATGTTCATTCTGGTAACGACATGCTGAGCCCCGCCATCCATGGCTGGTGAGAGGCACTGACACGGTGATGCTCCAGACTAAGATTTCCGACCTGGTGCAGATTGCGCCCGAGGACTTTTCAAAGCACAGTCTTGTTGCCATCGAGGACAACATCAACGCCAAGTACTCCAACAAGGTAGGCCTGTCACCGCTCAACCCACCGCGGTGCCCGTCTCATGTCGACTGACACTCGTGCCTGCAGGTCATTCAGAAAATCGGGCTCTGTATCTGCCTCTACGATCTGCTATGGGCGTCTGAGGGCCTGATCGGCCACGGCACAGGCCTTGTCAACGTCAACGGTATGTCTCATTGCCGTCCTGCGGTCTGACACCGGCTCACCGTGGCACAGTCGAGTTTCGCATGGTCGTCTTCCGGCCGTTCAAGGGAGAGGTGATGCTCGGCAGGATACGGAGCTCCACGCCTGCGGGCATCAACTTGAGGACGGACTTCTTCGACGACATTTTCGTCCCGTATGAGGAGCTGCCCCAAGGTGCCGAGTAGTGCGTCCTCCCGTACAGCCGAACGTTTGTCCCGAGTTGCTAACTTTCCCACAGCAACCACAGCGAGCAGCTCTGGATCTGGAACTTTGATGAGGATCGGCTTTTCTACGACAACCACGAAATGGTGCGCTTCCAGGTCATTGATGAGGAGTGGCACGACCAGACGCCGGCGGGGCCTTTGCAGGCAGACGATGCGCCCGCCAAGACGCCGTACAAGATCAAAGGGAGCATGGCGGCCGAAGGGCTCGGGGCCTGCATATGGTGGGATGAATCGGGGTTGTAATGCCTCATTGTACAGTATCTATGTGCTTTTTTCACGTGAATCTACGATTTGATACCCTCAAGCAGACGCTCCTCGACATCGTCCAGGACCGAGTAGTGCTCCACGACAGCGAGGTTCTCGGCCTCGGCCTTGAACTGTTTGTCCGGATCCTGGCCCGGTCCGCCCATGACGCCCATGGGCATTTGCTGTTGGGCCATCTGTTGAGCCATCTGGCTGGCAGCTAAAGGCGAATTAGCTTCGCGTTACGACAGCAGGTATTGGCAACGTACCGTTGTCGCTGCCGAGCAGGAAGACGTAGACGAATTGCAGACCGAAGATGCAGAGGAAGTACCAGCTGATGCTCGACATCCACCGCGGGTCCATGTCCTTGGTCTGCACGCCCGCCTGCAGCATGCTCTTGAACTTGATGGTGATGGGGAAAGGGAGTTTCACTACCACGCGCGTTAGCGGCGTGCCCTCGGCGCGATAACTGCAGGGGAGAACACGCACTGATGACGTATCCGCTGAAGAAGGCATTGATCCAGCTCATGATGAGCGTGTTGGGGATGATCATGGCCATGTTGTTCTTCATCATGCCCATCATGCCCTCCATCTGGCTGGGGTCGCTGAGCGGGTTGGGCGGCGCCTGGCCCTTGCGCTCGGGCTCCTTGAGGAACTCGCCGCTCTCGTAGCCGGCGGTCAGCGTCTCGCGGCGCTGCTCGAACGCGCGCTGCGACAGGACGTGGTAGTTGGAGCGCAGGGCGACGCCGCGGGCGAGGGCGCGCTGCTCGCGCATGGCCGGCACGTCGAGCTTCTTGGGCGCCGTGGCCATGAGCACCGAGGCGTAGTGGCGAAGGACGCCCGTGAGCACCATGACCACGGTGATGGGGAGGAGGATCCAGTAGCTGGTGCGTCGTTAGCGAGCTGCGTTCGGGGCGACGAGGGATTGTGCCAATCGAGCTCCCGAGGGGCCGTACAAGAGCTGGGGGTCCCGGTGGAGGGTCTGGACGGGGATCTGCGCCATTGTGAGGGCGTTCGGCGGCTGGGCGCGCTCGCAAGGGGGAACAGGCTGAAAATGAGCGTCGTCGGCGATGCTGCGATGCCGTCGGGTGGTGTTGCGAGGACGAGCGTCTGTCCAAGCCAGTGAGCGGAGCTTTGATTCTGCCGCCGCCGCAAGCTGTGGGGGCTCCACCATGACAAGGCCACCTAGCTCTCAAGCTCCCTCTACCGCCAGGCTCCCGCCCCACGACTTACATCCAAGTACGAGCGCCAGGACTCAGGACACTTCTCCCGAATCCCCAAGCACAGTCGCAACCATGGCGAGTACCGAAAAAATCTCCCTCTACAACATCGCCGGTATGCTCTCAATGCCCCCAATCTCAATCTTCCGACATGTGAGAGGGCTCACTGCTGACGACACGTAACCCGGGCCAGACCTCAAGAACACTTCCGACGATGCGATCCCCAACTACCTCAACTCGCTCAAGTTCCGGCAGTCGCACTTCCTGACCGACGTTCGCCTGGGGCTCGGCTACAGCGCCTTCGTCCTCGCCGCCGCCTGCTTCCTCTGGGACTACAAGTTCGGCTTCGAGAGCACTAAGGTGTACACGGCCGTGGCCGTGGGTGTATACGCCTTGCTGAGCGGCGCGCTGACGTACTGGCTGTCCGACGTGGAGAAGGGCACCGTGTATCAGGGCGCCGCGCCGTCGGGTGCCAAGGTGCGCCCTCCTTTCCGCTCATGAAGCTGGGCAGGGGAATTGTGGACTAACGCTGACACGCACCCCCGCAGATCACAATCGCGAGCAAGTGCAAAAAGAACGACCCGACCTACAGACTCTCCATCACTGTCGAGGCAAAGGGCGCCGAGCCCCAAGTCATCGAGGTAGTCAAGCCCTTCGCCGCCTTCTTCGACGAGACGGGCCGCTTCGTCGCCAAGCCCTTCCAGGAGACGCTCGCCTCGTCGGTTCCCGTCATCGGGAAGGCCGATCCCAAGCGCGTCAAGCTCGCTTCGCAGGCCATGCTCGACGCGAATCCGGAGCTGCTGGACGCGGTGCTGGCAGCGAACCCCGAAGGAACCTCGACTGCCGCCCAGGTAACGGAGAACAAGGGAGGGAAGAGACGGAAGGCTTAGACTGGGCATGGATAAGGAGCGGGGATGGATGGGATCTGGCGCCGAATTGGGTTCCTTATGTGTCAAAGGCATTATGCTTGACTTCAGCGTTGAATGCACATTTTTTGGGCATGTGTCCTTACTCTCCCTACAAGGGGCTGTACGAGATTTTGTGGCGGGCCTCTTTCGAGGCCTTTGCCGACGTCGTGATAATTCACTTTCATGTGCCAAGCACCAAGTTCGAGCAAAGCAGTTAGGGGTGCATTCAAGAGGCATCATTGGCCATTCTATTCCAAAGCAACACGTTCTACGATAGATACCCTGTGGTACCATCACTGCCCGCCTGGCCATACCATGAACTCCCACCATCAACTCCTCTATGTGCACATTCCCCCATCCTCATGCTCATTTCACATCCGCCCACGCCGCTCTTGCAAGTCGCGCCGTCTTCCGTACATCGCGAACCCGGTGACCGCACGCCGCGCACAGCTCCCTCTGCACCTGCGGCGCATGCGCCAAAAGATATCTCGACTCATACATTCGCGGCAGGCTGCCAGCAATTTCCAGCGCCAGCTTGCCACACTCGGCTTCGGTCTCAGGATCGGGCGTTGAGACAGCTTGGTCCTGTGGCAGCCACTCTGGCCGAGTTCGGGCAGCGGCCGTGCGGCTCGAAAACAGGCTGATGCAGACGGTGATGAGACTGCGGATGCGGTCCTGCGCCACCTCAGGAGCGTCGACGAGGATGTTCTTCAGGACCTCCACGGCGGCCTTTGCGTCCTTGCCGACGCCCGTATTTTGGGCAACGAAGATGGCTATCCGCACGATCTTGTCCGCGTCATCCTCGAAGATGGAGAAATTCATGTGCTTTACCATTTGAAGCACGCCGATGCTAAAATTGAATTTGATGAGCGGGTCTTGGACCTCTGTTGAGGCGCCCACCGCGTGACCGATCATGGGCTTGACAATGTCGATGTAGACCTTTTGCATCCATAGCAGCTTCTCCACGGCGCCGCTGGCCTTGGTAAGGTACGTCTGATGTGCGACGATTGTTTCCAGCCCCTCCGCCAGACGATAGCCTGCTATGCGGTCGTTTGGCGCCTCGCGCAGCAGTCGACGCAAGATTTCACTTTGCTTGCCGGTGCACCGTCGCAAGAGGCCGCTCGCAAGGGCGAAGATTGTCAAGGCCTGTTCCAGTCCGTTGCGTCGGTTCTCTGCGCTGGGGCCGGCGCTTGCTTGTCCCAAAGCGTTCTGCAAATTTAGCTCCAGCGTTGCCATCAACTCAGCCAAGCCTTCAAGCTGGTACTTGTTCGCCAGGGCAGCCATGATAGCCCTTGCGACAGGCAGCGACATTGCGTTAATCGGGTCGAAGACGGACGAAGTCCCCTTAAGCAATATTTGTTGGGCAACACCAACATCATACTGTCTCCGTCGTCAGCTTGGACTCATCAAAGGAAGAGAGCAGCTTACAAGTTTTGCAACACCCAGAGGCCGCAAGGACTTCAGAATGCCCAACGAGAGCACATTCAATGGTCCTAGAGCCAGCCAAGTCCAAGGGCTGCTGTCCGTAGCAGTCTTTTGGCCCTCTGGCTCTGAGGGTGGAACGGAGATAAAGTCATCGCGGAACAAAGTTAAGAAGTACATCTCCATTGGCGGAGATGACAGCTCTGCACTGCCCATCTGGAAGACCACGAAATCGACAAGCTTAGACAGCTGGTGAAGGTACCTGTCCACGGCACCCTTATCAGAGCCCGTAAAGTCGTCGCTGAGATCGAGCGCCTTCTCCCCGGTCTGAGGATCGGCCGGCACTGGCTTCGTTGCTTTGCGGTAGAGCAACCTGCACACATACAACGTAATGAGCAGGCCATCGTTTCGAAGTTCAGCAGCAGAAACTGCATCGGGCGCGTGCTGCGGAGCTGCCGGAACTACCAGAAATGGATCCTTCGAATCTGCTCCCTCTTCGGTGATGGTTCCTATCGAGTTCAGCTCCGGGAACTTGGCGACAAGTCCAGCAAACCAGTACTCTTCTGCGGGTTTTAAGCCCTTCGCTGGATTCAGTTCCATGCAAGCATCGTTAAAATACAATGCTGCTGAATGTATGCCACCGGCGAAGGCAGACCAGACGCCAGGATCAACCTTCGCATCAATTGCTGCCAAAAGCTCTGTAGCCAGCACACGGCCGAGGCACAGGAAGTTGCGCAGACCGTTTGTCGGAGAATGGCTCAGGTCAGAGTATCCAATGTAGGCAAGAGCCGAACAGAGGCGCTGTATCGTAGCGACAGACTGCGCAGGTGGCTCCGCGTAGCTTGTCCGAATGGAGGCCACTCCTCGCTCCACCAACAGCTTGAATCCCCAGGGATAGGCCTGCACCGATCGCTGGAGCGCCTTTATCGACTCGTTGACCAGCGCATCGGTATTCGTGCTCCGGGCGCTGTCGTTCCGGTCTTGAAATGCAATCGAGAACAACACATCGCATATCTCGGCGCAAGTTCCTTCAGGCAAGAGCAGGTATGGCTGGGTTTGGCTTTCGGGTGAGTTCGCTGTTGTCACGGCCCTCTGACAAACCAGAGCCCCCACTCCCTGAGCTGCCTCGGTGGAGAGTTTGACACTGTCGTAGGAGGCGTCCGCTGCGCCTCCCTGCTCAACCGCTTTCTTGTACACGTCGCTGTATAGAGACTTGAAAACTGAGTCCACGGCTGCAAACTCGGCCCTTTCTTGGTCCGTCACCAGAATGCCCGTCAGGAGCAAGCGCGTTTCCAGAATAATTCGCAGTATCTTGAGTAGATCCTGGCTGTGGGTGGGTGACTTCGGATGCCGCAGATTCTCCTTGATATGCGTAAGGGCAGGCGCTACCATGAGGACAAAGGCGCTGGGGTTTGCACTCAAAACACTGATGAGGAGTCGGCCAGCTGCTGCCGTATACGTCGGGTTTGATAGGTCGTTGACACAGTCCCGCGTGACGGTCAAGGTGTAGTCGCGCAACTCGTCGTGCTTCAACCTCGAGGTGACTGCTTTCAAAACCTCAAGAGTGGCCCATATGGTGTCTTCGATTTCCCCATTGCGCACCTCGTACTTGAGGCTGCCCCATATTCTGTTAACATACGGTATGACGGACTCTTCCGGGCTGGAATAGTCCTCAACGCAGGCTCGAATTGTGCGGAGCACATCGACCTAACAGCTATCAGTATCAGAAGAGGTTCGGAGCAGGCTTTGAAAGTACCTTGACATTAACTGTGACGCCATCGCCTTGGTCCAATTTGCCTACCAAGAATGGCAACGCCAAAGGGGCAAGGCGATCGGTTGCGCAGAAGCATTTCCGCAGCTGAAGCTTTAGTTCATCTGGCGTGACGATGCTCTGTGACGCACGCGGCAGCGTGATGGGAAAGTACGCCTTGAAGGATCCGTACACCTCTTCCAGCAACTCTTGAGACGAAGGGTAGTCCCTCAAGAAGCCCCTGAGAATATCGAACCAGACCATCAAACAGTCTGGGTCTCTCTCAAGATTACAGAGATGCAGCAGGTTCTTCATGAATTCCGACGACCCATCACGACGCTGCAGGTCACTGGCGACTGCAGCATTCGTGATGAGTGATCGCAGCAGCTCGTAAACGGCGAGACGGGTTTTCGAGACCTGGCGGGGGAAGTCGTCCTTCAAAGTGCAGACCTTCTGGATGATGTCGTGTCCACTCTGCGGCTGGAAAGACTTCATGGCGATGATCTGGGACAGGGCAGAGGCAGATGGTTTGATGCCAGCCTTGTGGTCAACGTCGAACATGGCGCCGAAGAATGCCACCAAGAGCTTCACTGGATGCGAGTCAGACAGAGCGGTAACCGTGGGCAGTCCTCGACAAACCTTGACTCGGCTTAAGGGCATCCTTCCTCAGGAAATCCAGCGTTTGAGACAGAAATTCCAGCGCTAGAGAAGTCAGCCCAAGTCGGATGCGGTCAGGGGTGTATCCATTACCCTTTGCCCTCGCTGTCCAGTCTGGACCGTTTTGCATCACATCATCATCATTGCTGCCAGGCAACCATGGCTGAACAGCCTCAACCCAGCGAGCTACAGGGTTTGTGTTGGCCTCTGCGGCGTGTATTTCTGAGAGCAAGTCAGTTCAGTCTTGCGCTGTCGCTGCCGTGACACATGTTGCGGCATACCGGAAGCAGCCCTTTGGGCAATGCTCGTGAGCTTGGCCTGGTCGTCCTCAAGGACAAAGTCAAGGGCCAACTGCCGGAAGTCAGCCATGGCCACAGCGCAAATGTGACCTTTGGACAACGGGCTTCACCCCCTGAGTTGGTGTGGAAGGGGGACGTTTCGAGAGTCGAAGTTGGTGTAGGGTAAGGTAAGGTATGCTGCGATGGAGGGGCAACTGCAGGCTGGACGCTGAGAAAAGGCAGGCTGTCGCAGCAAGAAGACAGCTCTGTGAGGCCCTCTGAAGCTGGTAGGCGGATGTCCAGGTCTCAAGCGCTCCTATCAGACGAGTCCTTGTCCAATGGCGTCGCAGGCTGTCACTGGTGAGCGTGGAAGAACGCAGGGCCCGTCACACAGCGTGCATGAGACTGACCGAGGTCGGCTTCTGGTGGGGGAGCTGGCGGATGAAATTGACGACGTTCTGCAGCCCCACATTAAATGGACCATGACGGAACCAACAGCCGGCAGCTTTTATTCGAGAGCGTTGCCGGCATCTTCACCGTCGACAACTGCCATCAACGGCCCGCCGCAACGACATTGGGCTCCGCGCACAGCCATCCGCCATGGCCTCGCTCCGGATTTCCGCCTTGCGCCATCTGGCGGCCTGTCCGCTGCGCACCGCCCGCACCGCGCACCAGCGCCGCTGGGCCCAGGTCCACGACGTGCGCTTCCTCGCGACCACGCAGCCGCCGCAGACCGTTCTCGACAAATACCGTGCCAAGCTCGAGAGCAAGGCCAAGCAGGAGGGCCACGATGGCATCGATAGCCTGAAGAGCGCGTACGCGGACAAGATTGAGACACAGCGCCGCAAGGACGCCGTCGAGTTCCCGGCCGCGAGCATACCCCAGGCGCCCGACACGCCCGTATCACAACCGAACCGTGGCCCGCTGCCCTCAGAATCGACGCAGGTGCCTCCCACAAAGCCTTCGGCCCCGAAAGTGCCCCCAAAGAGCACGGACAAACCCGCCGTCAAGGCGCTCGACGACATCCTAGACCTCGACAAGGCGCGCGAGCTTCCCGAGAAGGAATTGACGGCCATCTGGCGGCTGCGGCACGCCAACTCGCCGCAGAACATCTGCGCCGTCGTCCCCGCCAGCACGTACCAGGCCATGGAGGACGTCGCTCGCCGCTCTCCGCAGTTCGTCCTTCCCGTGCCGCACGAGAGCCAAGGCGCCGAGATGCACTTCCTGCAGTGGACCTTTGACGCCGCGTCCCGCACCAGCACCGTGCTGTTCACGCAGCTTGCCGAGTACAAGACGAGGGGCGAGTTTGCGCAGCCGCACACGACCGTCACGCACCACCTCGACCTGGCGGGCGACAAGGGCCTGGTGCTGATGCAGGGTCAGGTCATGGAGGGCAAGGGTGTGCAGCCCGAGCACGCGAAGTGGCTCGTCATGTGCCTGCAGAGATTCTACGGTGGGTGGGACGTCGCGGACGGAGAACTCACCGGGGAGAGGAGGGAGAGGGCAGCCGAGAGGAGGAAGCTGCTGGAGTGGTTCGCCACTGGCGACTCGAGGTTCAGCGTTGAGAAGCTGCTGGAAGAGGCGGAGAGGCTTGGCTAGACGGCTCCAACGCTCACGAAGTTAAACACATAAAAAGGCCGAGAGACATATGAGGTAGGCCGCTTGTCATCATTACTGTACCATATTATGCCAGCATGCAATACATACACCCATGCACCATCACCACCACCTCACAGCTTCGCCTTGGGCCCTGCCTCCTCCTTCTTGGCCTGCTCGCGCAACACCCGGCGCAGAATCTTGCCCGCCTGCGATTTGGGGATCTCCTTGACGAAGCGGACACCGCCGCGCAGCTTCTTGGGCGGGCCAACGCGCTCGCCCAGCCAAGCGACGATGTCCTTGGCCAGCTCCTCGCTCTGTTCGACGCCGTCGCGGAGGACAACATACGCGCGGGGGATCTCGGTGTGCTGCTCCGCGTCCCAGACACCGACGACGCACACGTCGGCAATGTCCTCGCGGCCGATGAGCTTGGCCTCGAGCTCGGCAGGCGGGACCTGGAAGCCCTCTGAGGGAGTGTGTGAGCGGGAGAGAAGGCATGAAGGGCGGGAGAAACACCACTTACTGTACTTGATGAGCTCCTTCATGCGGTCAGTGATGTAAAAATTGCCTCGAGGGCAGGCGTAGAAGACGTCTCCCGTGCGGTACCAGCCGTCCTCGGTGAAGGTCTCCTTGTTGCGCTCGGGCTGATTCCAGTAGCCGTGGAAGATGTTCGGGCCCCTCAAGAGCAGCTCGCCAGACTACACAGAGAGTCAGTGTGCTGTCTCCAACAAAAAACTAGCGACACATCAACGCACCTCTCCCTGCTTCACCTCCTTGCCCTGCTCGTCCACAATCTTGGCCTCTATGTTCGGCAGCAGCCGGCCGACGGATCCTTGGAAGCGCCACCACTCGTCGAGCAGCTGCACGTGCACGCTGGGGCTCGTCTCGGACAGCCCGTAGCCCTGCTTGACGCCGATCTTGAGGCGCTCCCAGACGGCGACGACGAGGTCGCGGCTCAGGGGCGCGGCGGCCGAGTTGATCCAGCGCACCGAGCTCAGGTCGTACTTGGACACGATGGGGTGCTTGCCGAGCGCGAGGACGATGGGTGGCGGCACGTAGAGGAAGGTGATGCCGTGGTCCTGGATCAGCTGGCAGGCTTTTTGCAGGTCGAACTTGGGCATGACGACGCAGGTCGCGCCGCTGCAGAAGGTGGTGTTGAGCACGACTCCAAGGCCCTGGTGCTGGTGTCAGTTTGCCGCTGGCTGGGGTACGTGGGAAGCAGACTTGGTCTGAGAGGTGGCGCAGCCTACGTAGATGTGGAAGAAGGGCAGAACACCGATCTGGGAATCAATGTCCCAGTTGAGCGTCTTGACGTCGAAGCGCGCCGACTGATGTGAGTTGGCAACCATGTTGTAGTGCGTGAGCATGACACCCTTGGGGAGGCCGGTGGTACCCTGATGCCAACTATGTCAGTAACGCACACCAGGGACAGTAGGCAAGCTTCCATGACCTACGGAGCTGTAGACGAGGTATGCGAGGTCCTTTTTCGGGTCAATGGCGGTCTTGCTGGGCTGCAGCCACGCGCCCTTGGCAGTGATATCCGTCCAGTGCTTGTGCTCGCCCGTCTCATCCCGCGCGTCGCCCATGAGGAAGATGCGGTCTAGCGGCAGGCCGACCTTCTGCGCTGCCTCGCGCGCGACCTTCAGGAACGGCTTCTGCGTGACGAGGGCCTTGGCTTGCGAGTCCTTGAGCTGGTGCGCGAGCTCGCCGACCGTGTACGTCGGGTTGGCCGGGCTGGCGACGCCGCCGGCCCAGTGCAGGCCGAGGTTGACGATGGGCGTGTCGATGCTGTTGGGGGAGAAGAAGCCGAGGACGTCGCCCTTGGCCCACTTGAGCGCGTGCTTCAGGCCCTTGCCGAAGGCGATGGATTGGTCCTTGATCTGGGCGAACGTGTAGGAGCGCTTGGTGTCGCAGTCAACGAGCAAGGCTGTGCGTGTTAGCGGGGGGCCGCCGTCCGCGGGAGATGGAGCTGAAGCATACTATGGTTGTCGGGGTAGTCTCTTGGATGCTCCATGTACATGGTCCAGAGGTCCGTCGACGGGATCTCGATGTCCGTCCATGCCGATGTGATGGGCATGGTGGCGGTTTGTGTCGGAATCGTTCGAGGTGAGTGTAGTTGGTTCTCGCCGCTGGTCAAGTCCGAGGCGCTACGAAGCTCTGAACTTCTGAAGCCGCGACACAGCTTCTATCTTGCAGGAATAATCGAAATGGAGCGCGAAACGGCAGTGAACTGGCAGACGAGACGCCAAAAATGCCACAAGCGCGAAGCGACAACGGGTGGGCGGGCCTTAAAGAAGCCCGGGCGTAGTCCAGCGACGGCAGATGGACCTCGGGCGGGCCTCCGATCCGGCCCACCTCAACGGCTCGACCCCACGCCAAACCCTGACAGCGCGGTCTCTAATCACCGAGGGGCGAATGCCAATGGCCCAGCTGGCGCTGAGGCGCGAGGGCACGAGCGGCAAAGCGGTTGGGGCGCGCGTACGAGATTCCCCGACCCTGGGTTCGCCGGGCCCGGTATCCATCTTGGACCTCGGCGCAAGAGATGAGCTTCTCCACAGGGGCTGCGACGGCACTGAGTCGCGCGGGGGGGACAACCGGAGGAGGCGCGGCGGATGCGGGGGAAGCTGGAGGCTGCCTACGTTAGGGTTTCTGGGCTTGGGATGCGTTGGCCAACGGCCATTGATCCAAGGATGCCATGGCGAGGGATGGATGGTGCTAGCCCGTTGGCTGCTTGTTGTGTGTTAGCGTGCCCACAGCCGGTTGAGGTCTCACCCCAGAGTCAGGCTTACAACTACGGAGTTATAGTACGGGCTACGGAGTACGGAAGGACTCAAGAACCGCCTGTCGGCGTCGCGGAACACTTGATACCGGCAGTTAACATGCCACGGATGCGTCCGCCCAAGCCGATCCTGGTTTTGCAGTGGCGACGTTTGATGACGATTCGGCACGCGGTTGAGAGACGACGAAACAAATCGAATCATCCGCGATGTCCCGACGTTCCATTGGCCTCATGGCGTACGAGAGTTAATCCCCTTCAGATGGGAGAAACGCATCGGCAAAGCGCCGCCCCGAATGCAATCAAACGGATCCTCCGCGCATCGAGAGCGGGGCCGTCTTCTTCTGACACCCAAACCACGTCCCGGGCGCTCCGTGAAAGCGAAAGCGAACATGCGCCCGGCACCTGCATGGAATGCCCACGCCGTTTCTGCAACACGTTGCATCAGTCTCCCGGCGGTTTGGGTTGCACAGCGTCACGTCGAAAACGCATGGAAGTTTCGTGCTACCGCTGCTGCGGAATCTTGCCGCGCGTTCCCCCAGTCTTGGACCGGGGTCGGCGCCCACTTCATATTATTGGTGGCGCCGCGCCGTCGTCTTGCGCCGGAGTTGCCCTCGGCTCTTGAAGCTGGGCGCCGACAAGTTTTGCTTGGCAAAATTCTTGGGAGTGACGACGATTCCGTATCTCAGAGTGCGTATCGATGTTTCAAGACATGCATGTTTCAAAAGACAGACAAAGTCAGGTATGTACACGAGGCGTCCTGTTTGTATATGTACATGTACCGACCGAAGCGCGACTACCATTGAAGTCTTGAGAGTTGCGACCACCTCGGCCTCTTAGAACCCATCACCGCCTCCGCCTCCGCCGCCGCCGCCGCCGCCGCTGCTCTTGGGCCTGTACTGCACCTTGCTCGGGCACTTCCCCTTGTCTGCGTCCGGCTGCGCCGCCACGAACTTGCCCTGCTGCAGCGAGCCCTGGACGTTGAAGTGGTACCACACCTCGTTGAGCGCCTTGCCCTTGCAGTTGAGCGTCACCGGCTGGCCGTGGCCCTTCTGCAGCGCGGCCACGACGTCGTCGAGCGCGTACGTCTCGCTCTCCGACGGCTTGATGCCCGCGTCGGCGAGCCACTTGTACGTCGGCAGCGTCTGGAACAGGCCGACGGTGCGGTTGAAGAAGGCCGTGGCCTCCTCCGTCGGCTTGTAGCCCGTGTAACAGCTGGGCTCGAGCGTGCTGATGCACGTGCCGTGCTTGGACCACTCGTGCTGCCAAAAGGTTTCGTCATCGCCCTTGTAGTCCTTCCAGTACGTCTGCATGAACTTGAGCGTGTCACCACCGCCCGTCGCCGACAGGATGTCTGAGATGTTGGTATAGGCGCGACTGCTGTCGCAATTCGCCGGATACGAGCCATCGCACGAATCGGGCCAGAGACCATGTATCGTCCAAGAATCTTCATAAAAATCGATCGTTAATAAGGAACTACTATCAAGGGAGTGCGGGATGGGTTACCGGAAGGGCCGGTCGCAGGCTCCGCGTCCCAGAACTGCGTCTGCAGCAGCTGACCCGAGGTAATGAAGCAGCACGTATCCGCAACTGCGGTAGTGTTATGGCACGACAAAGGAGTGTCGGCGGGACAGCTCTTGGAGCCTGCCAGGGCGACGCCGGACAGGGCCACGAGCGGCACCACGGAGCGGAGAACGGAAGCCATGCTGGGCAGTTGCTGAATCTGGCTTTGGTCTTGACGGCCCTCCGTCTCTGGCCAGACCGGCCAGAGGCTCCCTATTTAACCACTTCGCGGCGTCCTCGTCCACACAGCAGCTGGCAGATCAGCATATACCACTAACGAGCCGGCCGTTTCGCAACCCCTCGACGGAGCCGTCCTCACGGCGGCCATTGGCCGGAGCACTAGACGAATGCGGTAGGTGCTACTCGTAGCTTTGCGATGCCAAGCAGATAACATCTGCTCCGTGCCTCCAACCAGCTCGTTCTTCGCTGCGCTGGACGGCGACTCTCCGGGCGGGCTCTGCCCAGACAGGGACAGGCGTCGCGGTAGAGGACGACAAAGGGCCCCTGGCGTCCCTGCCTGTCCTCAAATTAGCGGCGGGCGTCCAATCCACGTCGAGAAGGCATCTAGAGCGATCTTCAGATCGGCAAGCTCTTTTTCGCTGCATCGGGCGTGATCCTGGACGCTGGATGGCTGGATGCTTACTCGTGCCTTGCTTACTCCGGACCCCTGGCAATCCCGCCGACTTGGTTGGCTGTCGGGAGCCGGGAGTGTCACGGAGGGGACGCCGTCGTGACCGAGAGATGGAGCTAAGAATAAGACGTTGGAGTTGCACTCGTCTATCTGCAACGGCGTGCATGAATTGGGTTTGAGCGAGCACCCGTCGAGGAGCGCGACGATTTGCGGGCCCCTGTAAGCAATATAGCGTGCATAGGCAGATGTCATCTGATGGGCCTCATATCGCAAGCACCATCCCAGTTGAGCCATGCGAAGAACATCTCTGCTGCCGATCACACGGCTACGGCAGTGCGGCACAAACCTCGCAGTAACTTCGTGTCCAGCACTCAACCCGGCCTGCCACTACCAGGCTCCGGCTCCTACGCTCGCTTCTTACGAAACTCTTTAGTACTTCCTCGCCTTGACCGCATGAGGTCCGCGTCCCGCTACGCCGAGGCTTGCGACGCCCTGCCACCGGCAGTGGCGGCGCTGATGACGATTGCGGCGCGAATGGGGAGATCCGGGGTGGTGGGGCTGTGCGACCGGCGAGTTCGGGGTTGGTGCGGGAGCCCCGGCCTCGCATTCGCTTCCCGGCCCGAAGCTCGTACGAAGTACGATCCCACCTCGTTGTTAACTGAAGCAATCAACAAAAGCGCTTTTCTGGACAAGTTGTCGTAGAGCAAGAGCCTGGGACGGTATGTTCCCAGTCCCGAATTGAGTCTCTGCGTTGTCTTGGAGGACCGCCAGACGAGTCCCCTGTCCAGCGGCCTGTGAGTACCGAGAGAATGTGCTCCGCAAAATCGAAGCTTAGAGTACCATGAGCATCGAGTGAGATCCAAGCTAAGGAGGATGACATTGTGCCGATCATGCAGGCCAACCAGAATCGTTAATATGTATTTGCTGTTTAAATGCAACTCGATCTACTCGTAAGGTATCCTCAACTCATGATGGCTGTATATACGTCAACACCATTGCTGCCAAACAATCAAAGTAAACACTGGGGTATGTTAGCACCGCACAAACAGAGACTTCATCACTCGCTGTGCCCTTATAAGCATGGAAATCTCGCAGGCGTCGGCCGCGCACGCCGACTAGGATTGCGTATCGTCACCGCGCTTCTCGACCACGTCGTCCGCAACCCCGGGAGTCTCCGTCTCCCACGCGCCAACCGTCTCGCACCCGGCCGGGACCCTGCAGACATCGCGCACGTTGCATGTCTTCCACAGCACCTCCCGCACCTCCTTGAAGACCTGGTCCTCGGCGTCGAGGGCCCAGATGACGTCGAGGTGCTCGTACTCGTCAATGACTTTGCTGTGCACCAACTTGACGTGCGGCTCCCGGCCCTTCTCGAACCGCTTCAGGAGTCTCTCGCCGTCCACGAGGTCGTCGCTGCCACAGACCCACAGCGCAAACGGCGGCGCTTGCTCGTTGTACCATGCCGTGGCACCGGGCCGATCATCGCCTGAGGGCGCTGGGTCCGCCGGACCCTCGGCGTGACCGCTCGGAGCCCCCTCCGCCCTGTCCATCCGCTCCTCGGCCCTGACCGTCTCTTTCGTCGCCAGGATGCACTTGTGCCTGGCGAAGCACTCCCTGCCGAGCCACCACCGCATCGACTCGGCGCTGACGTAGACGGGCGCGAACTGGAACATTCGGTCCCGCAACCCACGATCCCACCGCGTGTCGGACCAGTCGAACAAGAACGAAAACACCTTGTACCCGAGCCACCCGTACAGGCGAGGATTGAGCAAGCTATGCATCTGCATCATGAACGGTATGAAGGCGTGGATGCCAAACATGAGCCTGAACAATCCCGGCGATATCACGCGCATGAACTTGAAGTACATCTTGCCGATGAGGGGACCCGCGTAGGCAGCCGGCGCCAGAGCACAGAAGACGGTAAGCTTCTCTCCCAGATCTGGCCGCTGCTCTTTTGCCAGAGCCACAAACGCCTGCGTCGTGCCTTGTGAATGGCATATGAGGCCGAGCTTCTCGAATCCCGTCTCGGACAAGACCCTGGAGGTGAGAGCAGGGAGGTCGAAGACGCCCATCTGCCTGATGTTCCAACACCACATCCTGGGGTCGCTGTACTCAAGCAGCACGTGCTGTGGCTTGAATCCACACCGGTTGTTGCCGAGCCAGACGTCGAACCCAGACTTGCAGAGCCAAAAGGCGAGAGACTCATCGTCGTTGCAGCAGTAGGCTCCCGAGCTCTGCAGCAGGCCGTGCATCAGGAGCACGGGGAACTTTGGCTTCCTGGTCGGGTCTTTAAGCCGCTTCTTGGACATCTTTTCGAACACGGTCGGCCCCTGGTCAGCTCGGCTCTGCTCGTCCAGTTTGGTGGACTCCTTGGGGTCGTAGACGTGCCAGAGGTCAATGATGAAGCCGTCCTCGGTCTGCACCTTGAATTCCTCCACGTCGAGGCCAACGCGTCTTGCGTAATAGCCCACGTCGCAGACTATGGGGTCCTTGCCACCTTCGGTCGGCGGATACTCGTCGGCTACGCCCTCTTGGTCGGCGCCGATGTTCTCAGCGGACGACCTTTGCTCCCACGCCTTTCGCTTCTGCTTCCTGACACCTTTCCGCCGCCGCTCTTCCTCGTACAAGGGTCGCTTCTCGTCAATGTTTCGTAGGGTAGCCCTATGGAACAGCTTGTTGGCGAAGCCAGGGACGCTGCTGAAGAGTGCGCCGAGAACAATGGCGCCGAGGAACGCTAGGCTCAAGAAGAAGGACGAGATGCGGAAGAACAGGCATTGGATGTTCCGCAGGATCGAGGGCGGGCCGTAGAGAGGAAGAGGAGGGAATAGCGGGTTCGTGTGAGACGGAGGCATTGACCCCCTCAGCGTGCCGCCGGCCGACTTCTGCAAGGACTTGCCATTCTTGGTTTTGGGCAGCCGGACGACTCTCGTGGCTCGATTTCCGCCGTCGTCCAAGTTTGATATCTTCTCCCTGGTCTCGTCGCCTTCCCTTATCTCGACAGTCTCAGGCTTGCCCTTTAGCTCTTCCCGCAGAATGTTCAGCTTATGCGCCTCCTGCAACGGCACGCCGGGCAGACGCTTGCCGTCGGATGTGATTATGACGGGGTCGTGCGGCGTTACGAATTGCGCCTGGATCGCGACAGAGGGGGCCTCGCCGCTGGGGTGCTTGTGGGAGAGCTTCTCGGCCTGTTGCGCGAATTCGACGGCATTCTGGGCAAGCTTCGGCGCCGAAAGAGGCGGCTTCTCGAGATTGTTCTGCTCATTGGCAGAACACAGCTCGCCCATTGCTTCTCAGACTGCCTCCGGACAAGAAGTCGCGGCATGTGGATGGTGATGGTCGCCTCGGTGTTGGCAAATGGCCGCGACAAGTCTCGTGAAAATGAATTCAAACGGGACGAGAGGTGAAAATGGAGACAGAATAACGAGGACACTCGGCAATTGGCGTCTGAAGTCGACCCAAACTCTCGAGCCCTTCCCACACCGTAACCAACCGCCTTCGGCCGCTGACGCAGATGGCTCTGCGGCCCAGGGCCGCAAGCCTGCCTAATCTGCGTCAGCAGTCGATCTGCCCTCAAGCCCAAACCGTTCGGCACGCGTTCCAAGGCCGAGAGCAGGCGACAGGGGGGCCCGATACAACCCCGGGATGGGCGCTTGGCGTCATCGTGGGGCCGGCGGCCAAAATGTGGCGCGCTGGCTCCTGCGACGAAGCGCTGTTACCGCAGAAAGCATGTGAAGGCCGTCCTCAACGGGTGTGGATCCAACAGGCGCGGCATGTTGCGAGCGACTACAAGTACGAGTAACTACCTTACGTACGAGCAGTGTATGTGTGAGTAAGGGACGGATTGAACAGAGATGCCAAGGTCGTCCGAGCGCGTCTTGATCTGAAAATCGACGAGGAAGTGTGTTGATGGCGGTGTTCTCCGTTGAGGCGACCTTCACGATACAGTGCCGATGCCGCATCAAGGCAGCGCTCCCGCTGCTTGGGCAGCCTTGATCCACGTCCCCCTCTCCTGCAGGCCCTTGAACCATCTGTTCACATTCTGGTACTTCCCGAACAGCTCGTTCCACTTTCCTGCCCTCAGAGCCGCGCCATTGGGCAGGTGGAACAGGTCAGCCAAGGTGAGCTCGTCTCCGGCAATGTACTTCTGATGGGCAAGGGTCTTGTCGTAGTAGGCCAAGACTGCTTCGAGATCCGATTCGGCCTGAGACACTCTTGCTTCGTCCGGGGGTCCAAGCCCCTTTGCCCTGTGATTGGTCCTCTGATTAGCCAAGTAAAGGTATCAATGCCAGAAGCGACTCTCACGTACTTTTTGATAAAGACCTCGGTGCCTATCGTCTCTGCAGCGGCGGCGAAGTAGCTCTGCTCGACAGAGCAGGCTTGCTCGAAGCGACCGTAAGCCTCGTCGTCGCTTGGCATCAGCTTCGCGCCGGAGTGGTACTTCCTAGCTCGGGTCAGCGAAGGCTGTATTGCATTTGCCGCACCGTTCGTCTCACGGATGACTTGCCTCGCGAGATACTTGCAGATGGCCCTGCTCTCGAAGATGATGAATCCGTCGTCGTCCAGCACAGGCACCTTGCCAAAGGGCTGGAGCTTCTTGTACTCGTCGCTCTTCTGATCTCCCTTTGCTATATCGACGAGTACATGCTCGTAGGGCAGCTCCTTCTCGAGGATGACAGTCAACACCCGGGCGGTGGACATGGCGGAGCCGTAGAGCTTGAGGACCATTTTTGGTGGTGAGGGTTCGGAGGACTCTGTGGATAGACTCGGAATGCGGGCAACTGAGGCAAGTGATTGGTAATGCCGGGGTCAGACGAGAACCAAAACGTCCTCTTGCACAAACTCGAGCCTGCTCGTTCCCCTCACGGCCCTGCAAGCTTGCGAGTCCTACGCTTGGTTTCCAGTTGGTCCTACAAGTGGGTAGGCAAGAGGGTAAGGTAGGCAACGGATCAGTCCACACGCATGTCTTGGTACCCTATCACGAGTCAATCGCATCCCCCTGCAACGGGTACTTGTACGCAACGCAGTCTGCTGCAACCACGACCACCTGCGTACAGACGCCGGTGCTGGAAGCGGATAATCAATGGAAGGCAATCCACGTCCCCGGAAAGCGGGAGAGCTGCTGGGCAGAACGCCCAGGGGGCCTTCGTCGCTGTGGAGCTCCCCTAGCTCGGCGGCAGTGGGGGGCGCGTTGGCCATTTGCGGCAGCGGGCCCGAAGCCGAGGCCTAAGTTACAGCGCCCGGCAATCACCTTCAGCCGACGAACCCTGGCCGACGACATGGGCTCTCCGCGTTTCTCTCGCAGCGCAACCCATCGCGACCTCCGCATCGTGCGCAACGCGACCTGCTGCTCCTGCTTCTCCCTCGCCGGGTGCTGCACCTGAGATCCATTCCGTCGTCGCCAGCGCCATGGTCTTGTCGTCGTCGTGCGCCTGAAGCTTCCATCCGTTGCTCGCCCTCCCCCACCACCAAGCTCCCGGCCAGAGAGGTCCGTCTTCGCCGTCACACTCTCCACGCCGCCGACAAGATGGCTGCCGCCGCGGCGTCGCACAGGAAACAAGGCCGCAGACGGAGGCAAGACAAGCCGGCCATCTCCGCGAGGCTTGTTCTCGACGACCACATCAAGGGCGACGTCGGCATCCTGTCCGAGGACCTGTTTGCCGACCTCTTTCCACACCTCCGCGACAGTACGTCAAAGCTCACAATCAATGCGCCCTTTACTGACCACCCGTCGTGGATACAGGCCCGGAAGATGACCAGACGCCCCAAGTGCACCACATTGCCGTCTCGCCTTGGGTGCCCAATGCGATCCCCTCCGACACGCCTTGGTCCCTCGTGCCCGTCGTGCGATCCGCGGCGCTGGCACACTCGACTGTCCAGTTCTCGCCCTCCTCGCCAGCTCTGCAGAGCTTTGCCGTCATGCTGCAGCAAGTCGCGCCGTCGAAGCTGTCCAGCCACAGTCGCAGTGGCATCGAGATTCTCGTTCTCGACGTTGCCCCCTTGCCGCTCGAGACAATCTTCGTGAGTCTGGAAAGCGAATCGACCAAGAGGCTGGAGAATGGAGAAGGCACCTTCTTCAGAGAGCATCCCGCCAAGCCCCAGGGCAAGGCAACGTCCGAAATGACGGCGGAGCAGCGCCTGACCACTGCCATCCGAACCGCCCTCTCCAGCCTTAAGGTCGTTCATGTCGGAGACCTGTTCCCGCTGCCGCTGGCTCCGCACCACGTTACCCATGTACCGCCAAATCCTGGCAAGATCATGCTCTGCGAGCCAGTGGCACAGGGCGTTCTTACCGACGCGACCAAGATTGTGCTCATGCGCGGGAGGGTCCACACGAGACAAGCACGAGGCCAGGCGTCAATGGCAGCGGGCCATCGGCTGAACGGCGTCATGGAAGAAGACGAGGCCAATACCGACCAGTTCTTTTCGGCAGCCGAGGAGCGCTATCGAACGGACGCGCGCGCCGACGAGAACGAGACTGCAACCGAGACGGAGACGGAGACGGAGGTGTCGGAGCTGGAGCAAGAAGACGAGCTTTCAGACGACTCCATGGATGACATGATCTCTCTTCAGGCCCCAACTCTGCCGCCAACCAATGTGAGCGGGCTGGGAACAATGGTACCAGGGACGCCAATGACCATTGGCACTCTGCGCGGGCGAAAGACGAACGGAGCCGCCACCCCGGGCTCCGTCTTCTCCAACTTCACCTCGACGACAGCCAGGCCCGACCGACCTCGCGGTCGACTGTTCAAGGCACAAGGGCTGCTGAAGCCCATGTCGCCAGATCTCCTACACCCTAAGCCTTCTATTGAAGAGGATGAAGAGGCCAGAGTATACGTTGACATGTCGTCACTGCCAAAGATTGGCTGCTTCTCTGGGGACTGGGCAAGAATAGAGGAGGCCGAGGAACCGCCAATGAATGGATTTGGCGCGTTTGGACTCGGGAGCTTCGGCCAGGCGGAGCCAGAGACGTCAAACTGGCGCCCCGTAAGGGTCTACGGTCTTCCTGAAGGATACACCCAGCGCCCCGTCACTCGAATCCCAAGCTCGAGGCAGGGGGAGCGAAAACTGTCCTTCTTTGAATCGCAGGTGCAACGACCGACCAGCCCAGCTGTCTACGTCTCCCCTCTTCTTCTCGCCAACATCAACAACGCTTCCCATCTGCGAATCTCGGCTCTCAGGAAGTCGTCGTACCAGGGCAAGGGTACGCTTCCCAGGTTTGCGAGTGCATCACACCCGCCATACGCCAAGGATATCGCCATCCACCATATCCGTACCCCGATATCGGCCGAACGCGCCTACCAGACTGCTGTTCTGGGCGGCTTGAAGGGGTACTTTGCGCAAAAGGTTCGCCTCGTTCGAAGTGGCGACTTGATAGCCGTCCCCGTCGACGCACGGCTGGGGCGAGTGCTTCAGGAAGGGCCCGGAGCTGGCGGTTCCGAAGTCGACGACGTGATGGCTCTGACTGCCGACAGCAACAAGAATGGGCGATCTTCATCGCACATTGACAGTGTTGCTTGGTTCAAGGTCGGACACATCCAAATACAAAAGGCAGACGAAGACGAGGATGGAACAGCAGAATCTTTCTGGGGTTCTGTCGCGTGCATCGACAGCGCCACCGTCGGCATGCATGGATCCGGCTTCGAGACGAGCCGGGTTCCCGGCAGGAACTCGAGCACGTGGCCATACTACTTGGGCTTGAAGAATGCTCCCAGGCGAGGCTCGGATCCGACGTTGCCCACACTGGCAGAGCACAAGCAGCAACATGTATCGCCACTGAGACGGCAGCTACGGGAACTCATCGCTGCTGCCGCAAGTCAAAGGGCCATTCATCTCAAGATGCCCCCCATTGCTATCTTGCTGACGTCGACGCACCGGAATATTGGAAAGTCGACGTTAGCTACGACGGCTTGTGCGGACATTGGCTTGCACACGTACTCGATTGATGCGTACGACATCCTTAGCGAAGGAGGAGGGACCGGGAGCGACGTCAAGACGGAGGGCTTCCTAAGAACCAGAGCCGACCGGGCCATGAGCTGTGGTCCGGACTGCTGTGCCCTTTTGATTCAGCATGTCGAAGCACTCACCGCGGACCGGATCGAGTCGACCATGAAGGAGATATTGGAAGAAACGCGAGTTCTCATCGCAACCACAAACGAAGTTGACCAGGTACCGGATGGTGTCCGCGGTCTCTTCACGCACGAGCTTGAAATGGGTGCCCCGGATGAAGCTGAGAGAGAGGAAATTCTCCGGACGGTCCTGGATGACCGCGGCATTAGCCTCGACCCTACCATCGATCTCAACTCCATCGCCTTGAAAACAGCTGCATTGGTGGCTGGCGATCTGGTGGATGTCGTGGAACGGGCCTCCATTGCCAGACAAGCCCGCCTTGAGAAGCTGTCGACAAAGAATAGCAGCGGTGATGCCGCGGTGACCGTTAGAGACGTACAGGTTGCCGGTGGTCCTCTGGTCCGGAGTCTTACTGCTGCTGACTTTGAAGTGGCGGTCGAGGCTGCTCGCAAGAACTTTTCAGACTCGATTGGCGCCCCCAAGATCCCCAACGTGACCTGGGACGACGTCGGCGGCCTCAGCAACGTCAAGGACGCTGTCACGGAGACGATCCAGCTGCCTCTGGAGCGACCAGAGCTGTTCGCCACGGGAATGAAGAAGCGGTCCGGTATCCTGTTCTACGGCCCTCCCGGCACCGGAAAGACGTTGCTGGCCAAGGCCATCGCCACAGAGTACAGCCTCAACTTCTTCAGCGTCAAGGGCCCCGAGCTCCTCAACATGTACATTGGCGAGTCGGAGGCCAACGTGCGGCGCGTGTTCCAGCGAGCACGAGATGCTAGGCCCTGCGTCGTCTTCTTTGACGAGCTCGACTCGGTTGCCCCGAAACGTGGCAACCAAGGAGACAGCGGCGGCGTCATGGACCGAATCGTGTCACAGCTGCTGGCGGAACTGGACGGCATGTCGGGCGGAGAAGACGCCGGGGGCGTTTTTGTCATTGGCGCGACGAACAGACCCGATTTGCTGGACCAGGCCCTGCTCCGCCCCGGCCGATTCGACAAGATGCTGTACCTTGGTGTTTCCGACACGCATGAAAAGCAGCTCACCATTCTCGAGGCCCTCACCCGAAAGTAAGTTGCCCTGCTTGTTGACTCGGCACCCGCAGCGACTAATCGCCTACAGATTCACCCTCCACCCATCCGTGTCTCTCAAGGCCGTCTCCGAGCGCCTGCCCTTCACCTACACGGGCGCCGACTTCTACGCGCTCTGCAGCGACGCCATGCTCAAGGCCGTCACGCGACAGGCGGCGGGCGTCGACGCCAAGGTCAAGGCCATCAACGCCGAGCGCGGCGGCAAGCACGCCATCTCGACGGCCTACTTCTTCGACCACCACGCCACGCCAGAGGACATCGCCGTCATGGTCACCGAGGCGGACTTCATGGCCGCGCACGAGGAGCTGATCCCCAGCGTCAGCGCCGGCGAGCTGGCGCACTACGAAAAGGTCCGCGCGACGTTTGAGGGCACCACAGACGCACCGGCACCGACGGCGCAGCAGCGCAAGCTCACGGCGCCACCGCCCCCGCCGCTGAAGAACAGAGCGGGCAGCTCTGCTGGCGTCGGAAAGGCTAGCAAGAGTAAGGGCAAGGGCAAGGCCATTGCCCTGACGAGCGATGACGAGTACGACTCGGAAGAGGACAACGCGGGCGCCGTCAACGGACGTGCCAAGGGCAAGGGAAAGGCGGTTGCGGGATTCCAAGACGGGACGGTGAGCGATGACGACGGACTGTATTAAGCGCCATGCAGCATAAACTTGGGGAAGGTGCCGGAGAAGTAGCGTATCGTGCGACATACCCTTCTCGTGAGAGTTGATCTCCCGTTGGAGGGGCACGCCAATGTACATCACATATCATGAAGTTACTTACTTGTATACTTGTTTGAATACTCGAATCCGTCTATGGATATCATACAGCCTCCCTTCGCTGGATGCTCGCTGTGCCAGTCGACAGAACCAAAGCCTAAGCATGTGCTAGTCGCCAATCTTCCCATGTTTCCCTACTCCTCTTCGTCGTCCTCTTCGTCATCCTCAGACTCGGACTTGGACTCATCTTTAGAATCCTCAGCCTTTGCTCCCTTCTCCTCCGTCTTTGCTCCCTTCTCCTCCGTCTTTGCTCCCTTCTCCTCCGTCTTTGCTCCCTTCTCCTCCGTCTTTGCTTCCGCCGTTGTTGAAGCCGTCTTTGGCTCAGCGCTTTCCTCTCCATCCTCCTTTTTCTCAGCGTCGGCAATTTCCTTTACTGCCTCGCCAGGCTCAACCTTCTTGGCTGCCGCCTCGCTCGTGGACGCGGCAGGGGTGCTCTTCTCGACGGAGCCGCGCCGCCACCGCCCTGTCGTGGGGCTCTGGACGGGCTCACGGGCGGAGTCGTCTTGTGACGCATCCTTCCATGTGCCGCTGACGGGACACTGCATGCCGGCGGCGTGGCTGACGTTGGGTGTGGGCTTCGTTTCGAGCTTCTCTTCCTTCTCGGCGGGGGCCGCGTTACTGGGGTTGCTCGATTCCGCCTGAGCGGCGTCGGAGTCGGTCTTCTTGCCATGAACCTTTTCGCGCAAACTCTTCAAGCGAAGCTCTTTAGCCTTTTGTGCTGCTTCGTCAGCGACGCTCCGCATAGGCAGCACGGTAGTGGCCTTTGCGGCGTCGGCCTTGGCCGCGTCCTTATTCTCTGTCTTGGGCGCACTGCTGCTGGCTTTGCCTTCGGGCAAGGGAGGAGCGGGGGGAGCTGCTGAAGCGGCGACGGCGGCGGGCTTAGCGGCAGCGGCCTTGACAGACTTGACAGCTGCTTTCTTCTTGGGCTTCGGGGGCTCGGGAGGCTTGTCGTTGATGGAAGGGATGGTGTGTTCGTCGTAGTAGATTTTGACGTGCTGCTTGAGCTCGCCATACTCGTTCCAGTCTTCAATCTCGACGAGGTCCTAGAGTAGAGTTCAGAGATGAGCACTGTGTTCGATAAGGCAATGTTGAACGTTTTCCATTCAGACATACCCCGAGGACCAATCCCTCCTGGACGAGCCCGGGGAGCTTCCTCGGGCGCCCGCTCTCATCCTTGCCCGCGCGGCGGCCCCATAGCATGCGCGCCTTCTCCTCGGTGGCAATGTCGACCGCCTTGAAGGGCACGCGGTTGGCGCGCAGGATCGTCTCGAGGCGGGACGTGGCGGTGACGATGTGCGAGGAGCCCGCGGTGAGCGAGGTGAAGATGTAGAGCGCCGGGTCAGTCGAGTATGTCGTCATGGTGGCTTCGGGGGAGCCAGTGTGGCTGAGAGGAACAGGTGCAAAGCAACAGCAGATGCGAAAAGGGCCAGAGGAGCGGAAGAGGCTTGGGTATCAGAAGCGTCGGGTCGCAGGCGTTGTTTGATTACGGGGGAAATGAGATGGCTCGGTCAGGAGATGATGCCAGATGGAGCTGGAGCTTGGCTGGCTGGAGCTGGATCCGCGACGTCGACGGGGGAGCCCAACTGCGGGGGCGGGGCAGCAAGCAACAAACATGGCGTCGGCGCCGAAACGTCAAACACTATGCGTTTGGCAGAAGCATGAGCGGGAGGAGAGTTTCAAAAACGATTTCAAGAGCAGCCGGGGCTGAAAGTATGGATGCCGTCAGCAACAAAGGCGCGAGCACGGTGGGCGTGTGAAGCCTGTGCAGCCGTCTCGAAGCGCTCGAATGCCTTAGCTGGAGTGCACGGCTCTGTCGGCGAGGGCTGCGACGATGGCATATGGCAAGGGGAGAAAGGCGTCAACCAAGCTCGCGAACGAGGCATGGGCAAAAGACATGGAGCTCTTCGCAATGCAGACTTGACGGAACACGGCTGACTGTACTCGCACAGTCGTACTCCATACATAAGGTACCTAGGCAGTGCCCCACCATGAGAGTATGCCACTGGAACACCGCTTCGCGTGTATAAGAAAGTACTCGCGCGCCATCTACAACGATACGCAACGTCCACTCGTGCGCGTCTTCCTGTTGGGCAAGCAGGCCCATTGTCGAGGACATGTTGCTCCGTACTCCGAGGCTCGATCTCGAAACCTCAAGAGGGCAATGACTAAGTCCTTCCTCGTGCTTGCTTCCGACCGTCCCAGATGAACCACCGTCAACATCGTGTCTCGTTTTGGCACCGACCGGCCACCTGAACGCCATCAAGCCCAGCTCAACATTGTCGTCCGCTTTGGCACGGTGTAGTGTCACCAAGAACAGCCACGACCGCCGCATCACAAAGCCACTAGACGACCAACCTCGCCCGGGGCTTGGCGAGTTCCAAGCAACGTCTGGGCTTACCTCGCCGGCCGGCCTCGAGTTCACAGAAGACGTGATTGCAGTGGCAGCTGCGTCAGCGCCCTGTCGCACTTTGTTCGAGAAGGCAGGTGCACCGTGCCGTCGTCTATGGGCGCCCTCGGCTTCGAGATGCCGGCAGGCCACCTCGCGGCCCCCCCGCAAGCCTTCATCTCGTGGCGCCGTTTCACTGCGTCGCCCGTGGCCTCACCTAGAGTGTAGCAATCACCCGCCCCCGACACCACGCGCCAAGTTCTGGACTTGGCAGGGGGGAGAGCAGGCCGCTATCCTCGGGCAAACACTCGTGGGAGAAGTCCGGCAGCCTCGGGGAAGTCTCTGCGCATCTGGCCCCCAACGCATACGAGTCCAAGAACTCGCATGCGGCTTTTGCGCCTCCCGAACAGCGGCATGCGGCTTTGCTCCGTGCCGTGTCGGCACTTGGTGGTCCCCGTCGAGGGCCACAGCGCTTCGTGCAACCTCGAGTGTTATTTGCCAGGGGCAGCGAACGAGCCACCCGCCCCGTCCAAGCCAGAGCCATCCGCCGCCATCGGCTCATCCAGGCACCCGAAGCAACGTGCGGCCACGATTAGCAGCACGACGGGGGGCCATGGCTGGCCCCATCCCGGTCCCGTCCTGCAGGTACGACCAGTCAGAGGCCTTGAGATTCCTCCCGCGCCTCCACCGGCGGTTCCCGCCGGGCAATGGGCCCAATCACAGCCTGTGCCCTGAGCGCCTCGCTCGACTTTTTTGCCGATCCACGGCGGGGCCCGCGCCAACGGTTGGGCCACAAGTGGCAGACTTCTGCTTGTCTCTGCTGCAAGGGTTGGAGCACTCTGAGGGGATTCGCGAGTCGTTGGCTCGCTGGCTGGGTCCCGGGCTGTCAGAGTTTTCGGCAGGCCTGCATGGTCGCTCGCGGCAGTGAGCAGAGGGCCTGGACGATAAGTGGATGCAGTTCCCCCGGCGCATGCATCGCGGCCGATCTTCCCTCTCTCACGATCAGTCACACGCTCTTTGCTTCATTTGCCGGTCTCGACGACTCGCTCTTTTCACTCCCTTACTCCAACAAGATACCTGTGCTGCTGCGCACGCCACTCGCTCTCCATTCCTTCAGATCCGGTCCTGTTCCAGACACAGAAATTCGCTGGTCGTTCTACAGACTCTCCACACCGCCGAGCTATTCCCGCCAGACCTCGACAATCCTTCAAGATGTACTCTGCCGGTCTCATCACTCTCTTGGCTGCCGTGGCCGCCGCGCAGGACCCCGGCGCCGTCACCACCACGACGCAGACGTCCACCACCACGCGCACCCTGACGGTTACGTCGTGCCACCCCACTGTCACCGACTGCCCGGCCAGGCTGTCTTCGACCTCTTCCAGCGTCATCACCTCGTCGGCTGCGCCCACCACGGTTGCGCCCACCACGGTTGCGCCCGTCAACTCGACGACCTCGTCGACGTCGACGACCCCGTGCTTCTCGTCCACGCACTGGTCCGTGTCCAACTCGACCACCACCGTCGGCCCTACCGGCACCGCTCCCACCACCGTCGTCTCGGTTCAGCCTACCCAGCAGACGTCGGTCCAGGCCGTCACGTCCGCCACGACGATTCCCTCGACTGTGCCCACCGCTGCCGCCGGCAACTTCCAGGCCCAGACCGGCGTTCTCGCCGCTGCCCTGGCTGCTGCTCTTGCCGCTGCTCTCTAAGATGTGGCAGCATCAACCACTGACATTCACTTCTATTCACTTGACTACAACTTTTCTTCTTCTTCACCATCGGGATCTACCCACCACTTTTTCTCTGGGGAAGGACGTTTGGCGGATTTGATACATGGAGACGTACGTCTCCATGTGATTTTCATTGCGCCACTGTGTGGCTTACAATACACGCTTGGTATCTTGCCAACCCGCTTGGGCAGCAAGGCCAAGAACGATGTTATGCAACCGGCGTTCTGAGGCAAAGATACACAGATGCACAGATAGCTGTGGCATATGAAGATGCCACACTGGCTTTGGACATGAATGGAGCTTTGAAAATATACAATACCATCCATCTCTGTGACTCTTCGCCACGATTCCTTGACCCTTTCCTTGCATGTGATTGCTCGGCGACTCAAGCTTTGGCTCACTTCACTTCCAAGACCCATTTGCAGCGCGACTGGCTCGCCCCGTCACGTGGCAATCGCGCCAACCATCCCTGCCTTCTACGCCATCTTAGCAACGTATCTCAGATTATATTTAGACTGAGACGTAGGCGAAAATGCTGCAATCTCAGAACCGTCTTCTGCTTCCCTCTTTTTCTGCTTGATGACACTGAGATGCCAATACATCTCTTAAGCCTGCACTTGCCGGCACCCTTTCTGCCGCCCAGTCTGCTGTGCCGGGCTTCACACGGCATTTCGTTCACCGCAACTTACACCGCCCTCATTGCATGAGCTGAACAGGCGTCCTCCCAAATTGAACGGCCAATGACGTCTTTGTCATCGCAGACATGGCTTGTTTCAAAGCTGGCTCATAAACTGGCATGAGACTTGCACTTCCTACCTTACATCTTATCTTAATAAAGCGAAATGTGAGGCCGAGGATCCGCGCCGCGAGCCTTGTGCGTGTAATGTGAATTCTTGCTTTCAGTCCTTCCATCTAACATGTTGCTGAGCAAAACAACAACCCAGTTTCATGCTCCGGGATCCTTTTCTACTCGTACTCATCTGCCAATTGTGGAAAGGCAGTGCCGTCCATGAAGTTCCACATGGTCGCTTTGCCCCAATATAGGCGTTGATCGTCATCGGCATCATCTCGCTCCAAAATAGGCTAGTTCCCGCGCGCCGTTCAGACCGTGTCACGCCGTTTGAGGTCGCCATCATTGGATTGGCGATGAATTAGGTAGTTTCCCGGGCGGTCTTTGTTGTCCGTGCCGCCAATGTTGAGCCCCAGAGGCACCCCTCGTCGATAGATGCCGTGTGGATACCGCGAGCCTCCACCTGGAAAAGCGATCAGTCACCCACATGGCCAAGTCGCTGTCTCATTTCAAAATGGGAAACGCGTAGCCGTCGCGTTTCGCTCACTTTCTCTGCGTCGGTTTGTTGTTGAGCAGCACTATGAGCAGGGCTGCCCTCTTGCCACGGCTGTAGCGCATGGCACGCAGAGACTCTCGTTGGAGTCGGCGAGGAACGGGCACTGGTGCGTCGCCGCGTGAGCGCACACCTTGTTGGAGATGGATGACATGCCGGGAGTTTCTCCATGCCGGTGCAGCTGCTCCAATATTTGGCTGTCGACTGCTGCAATGGCGTCGGTTGTGACGGCGGTCTGCATCATCCCATGAAGGCCGTCCGGAGGCGGGTAGAAAGTGGCGGTTCGGGCCCGGTGCCGTTCTATAGCTCCTCTCATGGCGGCTAGATTATACAAGTCTATAGACGTTGAACCTTCCGCCTGGAAGGAGCACACTCTTCCGGTTCTTGGCTCAGGGTGTCGTCATAAAAGGCCTGGGGGACGGCTGATGAGCAAACAGGTTAGGGCGGTGACTCGGTGCGAACTGGTTTGTGAAACAGAGCCGAGCTCCAGGTATAAATAAGGGCGCTAGCGACGACGACGCACGGCAGACGTTCTCACCGGGCTGTCCAGTCGAGCTGACGAAGAATTGGCGTTGTCTGGCAGAACTCGTGTTGGCAAAGATGAGGACGAGCGAGGCCCCAGCTCGTTGGCGCCGCCGTGGCATGTCATGGATGAATCGAGAGACACGGCAACACCCAAATGGGGCAACTCGAGCGAAAATAAAGAAAAGAGGGCATGTTGACCCATTCCAACTTTCTGTCACATTTGGGCTCGCCGGAGACGGAAAGGAGCTTGGCTGACAAGCGACTGACGGCTTGAAGGTGACTGGGGGGGCGAGTGTGGCGTGCGCCTTATTGGACCTGGCATGGTGGTGTGTTGCGGAGTGACACGGTGTGTCTCGATCGTTCAAGGCGGAACCAATAGGCCTCTTCGAGACCGATTAACCAGCACCGCGTTCCGTCCGCCCATTCAACTGCACTTCGTACGAAGTTCGCCATAGGCCAAAGCACCTTCCTGTCTTTGCTGACTGCCCGCCACCGAGCAGAGGTCCCTCCACCCGTTCGTCCCGAAACGACGCGTCCCCGCGGCCCGGACGGCCGTGTCTCACGCTACCCTTCTAGAAGCCAGCGATGCCAGCTGAAAAAGCCAACGGCTTATGCTCCGTGTGTTTCGAGGTGCTCATTTACCCGACCTTGTTCCTGATAGGTAGTCAGTCATGCAGTGTCCCGTTCCTCTTGATTCGGCACCCCCACTGCCAGCTGTTGCTTCTGAACTTGTTGATCATCTTCATATGCGCATCTGTTGAGGGCCGAAGATGTCTTCAAGGAGGACCGGGTCCAGTCAGATGGACGACTACTGTGCACTCCCACCTCGTAGGTAGACTGGTCATCGTTCATATCCTGCGTGTTCCATGGCCAGCACTCCCGGCGCCGCCGTTGCCGTTGGCCGTTTTGCCCAGGGCCTCGCCAGCCTTACCAACGACAATATTGTCTCTAGCCCGCAGTCCGCAGCGCCCTCTGACATACAGCAGGGGTGGTGGCATGGCCTGGTAGGGAGGGTACGAGCCGGGTAGGGCAGGGCATTTCCCCTGAGGCCCGATGATCACGCACAACGCACGTCGTTGGCAGGGGGTTGATTCCTCGTCTCAAGCTCTCATGTCAGACGGCCGTGCCGTGCTCTACTCTCCTTGACGGATGGACCGGTTCGTCTTGTCGGTGTGAACCTGGTCGCATTGAAGGTGCGAAGGCAATGGGGAGACGGGCTTTTCGAGAGGCTCGCCGGATTGGTGAGAGGGCAAAATCGTTAGATGGTTTGTTCAAACAGCTTAACCGACGGCAGTGGCTGGACGATGCGAAAATCAGGCTGAGCAGCGTAGCAACAGCTGATTTGTTGCAATCACCGTCAACGATGACGGATTGCGCCAGATCTCTCATTCCTTCTGCATTTCTTGTGAATTCAAGGACTGGCGTTGTGTTTCAAAGACATACCTGTAGCTGAGTAACCTCCGGTGCCCGACCGATTCACCTTTGCCGCTCTATGGCCTGCGGTAACAGATGCTTCAACAGGCTGCTGCCCATACAGCTTTAGAGCCTAGACGGGTGCGAGTCTCCAACACCTCGATGTACAAGGGTCTGGATGCCGCCAGGGCTAGTCGTTTACAATCTCTCGCGGGCTTCAAGTCGTCCACCGACGCATCTGCAGCTCCATCATCGGTTGGACAGCAGCACAAGCCACGCGAATCGTTACCCTACCAAGACGCATCGCTTCAGCTTGGCAGCCACTGCTGCATTAGCTTTGCTCCCATTGCCCTCATATCGCCGTCCAGAAGGTCCAGTCTCCCCAACGCCACAACTCAGGCCACTCCTCTTTGCGGAACTGGATCCTAGGGCCAAGTGTGAAGCTGCTCGAGCAATTCGGGTCTGCTCTCATCCAGTGGCTCTGATCCCACGTGCGGCTGATGTGCAGATCGCGACCCTGGTCTGACGGACTTTCTTTCGTTGGTTCTGGGGTGCGGGCGCAAGGCGCGCTGTCGACATCCGACGGAGAGTGGAGGACCTACGAGGCATCCCAGCTCCTTACGGGCACATCATGTCCTCGCTGTACCTGGGCGAAGCTTTGCGCCTGCACAGGCCAGTCGCCGGGTTCCGCGCTGTCCGTGTCCTCTTCCGCGGTGCGCAGTAGCGCGCGCTAGTTTGAGAGCATGCAGATTAAGGGCGGTCCCAGAAGACTACTTAGACGTGCCATTGAGCTTCGTGGAATGCAAAGGGGAGCGATCCGACAAGGGCAACTTGGCCGCGCGGTCCTGGTGGTGTGCACCTCTCGACGGATGGTTCCCATCAGCCCGACACTGTCTGTGTTGGTCAGCAGGAAGCGGCTGAAATGGCACTTCAGGCTAAGCTGACGGCTGCTCACTTACACCCCGTTGGTCGTTCTTCGTGCCCATCCGCGCCATCGAGATTGCGCGCCCGAGTGGGAAGAAGGTGTTGGCCTCACGTCATCTCTCGACTTCGAGTCGTGATCTAAGCACCCCTTCGTGGACGAGTTACGTCGACGATGCTTCGAGACTGCGATGGCCCCCTTTTTCGGAATCCGTTCATTCTCGCCTCTCTAGTGGCAAAACTTCAATGTTCTTCGACATGCTCTGCGCCTAACACATGTGCCATCTTGACACCATTCTCATGCAGCAAGACACGAAGGCAAATCATTGGTCTTGACCAGGCCATCGCTGTCAATGCAATTCTCGTGCTCGTCTTGATGCTGTGGTTCTTCACGCCACGGCGCTCTGGATGCCCGACGTGCGGGCCGCCATGCCTGACGGCACATAATGATTAGGCCCTTCTGCCAACATGGCCATTGAGTATCAATTAGGGACGAAGCCGAACAACGCTATGAGCCGATGCGTCAACAACTTCCTGCCCACTGCACGAGCTTGACTCCAGCGGTGACAAGCTGCCTCGCTCTGCCAGTTGACCAGTATACACAAGACCTTACCCAAGTCCACGGTCATCAGGAGCTCTCCTCTGTGAATATTCCTGTTCTTCGTGAAGCTGTTAGCCGTTTGTCAGCTAATCGGGCCAACCGCCCATGGTTGAGATCGCTGACATCTTATACCGAACACCCACGGTGGATTTGAGCCTCAAGTAACTCTGCTACGTCGTGGTGCTCATTCGCCCTCGCCAAGTCCATAGCGGTATTGAGATCTCTGTCGCTCAACACGTTAAGATCCGCGCCTAGAACTGGCCGCAGTGGACATGTCGTGAGACAACGTAGCTGAGTATCGATTTTGCGCCTTCCGAACACGTTTTGGGCAGACTCGGCCGCCGCGAAAGTAGACACCGCTGTCCTTGCCGTCGTGTTTCCGCTTCGCTATCGCAGGCAGGATAGTGGTCTTCCAGTCTAGGGCAGATAGGTTCTTATAGCCGCCGAATTCGTAATTGAATTGACGCTCGCTTGGTATCATCAGTATCTGCCCCCGATTGGGATTGTAGGAGCACGCACATGACAGGTAAGGCATGTCGCTCCTGAAGGTGTTTCACAGTGGCTTCCGCGGTATTTTTTTTGGTGACGTATAAGTCAAGAATTTCCTCTCGATTAGGCTCCCAGTCGACACCATGGGCGTTGTTGAGGCATGGACATATCGCAGCAACAAGCTCCAAGAAGTTGAAGTAGTGAAGTGATGTTGATGCAGCCTGTGCATCTTGCTGGCTGCAGAGACTGAGCGATACAGATTAAGGTAATGATGGAAAGCGCCGTGTCCAGCGAATCGGGCGCGACGTGCCGCCGCTTTAGATGGTGAGGGGCAGGCACGACCCAGCCGGGGATGCCTGTTAGCTGAGATGCACGTTGACGTAGCCAAGGGTCGCACTCTGCAACAAGTCATGGAGCTCATTCCCGCCCCACGCCGCACGCGAAGCCGAACCGTACAAGCTGCGATATCCTAATCCGGTTATTAATCTAGCTCTTCCTTGCAGGCGCTCCGGCTGAATTGCCTATCGCTTAATCTTTGACGCCTTACGAAGGCCGCCGCACATCTGCGCCGAGGCATTTGCAGGGTACCTACGGAGTACTCCGTATACCTGCCGGGCTTGCAGCTAAGTTACGGGAGACCGGGGGCGGCACGTACCTTTAAAATGGGGCGCGTGATAGAACTTCATGTTTGCATGGACCCTTATTCTTCTCTTTCTTTAAATCTCTTGTCACATAATGCGCAACAGCACCATTAGGAGCATACGAATGACGATGCAAAAAAGCTTTAATTCCTACAAGCAAATTGCCTGACGAGGCGGTCTTTATGCGCGAGCTGTGCCCCTGCTTGGGCGCCTTGCGCCTACCTTCACATCTCATATGTCATACAATTACATATACCTATGCACTAACATGTATATGCGTTAATGGAGGCATTGAACAAAAATTATCTATCAAGTACACCAACCATTCAGAATATGATTATCTTTGGAAACACCCGCCTGTCTACATTTTTGGTGGAAACATCTTCTGCACAATGAGCGACACCGCTAAAGCGGCTCCGCCGCACGATGTCTTCGACGTAAGTACGAAGAAGTCCCTGTTCACTATCCAATCCCCTCAGAGCTGACTATTACTGCTTCATCAAGACCGTCCTCGTCTTGGATTTAGGATCTCAGACCAGCCATGTTCGTTCTAACTACATACGATTACTTCTACGCCGGTAACCAAACACTGACAATACCAAAGCTCATCTTGAGACGGCTTAGATCTCTTGGGGTATACTCTGAGATGTTACCTTGCACTCAAAAGCTCAAAGATCTTGCTTGGAAACCGGTTGGGATCATTCTGAGCGGGGGACCATCAAGCGTGTATTCCCCCGACTCCCCGAGCGTGGATCCGACGGTGTTCGAGCTTGGTGTCCCCGTGCTGTACGTTATACACCAAGGGCACGATGGAAAGGTCGCTAATATGTCAAAGAGGCGTCTGCTACGGCAATCAACTGATTGGTACTCTCGCCCTTGTTTGTTTCCGGATGATCATCAGCTGATGGTGTTGCTCTAGCGTGGCGTGTAGATCCAAGCAGTGTAGCACCCGGCGTGAACCGTGAGTACGGGGAAACCTCGATGGCCATCCGAAAGGTTGGTAGCCACGCCGATCGCCTCTTCGAGGGACTAGGAGACTCCTTGAACGGTTCGTTCACTTCCTTTATGCAGATAGTCCTCGTCCGGCTCGAGCTGATGTGTATCTGACATTCTCTGTCGGTAGTTGTGATGAGCCATTTCGACAAGGTTGTTCATCTACCCGACGGCTTTGAGATCATTGCCACCACTAAGAATAGCGAGTTTGCTGGCATTGCCCACAAGTCTATGCCTATCTTTGGTATATGCGTCCTCGCTAGGCCAGGCTGATCCTAGAGCTTGCTAACAGGTATGGGTGATAGGCATCCAGTTCCACCCCGAGATCTCGCACACAGAGCGGGGGACTGATATTCTTGCCAACTTCGCTCTCAAGATCTGCGGCGCCCGAGCAGACTGGAAAATGCACAACTTCTTAGAGGGGGAGATCGTTCGGATTCGGAAGCTGGTTGGCGACAACGCCCAGGTTGTATGTGTTTCGGTTTGCCCCATCTAGAAAGTTGACCTACTAATAAGTACTCAGATTGGGGCTGTATCAGGCGGCGTGGACAGCACGGTCGCGGCCAGGCTCTTAAAGGTACCACCGCTGCCCTTGCTTTTTGCTAGGCCAACGGAGAGCTAGTCAGGGCCCCCGGACACCACAGCGGGCACGAGAGCTGACAAGCTGTCAGGAAGCTATTGGAGACCGATTCCACGCCATCCTCATCGACACGGGTAAGATGACGTCGGGACATGCCCACCGACTTAGTGGTGATGTTCTAAATGTGTCTTAACAGGTCTGATGCGTCTGAACGAATGCGAGCAAGTCAAAGAGACTTTGGACAAGCACCTAGGAATCAATCTCACAGTGGTGGATGGATCCCAGCTTTTCCTTGGTCGCCTTGCAGGGGTCACGGAGCCTGAAGCCAAGAGGAAGATTATCGGAGGGACATGTGAGTCAAACTCTTAGAAGCTGGCCAGCCTATCGTATTGACTCGGACAGTCATTGACCTCTTCGAGATTGAGGCACTCCGGTAAGCTCGCGCCTCATCACTTGTTGAACCATGGAGAACTTGACCTTACCCCTGTATCCAGTATTGAGAAAGAAGCGGAGCACACACCTCGTGCCGGAAAGGTTGAATGGTTCCTTCAAGGGACACTCTATGGTCAGTTCTCCACATTTGCTCACCGTGGATCGGAATTACTAACCCCGTCCAGCGGATATTGTGGAAAGCTTGAGTTTCAAGGGAGCCGCCAGTTCTACAATCAAGTGTACGTCTTTCAGCTGTTGTTCATTCTTTGTTCTCCCCTTTTTGGCGTAACGGCGAGGCAGCGAAGCCACCTGCCAAGGCTGAAACTGGACCTCTTTCATAAGAGCCAGACTTACAAAACCTCCCTCGCCACATTGCAGTTATGCATCTCCCAACTTTCCCATGCGCCTTCAAGCGGAATGCCTCCAGTACTAAGATTCGTATAGCTCATCATAATGCGGGAGGACTCCCTGCTCGTATGCAGAATGGCGTAAGTTGAATTATGCCGATATTTGGTGATGAAAGAGGCTAATATAAAATATAGGAGGCGCAGCTGAAGCTGCTTGAGCCGCTGCGAGAGCTGTACGTTACCCTCGGTCCCGTATACGGACTTCAACGGTGAGGGTGATTACTTCGCTGTCGCTAACAGTTCGGGTCCAATAGGTTCAAGGACGAAGTGCGGGAGTTTGGTCGGCAATTGCAGATCCACGAGGAGCTCATTGGCAGACACCCCTTCCCAGGACCCGGTCTAGGGATCAGGATCATCGGCGAGGTCACCCCCGAGCGAGTCGAAATTGTGCGCAAGGCGGATCATATCTTCATCTCCATGATCCGGGAGGCCGGCATCTATGATGAGGTTCGACGCGACCAAACCTCGCCATCCGAGAGAGTTTTGCTAACGAGAGAGTTTAGGTCACCCAAGCCTACGCCGCACTTGACACGAACAGAGGTAAGCCTTTCCTTCTGCGATTGCACTTACGTACTCGTAGCGATTTCTAACTCGCATGTGTCACCTAGCCGTCGGTGTACAGGGAGATGCTAGGGTTTACGGCTATATCTGCGTTCTGCGAGCCGTGACTAGCCTGGATATGATGAGTGCCGAGCCATACGAATTCAAGTGGAGTCTCCTTAAGGCTATTAGTAGGCGGATTGTTAACGAAGTAGACGGCATTGCGAGGGTCGTATACGACACAACATCAAAGCCTCCAGGTAAGTGCTCCTTCTATCCCCCTTTCTTTCTTTTACGCATTTATGATCTTAACGGAAGATAATAGGCACAATCGAACTAGAGTAATAAGTGTACTAATAGAATTTAGAGACTGGTTTCTAAGCTGCTCTTTAACATGAACTTAATTTAGCGATTTCGCTAGATAGTTTGTTACGGGCAAAAGAACACCAAAAGCCGCTCTCACGGGCGCACGGGTGGTAGGCTCTGGACCTGCCTGCTCCTCAGCCCGGCGGAGGGCAGGGAGCGCGCGATTCCCCTGCCTGGAAGCATTTCGGCGTATTGGGGTGGGATGTGGGTTCGACACGCGATGCAAGTCCGCCTTGGGGTTCTGGGGATTTTTTTGGGGCGAGGTGAGCCAGGAACCGGGTATCGTTAATTGTCGGGTCGACCACCCCATCTGGCGGTCCCGAGTTTTCCTGCGCCAAGAGCGCTTCATGTCCTTTTATGAGCTCTACGTACTCGTAGGTCAATGGAGGAAATTGTTATCCTCCCATTTCGCTGAGACGGCCTTCGCTACCTCTTATATTCTCTCTCTTTTGGAATTATGCAGTGATTGAACTTGAATTGGAACTAAGTGGTCTCAGCTACGGCTACGACTCCCAGACGTCTACACAGCCGTTGATGCTGCTGGGCCCCAACTTCTGACTTCGCATGACAAGTCGTTGCACTCGGCCTTTGGTTTGTTCTTTCGCATTGAATAAAGTAGGCGTGCCGCTTGCTTTGAACCCGATCACGAGAGCCCTCGTAGCGATATCTGAATTCAGGGCCATTGCGCTACGGAACAAGATATGTAATTATCACGAAGAAATAGGGGAAAGTTACTATGAAATACGTGCGGCATTTCCTAGCCCAATTTTAAAGCCTGACCTACAGGGATTCCTAAGAAAAGCAATTATGAGGCAGGGGGCCTAGACCGCACTTTCCACGCCTTCCTCTGCGCAAATGCGAATGAAAGGCATGGGGAAGCATCTGATCTTAGGGACCAAAGCCCACTCTTTATACCCATATGACTCAAGACCAACAACTCGTCCGAATTCGTAACAGAGATCACAATCACGGGTCCACCGGCAGATACGCGATCGGGCTCCCAACCGAGAGGACATCGATGCTGGACAAGTACCTCTCGGAGAAGAGAGAAACGGAAGTAACTCTGGCTGAACGTCTTCTTGGATGCCTCAGTCGGAAGTGAACTTCCGTTACACCGCAGGGGTTCTCTCCGTAAACGATTGCGTGTGGGCACAAAGTTATTCTGGGCGTCAGGTTGGACGGTCGAAGCTGCCATTGTATACGATACATTACAGTGCAGGCGGGCGTCTGGCTTGTACCTCAGGACAGGCACAAGAGGCATGAGAGGCAAAGAGAATTGCCTATGAGCAACGACACAGCTATGTCAACCAAGATCAGTCTCGCATGTTAGTCCTTACCATACGGTCGGGTCAGAGACCTCAGGCTATTTGTGAATTGTAATCTTCGCCATCCAAAACGCTCGCAGCGTCATCCTTCTCTTCTTACTGGAGAGTCTCGTGTCAATAAGGCTGTTGCTGTTGAGTGCTTTGTTGCATGGGAAATTTGTCTGGTGCTGTGCCAACTTGCGGACGCGCCGGCGTCTTCCGAGATGTTTGCGACAGTGTGTTTTAGAGGCAGCGAAGTTGTAGAGCCTCTGACAATACATGTTGCAATAGAGGAACAAAATGCACCGGAGGGCCAGCAGTGGGAAAGTTTGCGACCGGCACTGATGGTGGGATGGATTGTGAGGCAGCGTTAACGCCGTTGCATCTTCCAGGTTCCCACCCCAAGGGACATTGCTTCTTGCCCTACTCGAGCTGCCCCTTCCCAGGCTCCGGAGAGGGCACTTGACATGGGCAGGAGCATTAGAGCGTCCATTGCCGACGTCCGAATGGCAATCACCTGCGCATTCGAGCCATTCACTCAGCTTGACCACATTTTAAGGTACCTTACCTTACCTTGTATGACCGTTGTTTGTAGGCCAAGATGGGGGCAAATATTCTCAATCAGTCACATCCCAGTAGGGTACTGCCTCGCACCTGCTCAAGGCAGATTCCTTGCGCAGCAATAAAGATGCAGTAGGCACATGTTCTGTAGTTGGCACTTGGATAGACTGTCGGGGCTTTGTCCGAGCTTAAAAAGTAAAGGGTGCGGAGCAGACTGCCTACTAAATTGGTACAGAGTAGGTTTCAGAAAGGATGTAATTGAGCATTTGAGAGGAGCGAAAGCAAAGTGTCTTTGGTCTACTCCGTAAGGTAGGTACGCTTTGGTAAAGATGCCATGAGTCTCAGTATCCCCAAAGGTGGCCAGTGCTCAAGCCGATATCATAGTGTTGAGCATTGGTGATAGGTCCAAGCGACCCACACAGCTGTGAATGGCCGGGCAGAAGAAGATGCAGCCGTTTGCAAAGACGGCTTGGCCAGCTCTGGAAGCAATTGCAACGTCAATTCCAATATCTCGCCATACTCGAATTGAAGATGGCGACCAGGCCGCGGGATGGGGAGCCGGCTTGGCTGGGCAGCACTCGTCCTTGGCCCTTAACGGGTGTACAAGTACGGAGTAGTAGATCGCTTATCGGTTCTGAAACGAAACAAAGTGCGCCCGCAGATAACGTTTGAAGCACAGGCCGGGGATCGGTCGGGGAAGCCAGCCGTGCCCGTGCCTCGTTTCTGCGCCGGCGTACGCCTACGAGTAGAGTGAGTGAGTGAGTTACCTTACCTACTTGGGATGCAGCTACGAGCAGGACTCATCCTCAACCCTCCTGGCGCGACGGCAACGACCGCAACTTCACCGCCCTCCCCCCTGGCGAAACTGTAAAGGTGGTGTGAGAAACTGGAGCTCAAAAAAGACGCGCACGCCAAAAAAGCCACATGCACCAGTTCCCAGTCTCCCGAACCTCGTTGTGGCTGGTGGAGCCACGGCGAAACGCAGCGAAGCGCAAGCCCTAGCTAAGCTACTCCGCAGATAGGCCGCATCTCTGGTGTGCTCGGCAGCCCAGAGCTTTTTCTCCACAGCCGCGGCCGGTGCTCCATCCCCTTTCCCATCCCATCCCCTCCCTTCACTCCTCTTCACCAGCACCTCTCTCGACCTGACGACGACGCCTGGAGGTCCCATTGTGCCTTCCGCCACAGACGTCAACATGTCGAAGCCCACCAGCCTCAACGGCAGCGAGAGCGAGTTCGAGTTCATCGAGACTCCCAAGGCCACGCCGCCCTCGTTCGAAAAGGAGGAGGAGTGCGGTGTCCGCACCACCAAGGTACGTGGCCATTGGCCCCCTGGCATGGCCTGTCTTGATCCGTACTGCGCCTCCCGATGCCGCCCCCGTGTCAATGGCGCCCAATCCTCGTCGCTGGGCCAGGACGCGTCTTCGTGAAGACGACTGTCCGCGCGAGCGCCTCTCCCGTATGCCCAGACGCTGACCGAGCTCCCCTGTCCGCAGTATCCGGCTATCCAAAATGCCCCCCTCCCGGCCGACGGCCCCGGGTCCGATACCTTCAACAACACCGCCCTGATCGCCCTCCTCCTTGGTGTTCCGTACTACCTCAGCTGGAAGATCGGCGCTGGCTGGAAGACGTTCGTCTTCTTCGCCCTCATCGTCGATGTCCCTCTCCTGGGAGCCTACTGGCTCGTCATCTCCTCCATCAGCCCCCGCCGCAATGAGAAGGCTAAGCTGCCCGGCCGCCCCGTCGAGTTCTACCTCGACTTCAAGAAGGAGGCCGACCGCCAGAAGTACCGCGGCTCCAACAAGATTCCCATGGAGACCTTCCACGAGATGTACTTTGACGGCGACGTCGACTTCAAGGGCGACTGCCTCGAGATCATGGAGTACCGCCACGACTGGGCCAGCTTCCGCTTCACCATTAGCCTCATCAAGTTCTTCCTCCTTGGCATGATTCCCGAGCTCATCATGCACACCCGCTCTCAAGGTGCGTCGACACATGTGGCTTCCGTGGTGACCCCAGGACCATGCTGTTGTACGTGTGACTGACCGAAAACGCAGACGAGGAGCAGGTCCGTGACCACTACGACCGCGGCGATGACTTCTACGGCTGGTTCCTGGGCCCCCGCATGATCTACACTTCGGGCATCATCTCCGACATCAACAAGGAGGAGACGCTGGAGCAGCTGCAGGACAACAAGCTGACCATTGTCTGCGAGAAGATCGGTCTCCAGGCCGGCGAGAGGATGCTGGACATCGGCTGCGGCTGGGGTACCCTCGCCCGCTTCGCCAGCGAGAACTACGGCGCTCACGTCACCGGTATCACTCTCGGCCGCAACCAGACGGCCTGGGGCAACAGCGCCATGCGTAAGGTTGGCATCACCGAGGAGCAGAGCAAGATCTTGTGCATGGACTACCGCGACATCCCCGTTCCCCAGGGTGGCTACAACAAGATCACCTGCCTCGAGATGGCCGAGCACGTCGGTGTCCGCCACTTCTCCAGCTTCCTGACCCAGGTTTACAACATGCTGGATGACGACGGTGTCTTCTTCCTGCAGATTGCCGGTCTTCGTAAGCCTTGGCAATACGAGGATCTCATCTGGGGCTTGTTCATGAACAAGTACGTCTTCCCTGGTGCCGATGCTTCGACTCCTCTGGGCTGGGTCGTGGATAAGCTCGAGGGCTCTGGCTTTGAGATCAAGGACGTCGACACCATTGGCGTGCACTACTCGGCTACCCTCTGGAAGTGGTACCGCAACTGGATGGCCAACCGCGAGAAGGTTGAGGCCAAGTACGGCAAGCGCTGGTTCCGCGTACGTAACCCTGGATCCCTTGGCCGCAATGTGAATGGTGCTTGAACTGACTCGATGCGCTCTTCTAGATCTGGGAGTACTTCCTCGGCTACTCCACCATTGCCTCCCGCCAGGGCACCGCCACCTGCTTCCAGATCACCCTGGTCAAGAACATCAACTCGACCCACCGAGTCGAGGGCATCAACACTCAGTTCGGTCTGGCGGGCGGCCTCAAGAACTCCAAGGCCGACCTGCAGGCCTGGGCTGCCAAGAATAACGTGGTCTCCTCCACCGCGTTCCTGTCCTAAGGGCCATGTTCGCACTAAGCCCCACTTCCATTGGCACGAGAGCAGAACTCGAGATGAAATTTAAGGCGCCAGCGTCTCGTCGGGAACGTGACGACATACCGAGTGTGGTCTTGGGTTCGCGTTTACGAACAGTACGAGTATTGAAGAGAAGGTCCATATTAGGGTGAGCTCTGTTGCGATTGAGCGAGGACCTGGTCTGGGCAGCTCTTGTTTCGTTTTGACGATGGCGGACGGCGCTCTAATCTTTAGACGGATGGGTGGGATATGTTCTGGGAAAATGTGTCGAGTATTGTAAAAGCTTGCCGCGGTGGGCGTGCCGCTGCGAGCCGGGGAAAAAGTGCAAAACGGATCAAGTAGAGCCACAGGCTTCAGACCAAGTCTGCCACGGCGTCGGCTGGGATATGGTGTTGATTGACACTGTTTCCTTCAATGACAATGACGTGCTTTGGGCTCCAATACAGATGGTATTTGAACGAGTGCTGCTTTCGTGACTATTCACTGGGATATGGGTGCTGAGTGATGAAAAAGGGCGATGTGGTGACGGGATGCGATGAGACGTGGGGTTGACGAGTACTCATGGCGTGCCGGCGGGAACACTTCACCTCAAGGCGCCACTTCTCACCACACTGGGTTCCGTCGTCTTGCCGCCAACCGCAAGCTAGACCAGCCCACGAGCGTCTCTAGATTCGAACTGGTCTCTAGGGGAAGCGTTCGTGTCCAGTGAATGTTGTTTGCCGATATTGCACTTCTGTCCGACGGTGCTTTTTGTTGAGAATCCGCATTCGCTGTCGGTGGACCTCGGTTCATCAGATCGCTTGAATACCAGACACCATGAGGGCAGGCAATGCACGACCAGCACTGGCAAGGTGCCGCTTTTGCCAGGCATGGACGGCACGGCGACAGTGGTCCGCGGCGGCCGCCTCGAGCATCACCGTCCCAGGCCTTGAGGCCCTGACGCGGCGGCCAGCCAAGCTCATCCCCGACTACCTCGTCCCGATGCAGTCTCACCTCCTCACCACCACCCTCTCCGACCTCGTCCGCGAACCGTTCCCTACCTCGCCCGTGGTGCAGTGCCCGCCGCGCGCCCTCCCGCAGGGCCACCACCTCGTCTACTTCCCCATCCAGACGGCGCCGTCGGCGCTGGCTGCGGACGGCGCGGACCCGGACCACGGGCCCGGCGGCGCCTTCACGCGGCGCATGTGGGCGGGCGGCGAGGTCGTCTTCCGCAGGGGCTGGCAGGAGAGGCTGCTTACGGACGGCAGGGCGTGGGGCTGCAGGGAGGCCATCGAGCGGGTGCAGGTGAAGGGCCGCGAGGGCGACGAGAAGGTCTTTGTGGATGTGTGGCGGCGGTACGGCCTGGGTCATGACTTTGAGGACATGGAGTACGACATTGAAGAGCGGAGGACGCTGGTGTTTATGCGCAACGAGGAGCAGTCCTCTCCGCCAACGCCCCGACGGCCGATCAAGTGTATGCCAACCCTCCCTCCTACTGATCTTACGGTATGGCTAACAACATGATTAGATCCTCATCCGCCCACGCTGTCCGCATCCCTGGTCGCAAGCCCAACGCACCTGTTCCACTTCTCAGCACTCACCTTCAACGCGCACGCCATCCACATCGATCCGTCGTACGCGCGCGCCACCGATGGCCACCGCGCCCTCCTGGTCCACGGGCCACTCACCCTCGCACTGATGTTGCGCGTGCTTGCCGCCGCAACCGCAGGCGCCCCCGGCAAGGTCAGGTGCATCTCCTACAGAAATTATGCCCCGCTGTACGTCAACGAGGAGATGAGAGTCTGTGTGAGGGAGGTAAACGGCCGGAACTGGGATGTGTGGGTGGAGGGGCCAGAGGGTTTGGCTGTCAAAGGGACGGCGGAGATGGAGGACTGATGGGGCAGTTATGTAGACGCTCTCCCTACATTCCGAAGAAAAATCACGCACAGATTTCAAAAGTGATGAATGAGCATTAAAAACTGTAACATAAAAAATCTATGTCCCTGTCAAGGTATTCAGTTACACACTTCCCGATGCACGTTCGGGCCCTATGATACAACGAACGCCGCCCTTAGCACAGCATGTTCAATAGCCGCTTCTAGTCCGCCCAGCCGAACACCTCGCTGATGGATAGCGTATTGCTCCGCAAGCCCGTCAGGGTCACCAACACAAGCACCACGTCGAGTACGAGCAGCAGCACGCCAGCGAGCATGAAGCGCGGGTTGAAGACGCGGTACAGCATGAGGTGCCGCCGCAGCCAGCCCGCCCAGCTCATCGTCGCGAGCGCCTCGACGGCAAAGTACGCGACGAAGACGCCCGCGGCGCGCGCCACGGTCTCGAGGACGCCCTTCTGCTTGGGCCCCGTCTTCCACAGCGCCAGGAGCGGGACGCAGGCGGCGGCGAGGATCGGGCCGGCGAACGTGTTGAGCGCGACGACGAGCGGGGACCAGGGGTAGCGGATGGTGAAGAGCGGGATGAAGGCGCTGTCCCACTGGATGCTGGCGAGGACGGCCTGGTGGCCCGTCTTGAAGAAGTAGAAGTTGCCGAGGATGGCGAGCATGATGGGGCCGATGGTCTCCGTCTTGAGGCCGTTGAGGTCGAGCACCTCGGCGAGCGAGAGCACCTGCCACAGCATGAGTGCGAGCGCCCCGGAGCCCATGGGCTTGGAGAGGAGCAGGCAGGCGCCGAGTATGTTGATGGGGAGCATGAGGTAGCGCGCGCCGAGGGCGTTGGCGTAGCCGAGGATGGCGACGCGTGCCTGGCCAGCCCTGGTTCTCGTGGATACGATGGACACACAGGGCGGCGACCAGACGAACGCCGTCGTACCGGCGACGAAGGAGATGGCGAGGCCCAGCTGCGCGAGGTAGACACTCACGGTCTTGAGGGTGCCCTCGGAGAGCCGACCGGCGAGCCAGGCGCCGTTGTTGGCCGCGTCGATGACCCAGTAGACTGCCGACACGAACAGCCCCGCGCGGAAGACGTAGCCGATCCAGGTCGGCGCGAGGCCCTCGTACGACCTCGTCGGCACGAGGAAGGACTTGATAATGGAAGGCAGAGCGATGAAGACGAAAAAGGGAATGGCGAGCTGCCAGGGCGCCGACGTCGAGGACGTGACGGACGCGTAGTAGGTGGATGTGCAGTACGGCATCTGCTCCTCACGGCAGAGCTTTGAAAAGGAGGCCAGGCGGCCGAGGATGACGAAGGCGATGGAGTGGTAGATGGCCATGGTGCGGTCCACCTTTGATTCGATACGGAAAGAGGCGACGGCCGTGACCACGCCAAACGTGGTGATGAAGAAGAGGAGGATGGAGTCCTCCCAGATGGTGTACGAGTTGGAGGCGAAGCCGACGGACTGGCTGAGCGTGAAGACGACCGACAGCCAGCCCCAAAAGTTGCGCGGGCGCAGGTTGAGCAGCGTCTTGCCGTAATCGTAGAGCGACGTCCCCACGCTCGTCATCATCAGCGTCATGACCAGCGTGGCCAGCCCGACCATGGGCTGCTGGCGGTAGACGGCTGCGAGGATCAGGGTGCCCGTGATGACGAGGAACCGCGTGTCCCAGAGGCCGCGCAGGATATCCTTGTGGTAGTACTGGTCCGCGTGCGTCACCGTGCCGCCCTGGGCGAAGTCGATGAGCTCGAGCTGCTTCTCGGCGTAGTCGAGCTCCACGTCGTTCATGACGACGAACTCCTCGTCCGGGCTGCGGGACGTGTACAGGAGCAGGAGGACGACGCCAACGGCGCTGATGAAGACGCCGGCAAGCATCTGCGGAACGTCGAACCGCGCCCACAGGCCTTTGTAGACATGCAAGGTGGTCTCCTGGAACTTGGCGAACGCCTTGTAGGTATCCCGTGGGGACATGCCGCCGGCAGTGGCCTGCGTCCACAGCGTTTCCGAAGAGTTGGCCTCTGAGCTCTGGGCAATGCCGCGGGCGCCAAAGTACGACTTTTGGTACCTCTCGATGCCGGCGGAAGCCATGCGCGACACCGCAGCGAGGTTGGCCCAGTCGTTGCCCTTGGGCCCGGCAAAGGCCTCCTCGATGGGCTGGCCGAGGTTGTTGTAAGGGATGGGGATGCCCAAGAGCAGCGCAAGCGTCGGCACGAGGTCGATCTGGTTCACGGGTCGGATCTTGGCCGTGGCCGGAGGCACCGCGAAGTCGGGCGACGTGCGCCCGAAGACCGGCTTCTTGGAGTACATCCACAGCGCTGCCTCGACCTCGTCGTCGCTCTCGCCCCCGTGGTCGCCCTTGCTGTCCATGCCGTGATCGCCCATGACGACCAAGAGCGTGTTGTCGTCGATGGTGGTCGTCAGCTTGCGGATGAAGTCGTCCATCTGCCGCAGCTTCGCGTTCATGGCAGCGTGGTCGGGGCCGTACCGGTGTCCCGCGTGGTCGACACCCAGACAGTGGCCGATGAGGACGTCCCAAGTACCCTTCTTCTCGGCGTCCATCAGGGGAAAGATGTTGTCGATCACGCCATTGTCGACGGTGTGCAGGTCCCACACGTTGAAGCTGTCGTATGCCTTTGAAATGTTGGGCTCGAAGTAGCCCGGGAAGAGAGACGTCCAGGTGTCGTCGCCCAGGTGGGCAATCTTCTTTCCCGCATTCCTCAGCTGCATGAGCAGGTTATCCTCGTCAATGGCCGTCCCCGCAAAGTTGCTGCCGGCGTCGATGAAGGTGGGCAGCGTCCCGGTCGTCAGGCCCTTGAGCCTCTGCAGCGTCGTCGTAGGCGGGTCGGCGATGAAGGGCCGCAGGAAGGCATGGCGCGGCGAGGCGACGGCCGTCTCGTGCAGGAAGGGGAACGCGTTGTGGAACTCGTGGGCGCCGGCCGCGTCCTCGGGCACGGTGAAGTCGTACCTCAGGGCGTCGACGATGACCACGACGGCGCGGTCAAACGTCTTGGGGTGCCAGCAGCCCTTCTCGACGCTGAGCGGCGCGAGCTTGCTGTCGACGGGCGGCGCGGTGCAGTTGGACTTGTCCTCGAGCACCAGCCGCGTCAGCAGGAAGCCGCTGGTGAAGAGCCAGAGGCCCACGGCGTGGACGACGAGCAGCCAGGCCCAGAAGGCGACGGTCCACCGCCACCGGCGCTCGTAGGCCGTGTGTCGCTGCTTGTTCAGCTGCTCGCGCTGCTGCTCCAGCGCTTGCGTCCTCTCCTGCTCGGTCGGCTGGCCCGGCCGCGCCGCCTCTGCATCCTCGGCCTCCTTGGCGCGCTTCGCCTGCGCCCACTGCGCCGCGAGGGCCTTGTACTCGGTCTGCTGCGACGCTGGCGACGGCGCCGCCTTGTCTTTGGGTTTCGGCTTGGGGCTGCTGCGCGGCGGCATCTTTAACGGCGTGTCGCGGTCGGTCCCAGAGCCATTGGCTGGCCTGGAGCTCTGGGAGGCGTGTGAGGCAGAGAATGGCACGGGCGGCACGGGGACGGGAGCTGCAGAGGTCCTGCGAGACGAGAAACTTTGTGTGTTGATGGTGGATCTTGGTGGACGTGGCGCTCCCATGCAGGACCTAGAGTGGAGCGGTTTGCATCACCGCATCGCGGCGCAGCCCGCCCCCACATGAGCTCGACGACGCAACCGGGCACTACAACTAACTACCTTAGGTATCAGCTTCATTCCTGGCTCGCGTAAACATTTTATTCTCTCTACATTTATACTGATTCGGTGAACATGAGCCTCATCTTGAATATCCCCAAGCTTGCTTCCTCGATGCATCAAGTTTCGGCCTGGAAACAGCCTCAGATGGCATAGAATCTTGCCTTACCTACCTTAAACGCCAAACCATGTCCTCATGTCGTTGCAATGTACATCCGTACCCGAATCCGGGTAGTCATGGCAGTCATGCGCCTTCTATGCATCCATACCCATGGCATGGTAAGCCAGATCGACCCCTGGCTAGTCAAACATGTCCATTCCCGAAGGTCTCGTGGTGCTGCTGGCCGCGGTTCGTCGTTCTTGTCTCCGTCGCCGCCTCCGGTCGTCGGCAGCCACAGAGTCTGGGCCTTTGTCGGGGCCGCTGGGCGACAAGCTCATTGCACTCCACGTGCCGTGGCTCTCGGGACTGCCCAAGCTAGAGGCAGTCTGTCCGGCCACCGGCGCGGTGCCTGAGGGACCAGCCTGCCCCGAGTAGTAGGCCGAGTCCTTGGCTCTCCGAGCACCCTTCGCGAACGCTGGGTTGGGGGGCGAAAGTGGTGCCAGCTGGTCCTCTGCCGCTCTCCTCTCGGCGGCCCTCTCGGCAGCCCTCTCAGCCCTGCCTGCTGCTCTCTCTGCTGCTCTCTCGGCCCTTTGCTGACTCGAATCTCGTCGGTATCGCCGACCGTAGCTGGGCGAGTCAAGGCCTGAACGGCTACTCTCCGAGTCCCCTCGAGTGATCGGTCCACGCGCCGCCATGGCTTCTTCCTCTGTCAATCGTCGAAGCGTGACATTGCGGTCCCTGTCGTCGTGAACCTTAAGTTTGACGCTGACGGGCTGGCTACCGGACGACCCGTAGCGATCTCTGTCGTCGCGAGCGATGTGGTCCTGGCTCGCGGCGAGACTGCCCGCGCGTGCCGCCGCCGCTGCCGCTGCCATATCCCCCGCTCTTCGTCGCTGCGATGATGTTCGTCGCTGGGGCACGCGGCTGTCTCCTCCGGATGACACGAATGACCCTTCAGCTTCAGAATGCAAGATGCCGCGAGGGTCAGGAGGCATCGGCGGCATGGAAACGGAGTCGTGCCTCGACCTGGATCGGGACCGAGAATGACCCCCGGACATCGGCATCGGTGCAGCTGGCGGCACCGCACCAGGATGTGAAGGAGGGACCGGAGCGCCGTATGTCCCCGCCGCAGGTCGCGTTTCGACGGAAGACTCGGTGATTTCCGATATGTTGGTGTCTCTAGCATAGCCGGTGGACCGGCGGACGGGGGCACGGCGCGATTCTCTTCGCGATGGAGAAGGGTATCCGTCGCCAGTGAACCGAGACACTTGTGTCCCGGACCGCATGTCTTCCTCTTCTCGCAATCTGTCTTCCTCTTTCTGGGCTCTTCGGTCTGCCATCTTCTTGGCGAACCATCCCATGCCCAGCCCTGACAGGATGCCTTTGGCAAACCCGCCGCCCCTTGCCCGATTCTCCACTGGACGCCGAGAAGGGCTCACGTAGGACGAGTAGTCAGACTCTTCAAACTCGTGTCTCGAAGAGCCATGGGCGTGCATCGCGCGCGGGGTAGTGGGACGCCGCGGGTCTCTGCTCCCGTCGAGGCTTCTGGCTCGGGCCCTGGCGGCTGGGTTGGCCGAGGGCGGCAAGATGGACGTGTTGGTTCCGTCCCGGTAGTCCTGTCTGTAGCTGTCGGTAACGTCGCTGCTGAACTCGCTCATCGTCGGAGCGCCTCTTCCAGATCTGTGCCGTCGAGGGGTTTCGGTGGACACTGCTGAGTATTCCTCGTCACGTCGACTCTGCCGTCGGTTCATGAAGCCCGAGACAAGCTTGCCGGCGCCTACAGCTGCGGCAGCACCTCCGAGTACCTTCAGTATTCCGCCGCCGCCGCCGCCCCTCTGTGGAGCTACCTCTGAGTACTTCTCGGTGAAGTGGCTGTCAGACCCGCGCCTCGAAGGAATCACTTCTGGACCACGGCTGTGACTGAAGGACCGCGACCGGCTTCGGCTTCGGAGGCGATCTCGGTCCTTTTTCTTCCGCCGCATCAGCGCCCAGATGCCGGCGCCGGCAGCCAGCGGACCGAGCCACTTTGCCCACCCTCCACTGTGTGGCTTCGGGTCTGCCGAGAAGTACTCAGACTCGGTGATGCGTGTGTTCCCTGCCTCGGAGCGAGCGCCGCTCATATAGAATTCACGGCGCCCCTCCGACCTGTAGCTGAGGATGAAGTAGACCAGGACGAGGAAGGACATCCAAAGTGCATAGAGGATGAAGAGATACTTTGGCGAGCCGTAGAGCGTCAGTCCCAGAGGCACCTGGACGATTCCCAACAGTGCGATGGCGCGCCCAGACCACTGGTGGATCATGATGCGCAGCGATCGAATCTTGGTGATGTGGCGGACCAGGCGTCCTCCGACAAGCTGAAGGATGAAAAGCACAAAGATAGCAACACCAATACCGTGGTGAGGGTTCGACAGGTTCCGCTCCGGGCCAACTGCAAAAAATCCTAGTATAAACACAGCTAGGAGCATCAGGCCGGCGAGCACATGCAACTGTGCGTGGTAGCGTATTGCGTAGCCAGGCTGTCTCGAGTAGAATCGCACCATCATGACCGACACCGGGACGAAGAGGAGGAACACCAAGGCGCCTATTACGGCATGGGCCAAGACAATGCGATGGTATTGGTCGAGGGTTGAGAATCTATTCGCCATGCCTGCAAGAGACGGGTTAGCCCTGGATGCATTTGCGCAGCGGCACCTGGGTAGTGGTGCGTGGCAGCTTCACCATTGTACCGCATGGTGTCGAAGTCGAGGCCTTGCAGGTTGGGAAGCAAGAAGGTATTCTTGGAAAAGTCCCAGGTTCCATCGCCGACGCTCATGGTGTTGGAGTCGTAGCTCACAGCGCCGGGCGCCGAGAGCTCGTCTGGCGTCGGCGCCATGCCGGGAGCGAGGGCGTTTCGGGACGCCGCGTTCCAGTGGCTTCGGGGAGACGGATCTCGCGATTCGGCAGGAATGCGGTACGCGGGCCCCCGTGAGGCACGAAGAGGAATGCGGGCCGCTCTCGACGTGGGAAATGCGCTTGGTCGATGGCAGGTATGTAAGAGAGCCGCGCAAACAAGACACTGTTGCGGGGCGTTGCGATGCTCGCTGAATGCTCGCTCCCGGCGTTTTAGGACGCCATTGTCGCCCACAAGCAGTAGAGTCGATGCCACGATATGTCTGCAAAAGAAGAAACAGGCTCTCGGTTCGCACGAGTTGTGACACCCACGCCAGCAGCTGGTCGACCCGACCCAGCCTACCCACCTTATGCTGATGCAGCTGGCGTCGTTGCGCGGGGTGACGAGGCAGGGCCCAGGCCGGCGCGCCAATTACAGGGGCCGATGGGGGGTCCGGGCGGGGCCGGTTGTGTGAGCTGGCAGCCCCACCAGCCTAAAATGGCAATCCAGTGACGACGGCGGCCGTTGCGTCAGCTGGAGCCTCTCTGTACTCTGTACGCTGTTCGCTCGTCTGGGCCTGCCCTACCCTGCACTCCTTCGCCATCAGTCACGGGTTCGTTCACAACGCACATCTCCATGTCATTCGTGCGTGCCACTAACTTAAGGTATTTTGATTCTAACTTAGGTACCTTAGGTATCTTAGGCACATGGGTAGCGAATATAGGCTCGCTCGTCGGCGACACGGCGCCGCATCAACGTTACACTCTCCTGCATTCAATCACAGCAACCTCCGACCCCGGGCTCGGATAGACCTTGAGGATCTCCAGCCCGGCACGAGTCGCAATCGCCGTAAATCCCTCCAGTGTGCGCTCTTTGCCCCCAATGGCCGACATCCAAATGTCGTTGGCTGCGGCAAATGGCGTTGGCAGTTTGCCCAGAATCTGTTCGACAATGAGAAGGCGGCTGTCCTCGGCCATGGCGTTGCGAATCTGCTCCAGAATCTCCACGCACTCGTCGTCGCCATAGTCATGCAGGCAGCGCCGGATGTAGTAGACCACGGCATCTGAGATGGGAGTCAGCCATGCCACTTCGTATCAACTGCCGTGGCAGCGTTTGCTCACCTTTCACCGGTTGCTCGCTGTGGAAGTCCATGGCAACGAACTGGGCCTCCTTGACCTCGCCAGTCGCGTTGGCTTTTGCCTCCTCGACGACTGCCTTGAGGTCTTCAACGACGCAGCGACTCATCGGCAAGCCTGGAGTCACCTTGACGATGGCCTGGAGCGCGTGACCCGTGCCGCCTCCCACATCGACGACGAGAGCCCGGTCTTGCCGACCCGACATCTTGTCGAGCACCCAGCTGAAGTCATATGTCCCAGTCATGGGCATCATGTTGCTCATGGCAACCATGCTGGCCATGAAGTTTGCCTTTTTCTCGGGGTCGCGATTCGTGTGCTCCCAAACCGTCAGATCCGGATCCCCTGCTGCAAAAGCGAATACCGTCGTATATCTGCCAGTAGGTTCTTTGCGGCCGTACTCGTCATAATACGCTGGCATGGCGAGCAAAGCTTTGAAGAAGGTATCGAAGCTGTGACGTATTAGCTTTGACTGCGCCTTCAATAACAAATAACCGGATGAATTACCTCATCTTTACAATGGCATTCATTGGACTGCCGGGAGTGAATTTTGCGCTGAAAGGGGTGTGGGCAAGCTGGTCGTCACCGACTCGAGCCAGGACACCCGTGCTGACAAGAACGGTAGCCAGACGAGCTTCATACATTTTATCAGTCTTCCATGTGAGGTTTCGACTGAGCTGCGGTACTCACTTGTGAGGGAGACTTCAGCACCAACGTTTGCTGCCAAGTCCGAGTGCGAAATGGAACCACCTGATGGAATGGCTTCAAAGGCCTTCCAACCGATGAAGAGGCGGATCGCCACGAACTTAACCAATGCGACCATGCCATCCGTGAGAGGGTCTGCAGGCCTGACAAGGTTGAGTAGTGACTCAGCAGACCCGACCAACTTGGCTCGCTCTTTTTCAAGCCCTTCAAATATGGCAGGGTTGCCGCGTATGCTCTCTGTTGTAACTGCTAGCTGCCGAGCAAGGGCATCAATGCCATCTGCCATGGACACGGAATCCCTAGCCAAGTCCCCTGGAGCCATTTTGAGGTGATAGAGGTTTCGTAGAGCTGTGTGTATTTGGGGAAACAAGAATAATTTATCGAAATGCTGCAGTGATGCCAATTGCAATTCAAACACATGTACGAGGGTAGGTGGGCGAGACCGGCTCTTATACATCGCCCGATCTCGGGGTCTAGCATCTCGGCCGCGTTGACTACCCTCAACTCCGACAATCCCAACGGCTGTCAAAAGAAGGCCATTCGCCGCAAAACTCCCCCTTACTCCATTTATTTATCCCGGCAGCCATTCAAGCGGCCGGGTTAGATCGACTTGCGTGGAGCGGGCATCAGAGATCGGGCTCGGAGTCGGGCTCGGGGTCGGCCTCGGGAAATTGTCGGGGCACGGGGATAAGGCCTGCGATTTCCCGAGCGCGTGTGAACCAACGCTCGCTCTCCTCTTCCAATTCCGCACCGCCTTACTCAAGTCTCAAGAAGTCGAAACGATGCAGCAGCGTGCCACGTCGCCGTCGGGTGAATTCGAGCCGGCGCGCAAGCGCCGACGACCCGCCAAGTCGTGCGAGCCGTGTCGCAACCGCAAGGTGGGCTGCGACCAAGCGCTGCCCTGCGGACCGTGCGAGCGAGCCAGGAGGCCCATCAAATGCTTTTACCGAGCCGAAGACGAGGAGAGCCGTCTTCAAAGCGAGAACGTGGCAAATGAGACTTCATCATCCCGTGGCCATGCTGGCAACGAGGATTTGGCGTCCCGAGTTCGCAGACTGGAAAGCTTGGTACAAAAGTACGAGAGTGAGCGAGAAGTAATTCACAGCCCGAAACTTCTTTTGCGAAACACCCCAGAAAAGACACGAGCATTCGGGAGTAGCCATTGGATGTACATTGCGGAGATGTTGGTGCGGCGTCCCCTGTTCCCCTTGAGACTGGGAGGAGCCTCTGCTAATATGGCACGAAGCCCATCAATATTGGTGCTGTAGACCGCCGTGACGCCGAACTCGACATTCGGGACCCCGACCTCGGCAGCAGGGAGGTGATGAGCCTATGTGACAAGTTACGGGACGCACGAAAGGCAGCCAAGTCAGGTGGCGTCGGACAAGCTCGACCACTTGTCGAGGACCTGGCAGCGAGTCTGCCGAGTCAAGACATCTGTTCAGAACTGCTTCGCCTTTATTTCTGCACATTTCAACCGATATACCGAATCGTGCACAGACCGTCGTTTATGGATGAATGGGACCGATACTGGGGCAATCGCAAGTCAAACGCGGCGTCGCTTCACTTCCGGATGAAAATGGCTCTGATGCTGGCTATCGGAAGCACATTTTACGACGACGACAAGGCCATTGATATTCGGAAGCAGGCCAGCGATTGGGTCCGGCTGGCTCAGGAGTGGATTGCAGGACCAACGGAAAAAACGACTCTGAGTCTGGATGGACTGCAAGTATTTTGCCTATTGCTGCTGGCTAAGCAGACGACGCTCCACTCGCCAGGCCCGACCTGGATATCAGCCGGCTCACTACTGAACGTGGCAATGTCAATGGGGCTGCATCGCGACCCCAACGTGTTCCCCTCGCTGACGCCAATGGAGACCGATATACGTAAGAGACTGTGGGCAGCAACCGTGGAGTTGACGACGCAGACTGTCGTTGACTCGGCTGTCCCCGTGCTCCTGTCTGCTGAGGATTTTGACACTTCTGCGCCTCTAAACGTTAACGATGAGGATCTAAATAAGAACACCAAGGCAATGCCGGCTGCAAAGGTTGACCTCACAGAAGCGTCTCTGCAGATACAACTGTTCGAATCGCTACCACTGCGCCTGGAGGTTGCCCGACGTTTGAACGGCCTCAAGGAGATGAGTTTCGAGGATGCGTGTAAACTGGGAGCGCGCCTTAGAGATGCTCGTCGTCGCCTGGCGGCCCTTTTTCGCGACAGGGCACAGGAGAGCCAGGATCCTACGTGGACTTTTACCAATTTCCATCAAAGATTTGTCGACCTTTTATTCCACAGATATATCCTCCTCCTTCACCAGCCTTTCATGATCAAGTCGAGAGACAATCCCGGATTTCATCTGTCGCGCAAAATATGTGTCGAATCGGCAGAAACCATGGCCTCGTATGCAACCGATATCGCGGGAGATCTGGCCAAATTCAAGACAGACAAAGTGTTCATGCTGGCAGCGTCAGGTAGGGCATCCTTCAAAGGCCCGTACGCGCTGCATGTCATCCTGGTACTTTGTCTCGAGCTGTTGCTGCAGCTCCAGGAGCACGGTGTAGGCCATGAAGCTGGAGATCGCCTGGACGCGATGCACAAAACTTCACGAGAGCGCCTCAAATCGGCATTGGAGAACATCTTGAAACACAGTTTCGATTTCATTGTCGACGGCAGCGTGAGCATGAAAAGCTACTTTTTCCTAGAGGCAGTTCTGGCGCATGTAGACGCCGTTGAGACCGGAGGCGAAGCAAAGCGCGCCGCGTACGAGGCGCTCAAGAAGAGCTTAGCCCAGTGCGTTCATATTCTCGAAAACAGAACCAACAAGACCATGAGAGAAAGGTCAGCGGGGTTGGAACGCAACGACGACAACAATGACGAGACACAGGTGCCCGCGCTGCATATGGATGCCATGGTAAGTGGACTGCTCAAGACGATGCCACAGGTTTGCGAATGTTTTGCAGCGTGTTGCTCACAAAGCCTTGCAGGACGCCTACATGAATTGGGACATATCGAGCCTTCTTAACATCCCGAATTGGGAGGGTGCATGAGCAGCTTCGCGAAGTCTGCCTTGATTGGTGTCGAAAGACGCAACCAGAGCCATCTATGTGGCTGTCAATGTCTTGTTGCGGGCTTAGTTTGTACACATTGCGTATCGAATTTCAATCATGTTGTTCGTAGCTTGTGAGTTTCGCCGATGGCCAACCAATGAAATCCCTGGAGTCAATGTAACCCCGAATTTTCGGGAACATTGATGCGCGGATGTCTACAGCAAGCTCCGGGTCAGCCGCTAATGACGCCTCATGAGTTGGCGCCGCTGAGCCGCCTGCCGCGTGCAATCCTTGGCATTGCAGATCCGAAACAAGGGACGGTCGTACTTGTAGGCAGATAGGCCGCTAGGCAGGCGGTGAGTTGGAAATGCGAGGGGATTGTCTTCATCACGTTGAGTCGTTATGCAACATCGTGGAGGCACGACGGATATGTTATCAGTGAACACACGAGCTGCGCGGCGACACGACTCGTACACATCACCACTGAGCTCTAGCTGATGGCGCCGCAATAGCCTCCATTCTCTGTTAATCTTCTCAGTGACGATGACTGTGCGCCTTTGGCGGCTCAAACAAGCGATGACGAGTTCCGCTCGGATCTACCCGCGTCGTGCCGCACGGACGATTACGATCTGGCCACCCCGAGCCGATCGCTGACGGCCTTTCTGGAGAAGGAGCTCGACATCAAGAGGCTCAGCAAGATGCAGCTGGGGGCCGCGGGCAAACCCATCCCACCTCGCCCGCTGCACTTCCAGCTCCTGCTGGGGTGCACAATCACCATATTGGAGCAGATGGACATGCACATGGTGTGGAGGAAGCAGCAAATCTTCTTGAAACAAATCCCGCGCGTGTTGCTCAGGCCGCGCTTTTGGGCCCAACATCTGTCACTGCGAAGCGAACTGCTCCTGCTCCGGACAAGCAGAGCCCGAGCCCAAGCCCTGGGGGGAACGCCCGGAATGCGAACGCCGTCGGCTGTGGAAGTGCGCCCTCGGCTTCATGTTCTCCTACGCGGCGCTCATCTCCAGTGAGAGCGACTTTCACATCGCCTAGGAGAGGCGTCTGATTCCCACGGACGAGACGATGACGTGGTGCAAATAGAGAGCGCTTGTCGAACAGCTGGACATCGAGGCCATCTACAGCAGGATCGACAGGCGGTTCTTCTACGGGGAGCTCGACCTGAGGCAGCTCAACTCGTTCAACCTCCTGACCCACCGACCTTACATAGTGGCATATGTTCCGGACTGGGCTGAAGACAATTACCTGGCGCTCATGCCGGACACCTTTCGGCTTTTCGCCACGATGGTCGTTTTCATGGCCCTGATTCTTGCTGCCCTGCAAGTTGGTCTGGCGGTAAAGGGGCTGAGCGACAATGATAGCTTCCAATCAGCGGCGTTTGGGTTCACCACGGTCGTGCTCATCTTACCGCTGGCCGTGTCGGCCTTGGCGCTCACCCTCTTCATTGTTACGTTCACTCACCGCTGGAAAAATATGCCCAAATTTGCGTTTGAAGGAAGAGGTTGAAATACATCAGAGCCAGGATGGGGGCGCCATGAACACCAGACTCGCTTGCTGTTGAAGCTGCGGCATAGAAAGCGGTAACTAGACCAGGTGTAAGAAACGGTTTGTCCGGAAGGGAGACTTGGTCAAAGTAGACTGGATTGAATGTTAACGGCCTCGGGTCGTTCGATTAGTTTCGTCAAGCTCATGGTATCCCAGCCATGCGCTGAGGTTAATTCTCGCATTCCTTTCCGTGCCTAATGGATGCACATGACGCTTCGGGCTGTTATTGTCGCTTTGTTGGTTTTGCCCGCTTGAGCTCACTGTAATACTCGCATGTGGCACTTCGTTCAACCGCGGTCTCCGCCCTTGCGGCTGCGTGTCGGGCACAAGGACTATCTCGTCGTGCGAAGTAAATCACAATTCGGGTCGTGTATGTGCGAAAACGTCCGTCTCCCCGCCAGAGCGCATCATGGCTTTGACAAGGCGACGCCCAGGAGGAGAGCCGAGGCTCTACCATAGTTCAAAATATTAAAGTCATTATGCCATTAGCATCTCTTGACAAAACAGCCAACGCTTCGAGAAGGCGATGCGTAGGATTTTTAGGCTGTCCCGGAAAGCGACAGGGCCTCGCAGTATGACGTCCGCACAACGCGCGCCTCCTTCGGAACGCACCTTGAACGTCAAGGCCCGACTGGCCCGGCTCGGCCCTGAACGATATGTGCGTGAGACCGCCGCCGCAGCAATACCAGCAAAGTGTCCGATGATTCGACCCTCGGCGCGACTCAGCCACACAGGACGCACAACCACCGCACGCATCGCGGAACGGCACGTCTTGAGCGCACAGCCCACCTGGCGGTGGTGAGCATGACGTTCCCCCCCGCCGTGCGAGGGCCAACCGGGCGCAAGACGTCATGCGCGAGTGGGAAAGGGGGAGGCTTTGTCGATGCCGATATTCCGAGAAACGTGGGCCAGGCTGGCGCTGCTACTGCTAGTGCGCAGGGGCCTCGGCGCCGACGGTCCCTCAGCAGAGCGCGAGACTGCGCGGAATAGACGCCGTGTAAGTCGACGAATTTTGGCATCACGGGATGATGGCGCTTCTTGTGACGCCGTGCTTGGGGGATGGGGCTGGGTTTTGGCAGCGTCGTGTGACGCCTTGCACGCCCCATGGTCATCGAGACTGGGAGCATTGGCCAGCCGTCCATCCAGCGACTCCTCCGTCGAAACCTGGACCACCCAAACGGGCACTGCGGCAATTCCCCATCCGCGCCGCGAGCATGTACAGATAGGTACAGGATGCCTTGAAACAAAAGTCCAGTCCAGCCCGTACAATCTCGGCTGTGCCGTGCCGGCGCCCCCAGGACTCCGCCATGGGTGCTCTACGGCCTGCAGCCGCCGCCGCCAATGACGCTCGTCTCGTCAATTTCGCAGTTTACCCTCTGTACGAGTACATTCGTACGCGAGCATGGGCTTATAGCGACCAGCCCCCCCTCTCTTCCCTCCCCTTCTCATTGCCGTTTCTTCCGTTGTTACTCTTCCCAACCTCGCAGATTGTACATACTGGAACGTCAACTTCCGATCATGTCTCCCACACAGCAGCAGATGCCGCAGGAGCCGGCCCCGATGGCCGTGCCTGAATCCCGCATCAGCACCGAGCAGCCGGTACGTTTTGAGACTGCCAAGACCGGGGCGGACAGGCCCCGTCCTTCCGCCCTGACGACATCCCTCGGCGGAATGCCCCGACGCCGGACTTCCCCTAGCACTGGTGGATTTTGGAAATGACAAAAGAGCCCGACGAGCAAATGCTGACGCTTTCGTGCCTTCGCAGCGCCCTGCTGAACCCATGAAGGTGGACGAGCCCATGCGCCTGCGCGGTGGCGGCTCCGGCGAGGTGAGTAGCCGATTCCCATCAACGTCGGCTGGGCGAGCGCAAGTTGACAACCACACCCAGGCCTTCTGCTGCGGCCTCTTCGCCTGCTGCCTTTGCGAAGAGTGCTGCTGTGAATGCTGCCTTTAGAACTTTTAATGGCCGAGTCGTGCAAGTCGTCGCGGAGAGAACGACGTGGATCGTCGTCCTTGGCGTGGAACATCTCATCGTCCTGTTGCGATTCCTGCCCGAGAAATACACCTGTGCGCGCGAGAAGATGTACCTGATTAACCAAGTCAATGCAAAACCAATTTTTAAAGAGGCGATACCCATGACTTGTGAGGTGCGGCGCCGCCAACTTGAATGCCCTGACTAGGCGTCCTGGTATTTCCGAGTCACTGGGAATTAAACTACAATCTTTCCGAGTTTCTTTACCACGTTGTCGTAATATTTTATCGACAACCTCTCGGCCACCTCGTCGGCCGTCTCGTCATCATCTGGCCGCAGCCCCAGCTCCGTGCCGCCCGCGAGACATGTTCTTGTCGCCTCCTCAAACTTCTCGCCCATCTCGGCGCCCACGTCCGTGATGCTTTCCTCTGCCAACAGGCTCTCACGTACCCGGCGCACACGGTCCGTGTCGCCCCGCGCGCGCCGCATGTCGATCCGCAGCACCTCGTCGACGCGACGCCAGTGCGCGAGCTCCACGAGAATAACGCCAAGGCTGTAGACGTCGAAGCTCTTCTTGGAGCGCTCGCGGTCCCGGCGTCGGTTGGATTGTGTCAGGGGGTGGCGGTACAGATCGTGCTCAGCATCGTCGCCCGGTGCGTCTGTCATCTCGTCGGAACCTCCGGGCCGAGAAAAGTCGAAGCCGGAGAGGTAGGGCTGCCGGTAGTCGACGTGCCCTGTGCGGGTGCGGAAGAATAACACGTTGTGGCTGCGCAGGCCCTTGTGCAGCCAGTTCACGGCGTGGAGGTAGAGCACGCAGTTGCTGATGGCGTGTGCGAGCTTGATGCGCTCCGTGACGCGCGGTTTTCGGACCGTCCTATCCTGCAAGAGCTCTCGTAGCGACACGGGCGGAAGAGTGGTGTGGAGCTGGTCGTCATTAGGCCGCTCGAATATGAGCCCGAGCCTCCTGTCGAGAACGTCCACATCCTCATCAGGAATCTCCGGATCTGCCTTGTCAAAGAAGCCCAGGCAGTGAGGCGTTCGGAAGGCTTCTGGCTTGGGGCTGTGGTTGAGCAAGGATGCAAGCTTGCGCACCCGATCAACAATGTCCTTTTTTGACAAGGACTCCGGGTGTAGCCCGGCGCCGTCGTAGTCTTTCCACTCTATCCAAACCTTTTTCTTCCCTTGCGGTGTCTTCATGAGAGCCTCGCACCGGGGCGTGTCCCAATCGTCCACCTCGGGATCCAGCTCAATCAGGTACCGCGGCACTTGGACGTTGCTCGGCTGGGTCGGGCTCGCCAGCTCGAGAAATTTTGACGCCGCCACGTCGACCTGAATTGGCATGCCTGACTTGGGGTCGATGGTCTCGTTGAAGGCCTTGAACTTGGCCAGCTTGGAGAGCTGCATGAGTGCGCTGATGCTTGCCTCCCGCTCCAGCTGGGACATGCGCGAAATCCCGACCTGGGCGCCGCCAGCGTCCAGCTGAGATTTGAGGGCCAACACCAGTTGATTCAGATCCGCAATCTTGTGGTGCAAGAGAAGAACGCCCCGGTTGGTATCCTGGACCGTGTGCCGGATTTCAACCTGCAGCGAATGGTCCAGAATGTTGGTCATGTTGTCATTGAGGGCAGAGAACTTGACGAGAAGCTTCTCAAACGCCTCCTTGTCAAAGGACGTCCATCTGAGCCGCACCCAGGCATCTTCCGATTTGAGTTTGAGGCTGGACATTGCTTTCCTAATAAAGTTCTTCTTCTTCTCCGACATGGGGAAGTTGGCCTGCTTGGCGTCCTTCTCTGGAGCAGACAGCATGTCGTCGTCATCGACCACGGGCTTGAGGTTGTTGTGCCTGCGCTGCTGGGCCGTGAACTCATCAAACAGGCACTGGACCTGCACCAACAGGTCCAGGATGGTCTGCCGATGCAGGTTAAAGACATTGGAGTTAAGGATCTTGTCGTGGTTGTTGGCGTCCAGGTCCAGCAGGCCCGAGGTTTCGCTCCAGGCGAACAAGCGCTGCTGCTCCATGCGCAGGCGCAGGTTGAGATATTTGCACTCATCTTCGTATCCCAGCGCCGTGACGAGGAGCTGAATGCCTGTAGCAAGTAACGTCCGACGGTTAGAGGGCCTGGGTTCGTTGGGAAGGACGATGATAACGTGCCTTGGATACAGCCCGTGTAGACCTGCAGGCCAAGCGAGGCGACGCCGAGGGCCAGCCCGGCGACCGAGACTGGGTCCATTGCTCGCAGGCGGCAAGGAAGGGCTGATACAAGTCTTTTCAGGTGCGACAGCGGGCGGCGAGGACAGTGAGGGTTGACCTTTTCGAGGAGGTGGAGTGGATGAAGACGGGCGGGCGACAGGGGGCTTCGCCTGCAGAGGCTGGGGTCGATGCCGTTGCCATGTCGGCTGGCGCCTGAGAGGGGTTGGTCTGAAGGCAGGGAGAGTCCAGCCGCTGGACCCTGAGCGTTGCGTTGCACAGCATATGCATTGTAACTTGGAAACCTGCTGTCAAACGGCTGGGTTGGACGTGATGCCTCGCGGGTCTGGGCGAAGCTGCCAGCAGCTGGACTGCCTCTGCGTGCGGCTTGCCTTGTCGACGGCCTGGGATTCCAGGAACGCAGCGAGCGCTGCCTTAGCTCCCAAAGTAGGTACAGCTGGCTCGCACTTGCCAGCGCGCTAACTTACCTTGTTAGATCTGTCAGAAACGCACGTCCCGCCACGCTGCACTCTAAAGTTGAGCTTGCCTTGACCCAACCGTCGGCCAACGGCGCCGACTGCCACGCGAGCCGACGAAGCGCGCGTTGTGGCGTACCAGGCGGCGCGGGGCCAACGCTCGCTGCCCATCATAATTGGCCCGGTGGCGCTTGAGATGCCAGAGTTAGAGCGAGGAGGCAACAAGTGGTGCGCTGAAGCGGCGGAGCTGAAGGCGCATGGTCGTGCGGGCGTCGACGGCAGGCTTCCGAGGCGGCCTGCCGGGGAAGGCCACCGAGGCCCGGGCTGCGATCTGCGGCTGCACCCGAAGCGTCTGGCTGCTCCAAATCAGTATGGAGTACGAGTACATACCTACCTATGCTGCACCTTATGGCCAGGCCGTGCGGGATCGATCGTGCGTGCGTGTCTTTGTTGAGGCCGGTGGCGGCTGGGAGAGACGGGCTACGGCGCGCGCACCGAGCACTGGCGTCTCGAGCTCTTCACATGCCACCCGAGCCATGCAGCGCGATGCATGCGCTGTCGGACTGATCGATTCCATGGGATGGAGATGGGGCGCACGCCCATGCCCTTCTCCGCCGTGCCCGCGAGCTGGTCCGGCTTTTAGGTTTTGAGGTCCTCGTAGACTCGACGTAGAGACGAGATATTGCCTGCTGTTGGGCGCGGGCTGCTGCGCTGGCTCTCCGCCGCCACTAAACGCCTATAAACGCACCCGAGCTTGCTCCACACCCCAAGCTACCAAGGTACCCTCCGTTGCCCGCTCATCCCCGGCTGCCACCCACCGTGGCCACCACCTCACCTGCAAGCTCCACAACGCCGTGTACTAAAGTTATCAGGACGGCAGGTCGCTTCACCTCGCCCCTTGTCACCGCCATCCGTCAACAGCCCGCCATCACGGCCAGTCTTCAGGATCGCCTCAACTCATCGACGTCGGCATCGCAGCGCCCACATCTGGCCGCACGGCTCATCGCCATGGTGTCGCCCGCTGACATCCCGCTTCCTCCGGACGACATGGACCCAGTTTCCTTGCCGGCCCATCACCCGACCTCCACGTCGGGGTCCTCCTCAGCGTCGCCAAACGCCCCCGCCGACTTCGACGGCAGCAGATTGCCTGACCAGAACTCGAGTGGTGAGGCCAAGACCCGGGACTCGACGGTCCCCGCGGCCTGCCTCGCATGTGTGAGTCGCCACTCCGCCACTACCCTCTCACTTCGGCTCCGGACTGACCTGGCATCCTCCGCCGTCTGGTCGCGTAGCGCAGCAAGCATCTCAAGTGTGATGGCCAGAATCCCTGTGCCCGCTGCACCGCTTCCCAGAGCGAGTGCGTCTACGTCGCCTCACGTCGCGGTTATAAGGGACCGCGGCGAGCCGCAGTGCAGAATCCAAACAAGCGCCAGGCTACTTCGCCCCCGGACATCAGCTCCAGCTCCAGCACCACAGAGTGTCCCATGCTGCTCGGGTCGCGCAGCGGAAGCATCATGGCGCACTCCATGGATGCGGGCTTCGCTTCACCCGCCATGATCCCCGGCGCTACCCCTGGCGCCCAGTTCGGCTCGACGCCAGCGGTGAGTGACGTGCAGTTGTACAAGTCGTATTGCAGTGTCAACGGCATCGACCCCGTTGCCTACGCCATGACCCATCACAACGGCACGATACCCTCCCACGTCCCCATCCAGAGCTTGGCTGAGCGCTGCTTGGATTCCTACTACCATCACTTCTTCGCCTCGCATCCCTTTGTGCTTCCCAAGGAACACCTCCTGCGACTTGCAAAGGGCGGCATGATAGAGCCGCTTCTCGCCGCCATCAGATGGGTTGGCTCTATCTTCATGGATGTTGGCCCGTCTGCCCGCGATGGCTTGTTTGACGAGGCCTACCGACTAGTATACGAGTCTCAACGCCGCGACGGGTTTCTCGTCCAGGCCATGATGGTGCTCATCGTCGGGCTGGACGGCAGCTGTCGACAGGAAAAGGCCAGGGAGATCCTCAACGACGTCGAGAGGCTTGCCCTGGAGATCAGCCTCAACACCAGGCCATTCGCCACAATTCACGGACAGGGCATGCCTGTGCTGGAAGAGAGCTGGAGGCGTACGTGGTGGGATCTGTTCATCATCGACGGCATGATTGCCGGTGTCCACCGTGTCACCAACTTTCTCTTGTTTGACGTGCCCGCCGACGTCGCGCTCCCCTGCGAGGAACACCAATACCTCTCTGCTGTAAGCTGCCCTTTGAACTCTGTTCCGCGAAGCTCTTGTCGGCTCATGCTCACGCGCCATGGAAATAGAACATACCCATCCCTCTGTACCTTGAGGACCTGGAAGACCGGGACTTTTCTGACGAGGACCGCGAGTTCTCGTCGTTTGCGTATCGCATTCTATGCGGTCGAAATCTTGGCAAGTTTATGCGAACGCCGCCCATTTTCGGCCCCGAGGACGAGAATATGGCGAGAATCGAGGCGCTGCTCACAAACTGGAGGCTCCACCTGCCCCAGACAAAGAGAGACGCTCTGCAGAAGGACGGCAAGCTGGACGAAATGATGTTCCAGGCGCACATGATGATGCATGCCACGTCGATCCTCCTCCACCAACCTCACTCTCAACTCGACACAACACCGACCCAAAACATCAACTCGTGCGCGCCGCATCAGATGGTCCCGGCCGGAGACCTTTTCAACACGCACACAAAACATACAATCACATCAGCCAGCGCCATCAGCGACATGATCACTCACCGTGTACCCCTGCTTTCGCATACTCACTTCTTCACCTGCGTCATCACACTCTCCTCCATTGTCCACCTCAGCAGGTGGGCCCTTTTCTTCATACCGCATGACGACGATGACTTACGACAGCAGGTTCGCTTGAACATTGGCGCCCTGAACCGACTGGCTGAAGTGTGGGGTGCCGCGGACAGAGCCCGGGGGCAGGTAAAGGCGGTGGCGCAAGAGATATACCAGGCCAAGAAGCAGCAGCGGTTGAACTCGCAGTTCTGGGTGGGCCTGACCCAAGAGGACATGATCAACACGATCGCGACGGACGACTCCATCATCAACGAGATTGAGAGCATGCAGACGTTGCCCAATTTGCTTGGGTAGGTCCTGGACAGTCTGGTCACGGCGACGGACGCAGGTTAAGGAGAGCCTGGGAACTTAAAAGGGGGTTGTAAGGTTGTCAAGTCGTCGTCGCAACAGCTCGGCATATCGAAATTGCAGGCTTCGTCTTACGTTGAAAGAAACTCATCCCGGCCCTCCGCCTCTTGAAGTGACGTTGCGGGTGTGGCGCTTGTAACATCTTCGGGTCCACCCCAGCCCTACGGCCATGCAGGTTCATCTTGCTGCTCCATGGATGCAGATGAGATTAGCGAGGAACCCATATTCCCGGAATTGGGTGTGGGAAGCAAGCAGCGTCACCCCTGTGGCCCCGAGAGGCTGGATGGTCGCCGACCATGTGCACGCCCACTAACGTCAGCCTGTCGGCCACCCACCAGGGACGCATGCAAAACGTAATCGGCGACTGTTTCCTGCCACGCCACCGGCAACCCAGATGACTCGCAGCCAGATCTCGTCGGGACCCGGTGGCGCAGCCACGGTTTCATCAGTGTTGCATGCTCATATCCTCCGATGGCTCTAAGTTGCCAAGCCTCGCGCGATTTCTGGCGCCAGAGGTCGCCGAGAACCATGGCCGGGGCGAGTCCGGAGTGGACGCCGAGATAAGCGGGGCTCGGGAACCTCGAAATGCGGCTCCGGGCTCTACAGTGACAGCTCGGCTGCCCGGGCCACACGGTGAGATACGGTGAGTAATATTTTTGCCAGACGCGGACTAGCAGCTGGATAGATGGCGAGACGCAGGGGAGCTGCCACCGGAGCCTCATTCCCCCCAGCGAGGGCATTTCCGAAAGGAGAAGTGCATAATATGTCGTTGGCCGGCTGCCACCGACAACGTCCACGGCCCGCTGGTCAACGACCAACACACCCGCTTTGAGGAAGCTGAGCTGCAAGTAAGCTCATTTGAAGCCCAAAGTGGAATTCGCCTTGCCCGATTCCCCTTTGCAGCTATCCCGTCAGCCGTGCAGGTGGTCCCGCGCCAGGCAGCGGCTTGGCAATTGGCTGACCCAGCCAAGACAAACCTCGCGAGACACAGAATAGCCTGTGTGTGGGTGGTGCCCGAGCTTACATGCCTCCTCACGTCGCCTAGCCCGAACGTCTCCGCTTACTCTCCCTCCCAGGCACTTATTTAAAACAGCGGCCCTGGAAAGCCCACCGAGTACTCCGTACATCCTCGTAGTTCCTGCATCTCAATACTACTTGCTGCTTGGTCCACCTGCAACGCTACCATTCGAATCTGTGGGCTGCAGCATGGCGCAGGGCCCTACGATGGTGTCAGAAAAGGCATTCAAAGGCGACCCGGAGCAGGGCTCCGCGACGGACGCCCACCTCTACAACTCAACAGTCAAGAGCCTTGTCTGGAGCGAAGTCTCCGTCAGAGTAAAGGACCGCGAGACAAAGAAACTCAGAACGATCGTCGAGAATGCCTCTGGAATTGTCAACGCCGGTAGGTCCAAGCGCTTCGCCTCCCTTTTCCAAGACAGGAAGCCATGAGAGATGAGACTGAGGCCTTGGTTGGGCGGGTACAGGTGAGATATGTGCCCTCATGGGCCCCTCTGGTTGCGGCAAGACGACACTGCTCAACGTCTTGGCTGGCCGCCCCACGAACGCGAGCAGCGTCCACTCCACAGTACTCGTCAACGGCACGGAGCTCTCACAGTCGGCCTTTCGGCAGATCTCCTGCTTCGTCGAGCAGGAAGACGCTCTGATCGGGGCCCTGACCGTCCGCGAGACTCTCGAATTCTCCTCCCGTCTCGCCAGCGCGAGGTACGCTCGCCAACTCAGTCTCGTATCCTCCTCTTTTAGCTGACTGGCGTTTTCAATACAGCTCCCTGCCGCGTCGCGAGCGCCTCCACCGAGTCGATTCTCTTCTGGAGGCTTTCGGGCTCACGGAACAAGCGAGTACCATCATCGGCACCCCCATCCGTAAGGGCATCTCGGGTGGGCAGAAGCGCCGTGTCGGCGTGGCCAGCCAGCTCATCACCAGCCCAAAGATCATCTTTCTGGACGAGCCGACGAGCGGACTCGACTCGGCTGCCAGCTTGGAGGTGGTCAAGTACCTGCGCGCCATCGCGCGGCGCAACAACCTCATCGTCGTGTGCTCCATCCACCAGCCCTCGACGGCAACCTTCAACCTCTTCGACAAGCTGCTGCTGCTCACTGGCGGCCGAACACAGTACTTTGGGCCAGTGGACGGCGTGCTGTCACACTACGAGAGCATTGACTTGCCGTTTCCGAACCACGTCAACCCGGCGGAGCATCTTCTCGAGCTCGTCAACATTGATTTCGCGCAGGACAAGGTGCTTGCGGCTCGGCGTTTGCAAGGCCTCCAGCAGTCGTGGGAAGTCTCCAAGCTGGCCAAGGCGAACCACCGCGCCTTGGCTGAGATGATGGAGAGCCGGGACTCGGGTAGCGAGTTCGATGTTGAGTCCGTGGACAAGAAGCCCGGCTTGCCCAGCCTCACCCTTACTCTCCTCCACCGCAGCTTCATCAAGAGCTACCGCGATGTCGTCGCGTACGGCATCCGCCTCGCCATGTACACCGGCCTGGCAATCATGATGGGCACTGTCTGGGTGCGGCTCGCCCCGACACAGACGTCCATCCAGCCGCTCATCAACGCCATCTTCTTCGGGTCGGCGTTCATGTCCTTCATGGCCGTCGCGTACGTGCCGGCCTTCCTGGAGGACCGCTTCCAGTACGTCAAGGAGCACCAGAACGGCCTGTACGGCGCCACGGCTCTCATGCTCTCCAACTTCCTCATCGGGCTGCCGTACCTGTTCCTGTTCTCCGTTGTCTTCTCCGTCATATCGTACTGGCTGTCGAACTTCCAGCCAACGGCCACTGCATTCTTTACCTGGGTCTTGTGGGTGTTTCTCGATCTCGTGGCGGCAGAGTCGCTCGTTGTTTTTATGACATCGCTGTTCCCCAATTTTGTGGTTTCACTGGCCCTCGTCGCCTTTGCCAACGGCCTCTGGATGTCGGTTGGCGGGTTCATGGTGCCGCCCACGATCCTCAACGCCTTCTACAAGTATGTGTTCCACTATTGGGACTACCAAAAGTACGTCTTCGAGGGCATGATGGTCAACGAATTCTCGGAGCGCGTGTATTCATGTGGCGACGGCTGCCGCTGCATGTACGAGTCGCCGCTCGCCAACCAGTGCCAGATTGCTGGACAGGCGGTTTTGGACCAGTACGGGTACGAGGCGGGCCATTTGGGCAAGAATGTGGGAATCATGGTAGCCATAATATTTGGATACCGTCTGGCTTCATGGGCCGTACTGAGGCTGCGCTCGTAGCATTCGCTTGGAATTAGGTATCGCCGAGCACGCCACACCCCGCGGGGGCAGTGGACGTCTGGACTAGAAGGTGCTGGATCCAATCCGCTAAAATTGCAACGTTTGGACGGATTGTCAGCTAGAATTTAATGTTAAAATGAGAACTCAAAGGGTTGAAATGTTTGCGCCGTGGCTTCGTTGGCCGCACGTCCACCGCTTCCATCAAAGGTGATGGGACAATGCAACTGAACGAGGCCATGGCAACAAATGATAAGGTTTACTCGGCGTTGTTGAGCGCGCTGCTCGTGCCTGGAGGGATGACGTGGGAGCCCCTATAAATTAGCCGACAATCCGCCGCGCGGGTCGTGCACGCGGAAACTCCAGGTGCTCGGGGTCGTGGAGCGAGGCTGAGCCGCATCCGAACGCCAAGTGCCAGGTCGCCGAGTCCCACGCCCCTCATCCCTCATCCCAGCACAACGGCCATGTGTCTCTTCAGCGAATGAGCACATGCACCATGTGCCTGCTGTGATGATAACCACAACACCAGTCGCAGCCCCCCCAATGCCTTGATCCTGCCGTACAGCGGTCCGCGCCCGTCTTCTTGAAACAACAGCACCCACCTCTTGTCACTGCGTCTAGGCAGCCCCTCCCCCCGAGCCCTGACAATCGACCGCGCAACGACGACGCGACGAGCGAGGACCGAGGAGTTGCTGATCAGCCTGGCGAGATGGCTTCAAACACACATCAGATGGCGCACCACCATGGCCATAAACATGGGGTTCCGGGCGCAGCACCCGTGGGGACGTTCTCCCCTGGAACAAAGATCCAGGTCGGCAGCCACCGAGTCGTCATCCAAAAGTATCTCTCCGAGGGCGGTTTCGCGCACGTGTACCTGGTCAAGCTGCCGAAACCCGTTGATGGCACCGATATGGCTGTCCTCAAGCGCGTTGCCGTCCCCGACAAGGAGGCATTGCGAAGCATGCGCACCGAAGTCGAGACCATGAAGCGCCTCAAGGGCCACCGACCGATCGTCACCTACATCGACTCTCATGCGTCCGAGCTGAGGGGTGGAGGGTACGAGGTGTTTCTCCTCATGGAGTACTGCAATGGCGGGGGCCTGATTGATTTCATGAACACGCGCTTGCAGCACCGCCTAACGGAGCCTGAGATCGTCAACATCTTCTCCGACATCGCCGAGGGTGTCGCGTGCATGCATTACCTGAAGCCTCCTTTACTACACCGCGATCTCAAGGTCGAAAACGTCCTTATAACAAGTCGAGGCTCGTCCAAGCGTTTCAAGCTGTGCGACTTTGGGTCCGCTGCGCCACCCCGCCCGGCACCGACCACCGTCGTCGAATGCCGTCTGATGGACGAGGATGTCCAGAAGCACACGACGCTGCAGTACCGAAGCCCCGAGATGATCGATGTCTACCGCAAGCAGCCATTGAATGAAAAGTCGGACATATGGGCGCTAGGCGTTCTTCTGTACAAGCTCTGCTACTACACCACCCCCTTTGAGGACCAAGGACAGCTGGCTATTCTCAACGCCAGTTTCAGGTTTCCAAGCCATCCTATCTTCTCGGATCGGATGAAGAAGCTCATTGGTACGTGCACAAACCAGGGGGCAGGCCTCCTCTATACGGCACCTTGACTAAATCCACATGCAGGTTCCATGCTGAGGGAGAACATGGAAGAGCGGCCTACGATTTTCCAGGTCCTCAGGGAATCATGTGCCATGCAGGGCAGAGAAGTTCCCATCCAGGACGTGAGATCACTCTCGTAGCAGCAGAAGAAGAGACCCAGCTTGTTGACAACCCTAGCAGATATATACTGGAAAGCCACGAACCGACTATCGGCCAAGCGAGAAGCATCCCACAGATCACAAGACGAAGCATCAGGCTGTCGGGGCTGTCTATTCGCCTCCCGTACAAGAGGTGCAAAGCATACCGGTGGTCGTACCTATGAGGAGGGGCCGACCGACGACTTCGCCCGGCCCCAACAAGAACTCACAGATGCCAGATCCTTCTCCCAAGAAGGTCACGGATGGGGATCCATTTGCGGCCTTGGACCCCAAATCTGGCCTCAAGTCTGAGAGCGACGAGCTGTCATCGCGCTTTCCCACTCTCGATCAGTTCTCTCTGCTGCACGACCAGGGAAGCCAGTTCCAATTTGACACTGCCACTACGCCTTTCCAACCACAGGCTCCGTCCAAGTCTACGAGTCAGAGATTGACCGAAAAGCTGGCAGATGAAGCGTTTGCGCCCGCTCGCAGCAGCCCGGTCAACAACATAAGCCCAACGTCGAGACCACATTCCGTCGCGCCTGCTATGCCACGTCAGGCTGTCTTATCTCCTCCGGTGGATAGACCGCCGTCTGCGTCGTCTGCTCAATCGGCAACTGGGCTGAGCAAAGCGCAGTCCATAATCAGTAGCAATCCCGATCTCAGGGCAATCTCGTCCAACGCCACATCACGCTATGTCTCCACTGGCACCATGACGACGGACTCACCCCCTGAGCAACCCACGAGGGAGACTGACCACCGCACCACGCTGCATCAGTCTGGAAGCCTTCGAACCTCTTCTCTTCGGTCTTCTGGGACCCACATGCGACAGCCGTCCTCCTCGTCACGTTCTTCTCTTGAAGCTGGCCGACAAGAGTTTGCGGCAGACTCCACGCTGCGCGCCAACACGCTGCCCAGTCGACCTCGCCCGGCAAGCACGAACTTTGAGTCGAGCACATTGGATTACTTGCGAGAGAACGAATCCCTGAAGCAATCAGGGCGTTCTGCACGGCCACTGTCTCGAGACTCACACCACAAATCGTCTCCGAGTCTGAACGCCACCATCCGTGCCTCTTATCGAACAGGCTCACCGGTAGCCGTGCACGACTCCGGTTCTGATGCTGCTGGAAAAGAAGGTCTCAACAGAACATCCAGCAATCCGTCAACATCGGGGCATAAATCCAAACTTGCGGGCAAATTTGGAGACGCCTTCAAGCGATTCGAGGGCTCGATTGGCTCGGAATCATCCAGCAGTGGCCCGCCCCCTTCCTCACGGAAGGAGGCTGACCGTCGAGACCTGACGCCCATTGCGGGGTCAGTCGCAACGGACGGGCGAAGCGATGACGGGCTCGCTGACCTTGATGATGACAACATGACGCCGGAAATGAGGCGTGAGATGGAGCGAAGAAAGCTCGAGGAGGAAGAGCAACGAGTTGCGGCTGCTCAGGCCGAGTATCGAAGCCGATTAGCCAGTGGAGCCTCGCCGTCTCGACCTGTGCCGGGGCCGAAGAAAGCCGGAGTTGTCTCCAGAGCGTCAGCAATCCAGAGCCGAGTCCAGAGTCTGCTGGAAGAAGAGCAGCGGCCTCATCATGTCCCACGAACGGCGGAGGGGTACGGCAAATACTCGGACGCCGCCACGGCTGCCAGCAGGACGGACAAACCACTGCCCTCGATACCACGGAAGCCCATGTCAGTGTCCAAATCCAAGGTGGAGACTTCCACCCAAAGGGTTGGACCTCAAGTATCACAAGCCGGCAGCGTATCATCTCCTCCTTCATCGATCCCTCCGAGAACGACTGCCAGCAAGCCCGCGGCACCGAGGAAGCCCACCCACCTCAACAGTCTTCCCAGTGCGCCGCGTCCCGTATCCCCTAGAGGCGGCCATGCCTCTCAGCAGGAACGACTCATGGCGGGCGACCTCCCAGGGCAGCCGATACTAGAGATGTCGGCAAGGCAAAAGGATGACTACATTGAAGATTTTACCAAGCGATTCCCAAGCCTGAGCACCATGGAGATGGAGGCTGCTGCGGGTCGTGGCGGCGGAGCAGTCCGAAGGTGAAGAGATCTGCGCCAACTAGTCTCTAGAGATTTGATGAATACACCGAGGCATAGAACAAAGAATGATGGACCCTTTCTTCGTGAGACACATCACGTAGCAATTGCCAGTGCAAAGTACGAGTATTTCTCGCTGAACGTTGGAAGTCCCTGTAAGTGATGCTGGCCCAATGGGAGTTATGCATTAAAGCGGAATGACTTCACGGCGCCGCTTATCTTATCGTGGTGCTGGGCCAATTTTTTTCTTCGGTACATTGGTCCGTCGCATGCCTCCAGCTCACCTGTAAGCGCTTTTCCAAGGCACAACCCAACCGCAACACAGCCATGGCGAAAAGAAAGAGACAAGCTGCTGCCGCCGCCGGCGAGGCGGTAAAAGAATCGGTTCCGAACAAGAAGACTAAAGCAACCGACTCTGCGAAGCCAGACGCCACGCCATCCGTACCCGAGACGATACAGATCGTCGCGGGGTCCTACGACCAGGTCCTGCACGGCTTGACGGCGACAATTGGGGCCAAAGGGGAGATTGAGTTTGCAGACACATTCTTGTTCAACGCACATACGTCAGCTATCCGATGCATCGCCGTCTCGCCGGCTTCGGCGCCGGTGCCTGGGCAGACGCAGAAGGTGCTGCTGGCTTCTGGCAGCACGGACGAGAGAATCAACCTTTACAACCTGTCGGCACACCCGCCGAGCAAAAAGAACCAGGATCTGCTAGCAAAAGTCGCCCCCCGTGCCATCCTGGAGAATCCCAAGAACCGGGAGCTCGGGACGCTGCTCCACCACAGCTCGACGGTGACGGCACTGCGATTCCCGACACGATCGAAGCTGCTGTCGGCGAGCGAGGACTCGACAATTGCCGTGACGCGCACGCGCGACTGGTCGGTGCTGAGCACGATCAAGGCACCGATACCGGTGGCGCAGGGACGGCCAAGCGGAGACACGGCGCCGTTTGGAGGCACGCCGTCGGGCGTCAACGACTTCGCCATTCACCCCAGCATGAAGCTGATGATCAGCGTGAGCAAGGCCGAGCGATGCATGCGGCTGTGGAATCTCGTCACGGGCAAGAAGGCCGGCGTGCTGAGCTTTGGGAGGGACATGCTGCAGGAGATTGGCGAGGGGAAGCACTCGACTGGAGAAGGACGGAGGGTGGTCTGGGGGAGCGCGGACGGGGCGGACGAGTTCGCAGTGGGGTTCGACCGCGACGTCGTCGTGTTCGGCATGGACAGCGTGCCCAAGTGCCGGCTGTTCGCCACGGCCAGGACCAAGGTGCACCAGTTCAGCTACGTCACGGTGGATGAGGAGGCGGGCCTCTCGTTGGCAGCCGTTTCAACGGAAGATGGCCGTATCGTCTTCTTCTCGACACGAGCAGACGACCTTTCCAAGCCAGAAGACGTCAAGGGCAAGCCGCAGACGTTGGACGTGGCCAAGCAAGTGGGCTTCGTCGGAGGCAAGGAAGCGGGCGTCTCGGGCCGGATCAAGGACTTTGTCGTACTGCGCAGCGAGGCGAACTCCGGCACGCTGTACGTGATGGGCGCCAGCAGCGAGGGTAGGGTCCGACTGTGGAGGCTGCAAGCCAAGGAGCTCTCGGCCGCAGCGGGCGCGAAGAAGCCGTCGGAGAAGCCGCTGGGAAAGCTGTTGGGGACGTACGAGACGCAGAACCGCATCACATGCATGGCGGCGTTTGTGATGATTCCGCGGCCGGAGGGGGCAGAGGACAGCGAAGATGAGGTGGATGAGTCTTCGGAGGACGAGGACGAGGACGAGGACGATGAGGACGACGACTAGTGGAGGCGCCTTTGGTCGTATGTATTGATGGCGTGGGCGTCGCGTGGGATATTGAGCCAGACTACAGTAGTGGGAATACCTGCCATGGGGCACGCAACAAGAAGATTTAATTCAGTCCCCGGGCTAGCCTGCACCTACGTCTGTGAAGATGCCCAACTCACGTACACCACCTCATGTACAAGCCACGATGCTCCCCGGACTTGTTCACGACGGGCAAGTCGGCGGCGTTCCCCGCAGCGGGAACGGCGCGCTCTGCCGCACCAGCCCTCCCGTGGCGGTTGCGTGTGCTCGTACGTCGCAGCATCGCATTCGGGGCGAAGAGCTGGAGGGCGAAGCGCATCTCCATTCATCAAAGTCCATCGGCGTACTCCGTACTCTGCAAATGGTGAACGGGCGGTCGTCGTCCCTCCCCACCCGCATCGACGCTCTTCTCACATGCTGGTCCAAGGCTGCATGCATATCCCCGCACGCCCAGTGTCGCACAGCATCTGCAGCGGCGCGACTGGAGATGCGGGACAGGGGAGCGTAGGTTGGGTTGGGACGTTGAGCCACCCGGCCCCCTGCTCGCCGGGCGGCATCGCGCCAGCCCAGGCGCAGCGCTCTCGTACATACACGAGCACGCGATGTCTCACTCACGACACAACGCACGGCATTGGCGTTGCATCTCGGCGACCGCTTGGCTGGGGGAGATGCGCCTTGGCCGCGCCGCGTCACGGGTCACATGGGAAGGTCGGGCATGGTCGGTATGGAATGGACAGAGGTCGGGCTTCAGCGGCGGGGGCGGGCGCTGGCGCTGGCCAGTAGCTCGGCGAGCGTTAGTCAGTGAGTGCTCCAGCGCTTCCTCTGGGCTTCACGCCTTCTCCACTGGGCGCCCGGCCGTCCCGCTTCGTGTTGAGACGTTGAGCCGCTGGCTTGGCCCACGCAATCACAGGGCCTTCCTGCGGGGTGCGAGGGAGCTAATTACCTTACGAGTAGGGCAAGTGTCGACTGGCATGTGAAGACCACCTCATAGGCGCACGGGAACGGAGACTGGAGCAAACGCCGCGCAGGTATCCCTGCCTGCCCAGGCCCTGCGGTGCCACCCCAGGCACCCCACCAGCGCCGCCGTCCGGCTGAGCTTCGAGGACCTCGTGTGTCCAGCCTCTTCCGTCTTGCGGTGGCGGCTCCGTTCCTCGCTCCTCCATCCGTCGTTGCATACCGTACATATAGCCTCTGACACTTTAGCGAACGTTTATTTCCTGGCAGCTTCGCATTTGCGTGGCTTGCTGTCTACGTGGACGTACTGTGCTGCGCACTACGAGTACACCAGCCGTGCGCCCTCCCTCGCCCAGGGCGCCAACACCAGATCGACCGCGCCCTTTTTCACTTCAGCTTTCCGACACCAGAGGCGGCGAGCTGAGCGACCTTTCCAAGCATACAAGCATCGCATCGCAGTTCAGCAGAGCATATCCGCACTCGACAAGTCGCGACGCCGCAGCGCCCGCACCATCCGGCGAGCCCGACGAGCCGACGAAAGCACCAGAGAGCTCACACAATGGCCGACGATGGGCCCCAGATCGTGCGGCCTATCCCGAGACGGCCCTTCAACCTCAACCTCACCAGCTCCTCGACCCTCGACAACGACGATGATGGACAAGACTCGCCGGCGTCCGGCTTCGCCCCGGGCCAGCGCGACGTGTCCAGCCCTCGCTTTCTCAACCCGAGCTACACCCCGACGGACGATGCGTCCATTAGCCGACCTGCATCCTTCCTGAACCTCACGTCGTCGACGCTCATGGGCATCTACTCGCAGGCCAAATCCAACAGCCGCGATCCTGCCTTCATGGACCGCGACGAGCCGGACACGCCCTGGGGCACCGGCGCCCAGACGCCAATCAAGAGGCCCAGCATCGACGACGCCACCTATGAGCTCATGCGTGACCGTTCCCACCTCCCGCGGCGGCGCTCGTCATACCGTCCCGGCGGCGAGCCGGGCAGCCCGCCCGACTGGACCGCTGGAACGGCACTCTCGCTGACGCTGCGCGCAGGCCTGCTCTTCCTGCTCGGCGTGGGATACGGCCTGCTGGTGACTCACCTGCACAACGAGCAGGAGTATCTGGCGGACCTGGCCGAGGGCATCATCAAGCCCGGTGCCAATTGGGCGTACCTCGCCTTCTGGGGCGTCTCGGGCGTTGTCCTGGGCTCGCTTCTGCCGTGGTTCGACAAGGTGTGGGAGCGCTCGTTTGGGAGCGAGCTTGAAGACGATGCCGTAGCTGGCGGCGACGGGGAGGGGGTCGGGGAGAAGGAAGTCGGGCCGGGCACCGACTGGGCGCTGGTGATGCGCGCCATCGGAGCCTTTGTAGGCATCATTTTCGCAATCGTGAGTATTGGCCCGTCCTCAGTCCAGATGTCACGTCGAGGAGGCATCGGAAGTGGAGTCGTGCAACTGACATGGCCTCTCGCAGCGCAAACTGGCCTGGGCCTCGACGCTTCAGGTGTCGGCCACGCTCGCCCTCGTCAACCCCCTCCTGTGGTGGCTCATCGACCGCAGCAAGCCGGGGTTCCTGCTGTCGGCAGGCGTCGGCCTGACGGGGTCGGTGCTGCTGCTCAGCGTGAATCCGGAGATGATGCCGGCACCATCTCGACCAGCGCCGTACGGGGGGATGGCCGAGCCTCGTAACACGTCGGCCGCGGCGGGCGCGGCGCCGCCGGCGGTACTGGGCGGGCTCGCGAGCCAGGAGACGGTCGAGACGGGTGTCTGGATGCTTAGCGTGCTGTTCTGCAGCTGCGTATGTTTTGGAAACATCGGACGCAGGCTGGCATGGAGCCGCAGCGCAGTGGGCAGGGGGCGGTGGGGAGGCGTGCGGTGAGGTCACGGCCAGGGCTATATCTGATCCTCATGGGCGCCAATGACGGCGATGATGGGTGGCCGCGTCGGTAGGGCCGTAGACTTGTCCGGGAGGACGAATCAAATAATGCCCCAATGGGCGTCCTTTTTCATTTTCTTGTTTACGCTTGGCCATCTCGCGAGGTGACGGCGGTGAGCCCGACGGGTTAAGGTTGCGACAGGTCACCGATGATGCGTACAACGCGGTGGCGTCCTCAGCCTCGTGGCAGCAGCAAAGCCTGACAGGCAGACGCGCTGCGCAAACGGCGCAGGGCAGGACGCCGAACAGAACACAGTCGGAGCACACTGCGCTGTGCTGCACCGAAGACACGGCTGTTGATGAGCGTGGCCCGCCGGCTGAGGCTGCGGCAGCGGCGGGCGGTGATTGGCCGCAGGCCTGGCGGGCGCCATCGTTGACGCCTACATGTCTCGAGGCTCGAAGCGACGTCGAGACGAGCGTCCATAACAACTGCCTATGACGTTACCAGCGGGTGGGTCGCCGGCCACGCTGGCCCATGGGCTCCCCACACTGCGGGACGGTTGTCTCTGCGGTGCTTCAGGGTCTGCCTACTCGTAGCCTAGCCTTGGTTGCTGGTGGTGGAGCGGCGGCGGCGGCGGTGTTGGTGGTTGGCTGCCCATCGACGAACTCGAGATCCCCGGACTCCGGTCGTGGGCGAGGTCGAGGCAAGGTCGGCGTGAGCGCACAGAGTTGAGCATCGAGGGGGTTCGAATGCAGCCGTCCGTAGCTCGGGTTCGCGTGCGTCATGGACCCTGGCCCGTCAAAACGTCGCCGGCGATTAAACGGCCGCAAATAGCATCCCGACGCTCGACTAAGTTATTCCTCCGAGGGCCCCCCAAGTCCCCTAGCCCACCCCGGATGATTGAGGCCCCGGTTCCAAGCCCGTGTATGACGATTCTCGCTGCCGCAGGCACGGGAGACATCGTACGTCAACGCTTCATTCTCCTACTTCATCCCCACCCCCAGGCCATCCTCGCACTCTCGCGCCGCCGGCCTGTCCCATATTGTTTTTCCCACCGCGAGCTCGTGTCTGCCCTGCCGGGTGATTCCACCTCTCTTGTATCTTCTATTTTCGGAGCAACCAAAGTCACAGCCCAGGGATCCATGACGGCTTCGGGCCCGGCTCGCAGACTGACTCCTGCGGCCGCCACTGACATCCATGCGCCCGCCACAGGCCCTCCACGTCTCACCAGTGCCCTCGCGGTGAGCTGCGCAGGCTCGCCTGTGCTCTGAGCCTGGTCTTGACGGCTGGCCCCTTCGTTCAGTGCTTGCGCCGGTCACGTCACCTCGGACCCTGGCCTGGTTCGGACACTGCACGGCACATCCCCACGAACCCGACATTGCTTCCTTGGCGACGCTCTTGCTAGGCGGGAGTGTCTCCGACGTCGTTCATGTCCTCAGACCAGTCCAATCTGGCCGCTTCCAGCCCTCTCCCAAGTCCGGAAGTCCGTCGGAGCTCCGCCGTCCAGTACATGCCGCGTGCTCTGCCGTCGGGTCTCGGGGAACTTCACACGGCGGCTCCCGACGAGGAGGAGCTGCCGCAGCGGCTGCAGCTGCGGCATCCTCAGGCCCCGACAGACGAACAGGACTCGCGTGATGCACCAAGATATCCCCGCTTCGAAGGCAATGACCATGGCCCGGACCCAGCGCCTATCCAGAATCGAACCCCTTCTCCAGAGGAAGCTCGCGACATCGTCCGCCTTTTTCAATGTCGTCGCTGCTCCACCCCCTACGAGGATGCCGTCAGTCTCCCCTGCGGCCGCAGCATCTGCAAGACGTGTCTGCCGGAAACACATGCCCGCCCCAGCATCACCTATCCGGCACTGCCGAACCGCGTCCAGGCCTTCCAATGCCCGTTCGAAGATTGTGGCAAGGAGCACGTCCTGGACGACTGCGGCGTCGATGTGGTTCTCAACAAGACTGTGCAAATCATGAAGGATGAGATTGAGAGAGCCAAAGCCGACGCCCGTGACCTGAAAATGTCGACTCACATTACCACAAAGGATTCATGGGCAGTAGCCGGCGTCGCATCTTTGAAGGAGGGGGAAAGTCTTCCTGAAGTCCTAGATGGTGGCAAGTTTTTGGCGACTTGGGCTTTGGCAGCAAAGGGCCGGCTTGCGTTCGAGGCCGAGGTCACCTTTCGCCCCTTACCCTCGCCGCCTCCTTCGGAGGACCCGACGGAATTCGAGACCAAGTCCCTGAGGAGAGTGCAGGAAGCCATGCGCAGCGAGATGGACTGCCAGGTGTGCTACGCCATATTTCACGACCCATTGACCACCGGCTGTGGCCACACTTTCTGCCGTCCATGTCTGCATCGAGTTCTGGACCATTCGAGACACTGTCCCGTCTGCCGCCGGAAGCTCTCCATCAATCCTTTACTCAAGCGCGCTCTGTGCCCTCCCAACGAAAGCATCGCGAAGATTATGGAGACGTTTTGGAAGAATGAGTTGGTTGCGCGAGAGGAGTCTGCCGCCGCCGAGCTCGCGGCAAGGCATCAGGACCTGGACCTCCCGCTTTTTGTTTGTACTCTGGCATTCCCAATGATGCCGACCTTCCTCCACATTTTCGAGCCGCGGTACCGGTTGATGATTCGCCGGTCGTTGGAGGGTGACAGGACATTTGGCATGGTTTTGCCGAAACAACCGCGGCACAGCGGCGATGCGCACTTTCACGAACTCGGCACGTTGCTGCGTATAGTGAACGCGCAATTCTACCCCGATGGCCGCAGCCTCATTGAGACGGTCGGGCTCTCACGGTTTCGCGTCTTGCGGCATGGAATGTTCGACGGTTACACGGTCGGTAAGATAGAGCGCATTGACGACGTCAGCTTGGAGCAGGAGGAAGCCATCGAGGTGGCAGAAGTGGGACACGACGCTGGAATTCAAGCGGTTGAGAACTTCACCGATAACCCTTACACCCCCACTGCAGATGCGGATGACTACGCGGGCGATGATCAGACGCGCAACACTGCTTCAAGATTCGGCAGCACGCGAAGATCCAGGCGACAATCGAGAGAGCCCGGCACGCCAGAGACGGAAGCCGATTTGGATACAATGACAACGCAAAGCCTCATGAGGTTCGCGACCGGCTTCGTGGCGCGCATGCGGGCACAGAGCGTCCCCTGGTTGACGGAGCGAATGCTTGGCATCTACGGCGAATGCCCGGACGACCCTGCTGTGTTCCCCTGGTGGTTCGCCAGCACGTTGCCCGTTAAAGACCTGGAGAAGTATCGACTGTTGGGGACGTCGAGCGTACGCGACCGGCTGAAGATTTGTGCCTCGTGGATCATGCAGATGGAGACGGTGCGTTGGTAAGTATCATCGCCATGCTTCTACCCCCGAGGCACTCACGGCGGGCAACTCTCCGTTCCTGCCGCCCACGACGCTGGCTTTTCCTATGTTTGTTGATCTTGCTTCAACATGGAAAACAAGACGTGGCTAAGAGACAATCCTTGCCAGGACTGACTGACGTTGGCCATCGGATAGGTCCTTCTACGACTGCACTATCCTATGAGCAGCGCCTCGCGTCGCGGCCTACCTACCTTATGCCGTCACCGCCCTTCAGCGGCCTCGAATCTTTGCAACTCGAGAGTATGGAAGAATATGGGCGTATGGAGTTGGGATGCTTGTACATCACATTTGGATGCGAACTGTACAAAGTACAATTCGTTTTTTCGGCATCGCGAGCGTACAGGACTATCAACAACGGCACATTGCTCCCCGTTATACCTACGAGAACGCATGATTAGATGGGTTTTGTATTTTAGCAGGAAGCCCCGCCGTCGGATCTACGTTGATGTGACACTTGCAGAGCATCGAAGACATCAATCACTACCGTCTTGACCCACGCCGTCCCTTGCAACTCTTGAATATGTCCCAGGTGTGACTGCGACATGCTTTTGTCAGAGAATCGATATTTTGCTGCGAGGAAATCGAAACGCAGCAAAGAAACCGTTAGATCAATGTGCCATGACACGCTCTAGCAAATCATAAAACCAAAAACAACCCTTGCTGCGTGGTCCAATACCTCCAAGTAAGGTTCACGGCATCTGAATGTCTCGAATCTTGCGCAAATTAATAAGGAGAATACTCGTCATTTACTCATTCTTCGACCTCTCTCTATGAGCAATTATCCGCGTTCTATCCCATATGAACGCATAGGCGTGCCAGGCCGCCGGCATCGGCAACCTGCCACCCCATTCTTTCCCGCAGACTCGTGATCGGGGTTTCAATGTTCCCTCCTCGACCCGACGACCCTCGCACAAGACGAGCCCCTAAAGATATATCAAACTCACCATGGAGAATGATCTGGACGATCGGCCAGGCCGCGAGAGTCCCCAGCCACGGTAGGGTCACCCCAAGCCGGGGTGGTGGTTGGCCTCGTGTCCCACGAGCCTGGCATCGCGTTGTTGGCCTCCGGCTGATCACCTGCGTCCCCAGTGTCAGGCCACTGGCTTGTAGTATCATTTCCCGTCTCATCGGCGGGTTGCGGCTGTTGGTTGTCCCAGTTCCCACCAATGTTCGCAGAACCGTCATTCTCATTCCCGCTGCTCCCGTTGCCGCCTCCGTCTCCGCCGTCCATGTCGTTCCATGGCTCGACCTGGCTCGAGGACACATTGCCAGGGCCCGCATCGTTCGGCCAGCCGCCATTCTCATCACATCCGTCCTGTGTCTGGCCGGTATTGTTCTCCGGCCACGCGCCGCTGTCCTGCCCATTGCTTCCCCGTGCACCATCGGCGCCTTGGCAGGCATTACCAGCACCATCATTTCTCGGGAAGCCCGCGTTCGCAGTATTGGACCCAGGACCGTTTTGCAGAGCGCTCCGTTGGCTGGCTTGAGAGGGAACCCGGCTTCCGTACGTGCTAAATTGCGAAACTCTCGGCTGATAGTACGGATTGTATTGCTTCTACAGATGTCAGCATACTGTGCCATGGAAGGGGGAAAAGGACGTTCGACCTTGACACTACCTGGAGGCCCAACGTTGTTGGCGCCATCCTTGTCCTTATGCTCGCCGGAGGAGCCCCCATTTGCGCCAGACATGCTAAAGGCCCCTTTATTACCGCTGGGGAGGTTCATGGGGTTGGCATCGAGGTTGGCTTCGGGATTGACATAGGGGGCCTGACTCTCCCAAGGCTGCCAGTTAGGAGGAGCGCGGCCAGGAAAGCCAGGGCCAAACGCAGGTGGAGGGCACATTGCGTTGTAAGACGCAACTGGCATCCCTTGTGTGATGGGCACATGCTCTTGACTTTGCTGGGGAGGGACCTGGTGGAACCCGTGATAGTATGGGTTCTGCAAAGGATGCATCATGCCAACAGGTAGAGGACGCCCGGACGCGTCTCGTCGAGGATACAAGGCGTATCCTTGACTGCGCCCATAGACAGGCCCGTGATACACTCGTAAGACACCATGCGCTGGGTCGTAGTACGCATTCGGTGGCGGATCCTCCGGCGACTCAACGACTTTCTCAGTTTGGACAACTTCGGCACGGATTGGCTCAATGAGGTTGGGTCGGCGAGGGTGCGGCGCAAGGAATGCTTCCGGATAGTCGCCGTTCTTGTTGTCGGTTTTGGGCCTCCTATTCTTCCTCTTGGCACCGTCCGCCGTCCTTTCGTCCTTCGCGTTCCCCGCAGTCGCCTTCTCGGGCATGTTGCCAGGCGCCTGCTGAGGCTGGGCTGGATTCTTGCTCTTGGCCTTGCCCTTCTGGTTGTCTCCTCTCTTACTGGCATTGTCCTTGTTCTGCTGCTGCTTTTTCTTGGCGCTTTGTTTGCTAGGTTCGGACTCGTTCTTCTCGGCTGCTGCTTTCGTCTTTTTGGTTTCGGACTCGTCTTCGCTGGCTTTACCAGACTCGGATTCCTCGTCTTCATCATCAGACTCGTCCTTTTTATCGCCAGCTTTTCTGATCCCTTTCTTCTTGGATTTTCCAAGGCCCCGGTTCTTGGCATTTGGGGGGCTGTCAGCTTCTGATTCGGATGCTTCTGACTCAGATTCTTGGCTCGCCTGGGTGCGCTTCCTTAACTTCCTCCGGCTCCGTGCGCAGCGCGCGCATTTACACGTGGGATGAGGCTGCGGGTCGAACTCGCTGCCGGGGATGGTAGCCTTGTCGTTGCTCTTCTTATCAGTCCGACCCTTATGAGACTTCTCGGATGATGCGTCAGAACTACTCACCTCCGTCATCTCTTCGTCTGGCTTTGACGATGCCGTCGACTCGGACGACGAGTCATCTAGAGTTTGTGAAGACGTAGTGGTCTTCTTTATGGCCGGCTTTCTGGGCGCGTCCGCGAATCGGACTTTTTTTGCGCTTCCGACAGTCTTCGGCGTCGAGGTAGGCCGCCCAGGGCGCGGGTAGGTTATCTTGAGGCTATCTTCATCCGTCTCGTCGTCGGTTGTTACTTCGACTGTGACGATTCTTCTCTGCGTGCTTGGCTCCTTTGGCCGCTTGCCGAACGCGCTTTCGATCCTTTGCCCAACCACCCACTCACAAAAGGTTGAGGGGTATTTTCTCCCAAGACTCTTGTTTTGAGGCATGTTGATTGTATTGTGTCTGGCGGGTCGTGTCATTTGCCCGTGTTTCTCTGGTGCGACATGCTCTTGTGGCCTGATTCTTTGTGGTTGGTTGCGACGTGAATTGAGACGAGAGATCAAGGGTGAGCGTTGGGCACAGCCCGTGCATCGATGCCGAAGTATAGACTGACTAACTTAGGGGGAGAACTGCGAGGCGAAAAGGGATGCTGAGAGCTGAGAATTAATGAAACTGGCAGATGCTAGGGGCAAAGATGAAGGCGCCCAGGCAACGAGGAACGGAGCCGGGGAAATTCACCCGACCAGGGCCAATGAGTGACAAGTTGAAAGTGAAAACAAAAGCAACTGAGCAGGTGCCATGCCTAGGCGTTACAGCTTGCCCTTCACATTCGACTCCTCCTGCAGCTCTTCCCACTGCTTGTTGATACGCACGTTCTGCCAGAACCTCCACGCAGCCACCATCAGAGCCAGCGGTGGGCATCCCAGCAGCACCCAGGACCACCAATCGGGGCTGGACTTGCGCAAATTCGCCATGGCTTCCTCGAGGCCCTTCGCGAGCTCCTCGCGGGACCCGTCGTTCCACAGCACCACGCCCTTGCCCTGCCCCCGCGCTGCGCATCTCTTTGCCTTGACGCGCACGTCGGTCTGGCTGCGCACGCGGTTCTCGGCGTCTTCCCTGCTGAGGTGCGCATCGCGGTCCATGAGCCGCCTCATCTGTGTCTCCGCGTCGGTGACGGCCACGACCATGGCCACTCCGCAGAAGCGGTCCAGCCGACTCTCGAACAATAGCGGGATGTCGAGCACCACAGCCCAGTGGCCACGCAGGTAGTAGCCCAGCACCGCCATGAACATCTCTTTGCGCACCGCCGGGTGCACGATGCCGTTCAGCACGGCTCTGTCTTTCTGGAGCTCCTCGCTGCTGCCAAAGACGCGTTTGCCCAGCGCCGGGCGGTTCAAGGGCCTGCCTTTCCCGTTGGGGCCGTTTGTCGGCATGGTTTCAGACGGCTCAACCAGCAGGTCCGGAGTTGAAGGTCCAAAGTGCTTCACGATGGCATTGTACCCGCTGGTGCCGGGCTCGACGACCTTGCGCGCGAGGACATCGGCGTCGATGATGGGGATCGAATACGGCGGCGAGGAGAGCAGCGACGACACGGTAGACTTGCCCGTCGCAATCGACCCTGTCAGTCCAATGAGCAGCATGTTGCTACACCCGACGGCGTGATTTCAGTGATGGTAGTGACGAGAATGAGGGTGAGTTCAGCGTGAGGCTCCGAGACGCAAGGATTCGGCTGCCGGATGCCCGCAGCTCATTAAGTAACCAGTTGCACGGCCCCTGTCGCCCTGCAAAGACCAAGATCAAATATACTGAATAGTACCACGTGCATGTATCCGTACAGGGAACACTCTTTCGGTCATGCAATCCTACCCGAAAGACGTTGTTATCGAACGAGGGGCACGGAGTCGTGACGCGGTGCTGCGCAGTGGTCCGGTAGCTTCACATGTTCTCGGGCAGGTCGTGTCTTAGACGGTTGATGTGGCGGCGTGTGGCGGCCAACCTGCTGCGCTGTGGCTGTGCGCGCGGGCAAAAGGGCCGGAGGGGAAATTGGTAGCCGCGGATCCGCCGGTCTTCACAAGCAACAGCGTCCCGGCTTTCTCCTTCTTAGCCGAATTGACAATGGCGCAGCGCTGATTGGCTGGCGGGCGCGCAGGAATCCAGCGTTCCAATAGCCGAGGATGGCTACCACTGCCTACCAGTGCTCCCCCAAATTCATGACGCCTTGAACTGCTAAACGATCACCTGCGCTCCATCCCACCGCCACCGAGCCGTCGACGAGCCATTGACGACCTCGTCCATCGAGCGAGCCCGCGTCGCCGTCGCCAACAGCTTCAGCCAGTGCCTCGTCTACCGCAAACGCCGCCTGTCCCCACGTGCCATCCATCCCTCCACGGCCCGGCTTGCCAAAATGGCCGCTCTCCGCTCCTCGTCTGCTCGCATTCTCGGCGCGTCCGTCAGGACGGCTGCCCTGCGCCCCGGCGCCGTCTTCACGCGCTCCATGGCCTCGGTCAGCGAGCCCGAGCAGCAGCAGCCGCGCATGAAGACGTTCCAGATCTACCGGTGGAACCCGGACACGCCCAGCGAGAAGCCGACCATGCAGTCGTACACGCTCGACCTCAACAAGACGGGGCCCATGGTCCTCGACGCCCTGGTCCGCATCAAGAACGAGCTCGACCCGACCCTGACCTTCCGACGAAGCTGCCGCGAGGGCATCTGCGGCTCTTGCGCCATGAACATCAACGGCCAGAACACCCTGGCCTGCCTGTGTACGTCTGCTCAAGCACCTCGCGCCATATGGGCGAAGCTTACATGTTCTTCCAGGCCGCATCCCCGCCGAGTCCGCGTCCGACGTCAAGCTGTACCCGCTGCCGCACACCTACGTCGTCAAGGACCTCGTCCCCGACTTGACGCACTTTTATAAGCAGTACAAGTCTATCAAGCCCTATCTTCAGCGGGACACCCCGTCCCCGGATGTGAGTCGATGCCCCTTGGAGGATATCCCGCGTGCCGCGACTAATGGTTTGCAGGGCAAGGAGTACCGCCAGAGCAAGGAGGACCGCAAGAAGCTCGACGGCCTCTACGAGTGCATCCTCTGCGCCTGCTGCTCGACCTCGTGCCCCTCGTACTGGTGGAACTCGGAGGAGTACCTGGGCCCTGCCATCCTGCTGCAGTCGTACCGGTGGCTGGCCGATTCCCGAGACGAGCGCAGCGCCGAGCGCAAGACCAACCTGGAGAACAACATGAGCCTGTACCGGTGCCACACCATCCTCAACTGCACGCGCGCCTGCCCCAAGGGCCTGAACCCTGGCAAGGCCATTGCTGAGATCAAGAAGTCGATGGCTCTGGGCAATTAATTTTCTTTGTTTTGGATTGGAGGGGCAGGTGGGCATTATCGGAGGCTCTGTGTGCGAACAGGGAGGCGATGGTGGAAAAGGACGAGCTGTGGAGGACAGGACGGAATAGGGGCACGTACGAAGTACGCCCTTGTGTATAAGCATGAATGGTGTTGTACGTCAATTGTTCAAATTTTCTTTTCTAGAGCTTCTTTGTTCGAATGGTGACGTCGTCGAATGCCCACGATGTGTGATTCGCTTGATTTTGAACGCTCTTGTGGTCGCGGTGATTTTGTGCGTCATGGCGTGTCGCGCGGCGCTAGAGACGACGAGCGACGACCGCGATGATACAGAGGCGGGCCCTGTAATGTCGTTCTCGCCATGCAAGAAAGCAACAAAGGCCAGGCAGCCCAGCCGCTGTCCAAGAATGTACGTCAGGGGAATACGACACTCACTGCATTTGATAAAAGTCTCCCCCAACCTCTTCGGCTTCCAGAAGCGCCTGCGAGAAGCCACCCACGAACGGCCTGAATCCATTCACAGGAATACTAAATCCATCCCGCCCAACGTGCGTAGCCGGATGTCAGCCGCACGGGGGGCATCTTCCATTTAAAATTGTCGCAGGCATCCCCAACAAAGCAATGTACCATACCTAGACGTGAGTAGAACGAACTCTACATACCGGTTTGGTGTTGCCATTTCCAGCATCGCAACTGGATATGAGAGCCTCAGCAGATTCTACTACTAGATACTACGTACTGTGCATTTCTTCGTCAAACAACACCTTCTCTAGTATTGTGTCGTGAAACAGGGCCCGTTTTCCTTTCATCGCCAATCAAGGGAGTACAGGTAGCCGTCACGGGCACAATTGCAGGCGCTGTGGGGCTGCGGCAACTACCCGAAGACGGCCGCCACCACAGACGACACGCCACGCTGCGCTGCACGATTTACAGCCTCTTATCATTCCGCCATGGACAAGTGTATGTAGAGCCTTAGACTGCTAGGCCACGAGGGGTAAATGAATCGTATACTACTTCTGAGCCGGGCCGACAAGGAAGGTAAAGGGAGGAGAAGAGAAAAGAGTAATATCATGTGCTCTCATTCGAATGTCTCTTCACTTTTTTAAAGATACGCACCGCTGCCAACCCGCCCATCTAATTATAGCGCCCGAGCCTGGCCCGTCGAGGTACTCGTAATTATTAAATTTCCATTTCTAGAGCTGCCCTGTTCGAATGGTGGCGTCGTGGAATGCCCGCGAGGTGCGTGAAGCTTGAATTTGACGCCGCGGGTTGCGGTAGTCTTGTGCGTTGTGATGTATCCTGGCCGAGAGGCGACCTGGATGCTCCAGAGTCGGGCCCCGCCCTGGCCTTGCCCATTTCCCTGGTGCGAAGAAGAAGAAAGTAAGAAAAAGCAGCAAGCTCCCCAAGAGTGTGTGTACAACTAATTAAGAGTAAGTCAGGAGTAATATTATGGCTCCTGGTTCATTCGTTGCATTTGATAAGAGTCTCAGCCCCCGCAGCTTCCAGAAGCACCTCCGAGAAGCCACCCACGAACAAACCTGGATCCATTCACAGGGTGAGATGCATGCCGTGTTTACTGGGCCAATATTACTCGTAGGGTGACAATTGGCAAGTCACGCGCATGTTCAAGGGGGCTTCTGCAAAGCCTGTTGGGCCGAGGGTTGCTTGCGAATGGCGGTTCCGGGCCATGCGGGCCCGCCGTGCATGCATCCTTGCTCGCCCTTACTCGCATTGCCGCCCTGAGATCTGGGGAGCGGCAGCGGGATCGATACCGCATTGGGCTGCGAGACCTGCATACCAGCTCCTCGTACGGAGTACTCGTAGTAATGTATTACATAGCTCGGGCGACGGGAATTGAGGATACGAAGCCGGTCACCCCATCCTCCCTCACGTCCCGGGATTTTTTTGTGGTTCGCCCCCGTCGATCCTTCAGCGAGCGCCGTTTGCCCCTGAGTCAATTCATTGTGCCGTGGAATGCTGGGGCGCGTCCAGACGCTTGACGTTGCGAGCTCCCGTAGTTGGAGCCTCGCTGTCAAGACCGGCACAAACGCCGTCTGTCGCGTGCATCACCACCACCTTCTTGCTCCGTGCCTTTCGTTTCGCTTCTTCTGTCCTCCTCCTCCTGCGAGCCTGGGCAATGCTCCACAGCTGGTCTCGTTGCACGCCATGGCCCTGACGCGGAGAATATCGCGGCTCGTCCTACTGACGGGCCTCGCCCTCACCGTGATGCTTGTGCTACACCTGATGCGCTCGTCGACCTCGCCGCGCCCCAGGCTCCGTACCGCGCCGCTCGATTGGGCTGCCGTCCACCAGTTCTATCCCGCGTCCTCGATAAAGCAGCTGCCGTTGGGCGAGCCCAAGACGCTGCCGCGCGTCCAAGCGCCCTCGGCCTCCTTCGCCTCCTCCCCCAAGGCCGACGAGCGCCGCGCCGCCGTCCGCCGCGCCTTCAAGCGCAGCTACGACGCCTACAGGAGCCATGCCTGGCTGCGCGACGAGCTGATGCCCGTGTCCGGGGACTCCAAGGACCCCTTCGGCGGCTGGGCGGCCACGCTCGTCGACTCGCTCGACACGCTGTGGATCATGGACTTCAAGGACGAGTTCGCCGAGGCGTCGGCCGCCGTCTGCGCCATCGACTGGGCCGACACCGACGCCGGCGCCGCCAACATATTCGAGACGACGATCCGCCACCTCGGCGGGCTGCTGAGCGCCTACGACCTCAGCGGCGACCGGGCGCTGCTGGACAAGGCGCTCGAGCTGGGCGAGATGCTGTACCACGGCTTCGACACGCCCAACCGAATGCCCGGCTTCTGGCTCCAGTTCAGGGAGGCCCGCGACGGCCAGCAGCTCGCCGGCACCAACGACCCGTCTGCCTCGCCCGCGTCCCTGTGCGTCGAGTTCACGCGCCTATCACAGCTCACCGGCGACCCCAAGTTCTACGACGCCACGGACCGCGTCACGCGCTTCCTCGAGCGGACGCAGAACGAGACGCTGCTGCCCGGCATGTGGCCCATGGCGTTGGACTTTCGGAACGAGCGGGTCAGGGACAGCACCTTCACGTTGGGCGCCCTGGCCGACTCGCTGTACGAGTACTTCCCCAAGATGCACGCCCTGCTGGGCGGTGTCGACGGAACGTACGAGACGCTGTACCGCGGCGCCATGGACGCGGCCGTCAAGCACCTGCTGTTCCGGCCCATGCTCCCGGATCAGGACGACGTCCTCTTCGCGGGCGACTGGCACGCCAACGCTGTCGACAAGCTCACCCCCGAGAGCCAGCACCTCACCTGCTTCGCGGGCGGCATGTTCGGCCTCGGCGGGCGCCTCTTCGGAATCGAGGAGCACGTGTCCCTGGGCGAGCGCCTCGCCCGCGGCTGCAGCTGGGCCTACGCGAGCTTCCCCACGGGCCTCATGCCCGAGATCTTCAACCTGATCCCCTGCGAGACGCTCGAGCCGTGCGCCTGGGACGAGGAGCGCTGGCGCCAGCACGCCAACGCCAACCTGCCCAAGGGCTTCGTCAACGCCCGCGACCCGCGGTACCAGCTGCGGCCCGAGGCCATCGAGAGCATCTTCGTCATGTACCGCATCACGGGCAAGGCGGAGCTGCAGGACGTTGCGTGGGACATGTTCCAGAGCATCCTGCGCTCGACGGAGACGAAGCTGGCCAACTCGGCAATTGCCGACGTGACGGTAACAGGCGAGACGACGAAGGTTGACTCCATGGAGGTACGTATTCTCCCTCCCCACAAGCCCCCTTCTCGCACAAGAAGTGCTGCGTTGAGCCGCTGACTGACGCGGACGCTACAGAGCTTCTGGATGGCGGAGACGCTCAAGTACTTTTACCTCATCTTTTCGCCTCCCGACGTGATTAGCCTGGACGAGTTCGTGCTCAACACCGAGGCACACCCTCTGCGGCGACCAACCTGAAAGCTATACTGTGTGACTAGCAAATTTCTCCTATTGAGTTACGAGAGGGGTAGCAACCCATCCCGCTGCGTATTCGCGGTGACAGTAGAGACGACCTCAGCGGCAGATGCACCGCCAATACACCTCTTGGCGGTATTAATATCAGCTACGATGAGGGGCCACGAGAAAACCCGGCCCGGCCTCACTGCAACCCATTTTTCGCTGCATCAGAACGAAAACGGTAAAACGGTGTCGGAAAGCGGCCATTTCCCCTCAGTAAGAGGTCATGTATAATGTCTACTGTCGATAAGTGGGCACGGCGCGGGCGGATTGGATTCGAATGCATACGGGTAATGAGGGCCACCAGCCAGCTCGAGCAGGCTCATGTTCATCGTGATTGACTGGGCCAACGCCTCGCTGGACATGCGAATTCTGCATAGCTAGACAGCGAGGAAAACAGGTAACAAGTAACTCGGATGTCAGCGAAATAGGTTGATCAATCTTGCAATTTCCTCTGGTGTCCTTGCCTATCAAGCCCTCTTTACCCCTTTCCTGCATGCGTACAGCGATGTCCAGGCACGTCCGGACCACGAACCACCTCCCAAAGAATCACTGCCATTTGTATCTGTTTCCTTTTTTTTCTTGTTCGTTTCTCGTGGTTCCTGGGGCGCCGTCAAACTAATCGAGAGCAAGGTTAAAGGCCTGGTCCAGAAACGAGCGTGACAGTGCACAACGTACCAATTTCAGGGGAGCAGCTCTCCAGCAAGTCAAAGTCAAAGCCCAGGGATTCAAAGCGGTTTCTTGAGACAGTGAGTCGAATACAAGAGTATGACCAAGTCCAAGGTACACACCTTGTCCGCAGTGCAGCCTCTTGATTCTTAAACACAAGGCTAGGGGGGCGTCAAAGATGCTGGTTGACAAGCCAGCCATACCAAGGCCCCGCCTCGAGCTACCCCTCAAACCTCAAATGTACTCACCACCTATGGGAACCTTGTGATACTGCTATCCCAAGGTATCGAGCTTGCATCGGCAAGTCTAGTCGGGAAGGCGCACGGCGTAGAACCATCCCTCGTCGGTGACGTACCAACGGACGGCCATGCGGTCGAGGGTGTAGCGGCTTCGCTGAGTCCAGTTGCCGTCCTGCTCTCGGCAGTAGTAGAAGCGGCTGGGGTCGTCGTCGCTGGGCTTGAAGTCCTGCGGCTCGAAGAGCTTGTTCTGGTACGCAAATTCCACCTGCCGGATCATCTCCTCGTTGGGGGTGCGTCCCAGTCCAGACACTTCGGGAGCGCTGGCGGTAGCAACTCCAGAAACAACGGGAACCGCACTGTTGAGAATAGGCGCAGCGTTTACCACCAGAGGTGTGCCACAGGGGGCGGGCGGTCCTCCAGCCGCTGGGGCCAAGCCAGAAGGAGCCTGGACGGGGTAGTAGGCCTGGCCATTAATCACCATGGGCTGTGGCTGCTGCGCGACGAGCTGTGGAGGAATTCCAGGCTGTGATGCCATAACGTAGCCCTGCTGTCCTAGTGGGATGCCGCCTGGCTGCTGTAGGAGAGATTCTTGTCAGCTTATAAATCTATAAAACGCTGTGGGCGAGAAGACCGGAGATTTGAGATATGTGCAGGAACATGTGTCGCCAGCCACTTGGCCGGGAGAGAACATGAGACGAAATTAGTCAAAATGGGCACACGTCCTCATGGAAACGACAAGACAAAAGCACTTGCATGGTATGTATATCCGTCGAGGTAGTACGTCTTGGGCAGGAGCACCGTAAAGGTAGCAGCCGCAGAGGCGGGCATCTCAAGGCTCGCCGGAGCCGCAGCAACAGGGACAAACTGAACAGGTGAAACGGAGAGACCGACTTGAGCGCTCTGCAAGGGCACGCCCTGGACGAACGAGCCGCCAGCATCGAACCGCGGTACGTAGACGTGCGGCAAGGGCCCGAAGGTCGAGTCAGGCACGGGCGGCTGGAAGTTGACGCCCGTCGAGGGCGGGCCTGCGTTGGAGTACGAGGCCATGATGGGAGACGATAGGTGCACGTGTTGATGTGGTAGCTGGTCGGGGCGGTGGCCGATGTAGGTGATTTTGTGGTGCAGGCTCGGGTGCTGCGGTTGCTGCTGATGAGTGTAGACGGGGACGGCGAAGTTGGCAGCGCCGGGGAACAAGGCGGATGCCTGCTGGTGCTGAGGTGCTGTGAAAGCAGCCGGCTGGGAGATGCTGCGACTCGGGTCCGTGGAAGTATACCACTGGCCGCCAGGGATTCCAGAGACGGTCACGCCAGGCGCAGGGCCAACCGCCGGAGAGCTAGTTGGCTGGCCAGAAGCTTTGTTGATGCCAGGGTTCTCGTTTCCCGTGCCAGTCGCGTTCCCGTTGCCGTTGCTGCCTGTGCGCTGCTCCTCGAAGTGCACCTGGCGAGGCGTGCCGCTTGCTGCCGCGGCGTGCTCAGCTCCCGAGCGGAGGCGGCGTGTCGTCGTCGTCTTCGGAGACTTGGCGTTGGCTCCTGCCTCGGGCATGGCTGGGCTCTCTGGCAAGAGAGATCCGATAGATGTTTCTGCTCGCCGGAGACGGGGATGTTGCGGGATGAGAGATGAAGGTGAAGAGGGGGGCTGTGTTTGGCGGCCGAGGTGAGAAAGGGGGGGAAGGTTGCCGCACGGCAAACGAAGGAGGCACGGGTTGTGAGCAGAGTTTGCACTCGCACAGCCAGGTGTAGGCAGGCTTGTCTTCTCAAACGGCCCAAGGTGCGGTTCTCGAGCAGCTGTAAGTGAGGAGCTCGCGGCAGATGGACTCAGCCGTACAGCTGGCGACAGCATGGGCTCTTGTTGACCGAAGTTAGGGCCGCAAGCACTTGCCCTGCAAACACTCTCGCACAGTCACGCACGCCGCACCCCCGGAAGAACGACGTGGAGGAACCCCCTGAGTCGAGGGAGAAGAGAAGAAGATGCCGTCGCACTTACATGCCGCATCAGGACCCAAGCAGTTCCGTCGTGTGTCCAAAAGAACTGCTCCGGCATCGAATCCAGCGGGTCGTCGTACTGCGTCCACGTCCATGGGAAGCACGGCAGACACATATCGGCTCAGCCTCTGCAAGCACGCTGCTTGTTCGTCGCGGTATCGGTTTGCGGGTCTGTGGCCTCGGGGTTCTGTGTGTCTCGATACAAGGGGGGAGGAGGCTGCCGTCTGGCTGTTGTTATGGTATGTCACGATGCTCGCGATTAGATGGATGCTTCTCGCAAGTAGCCATTGGACGGCTCTTCCTTTATCTCTTTCCAATGAATGAACCCCAAGGCCGTAGTGGCCCGCTGTGTCCCGATTCAAGTCGAGACTGCAATGGAGTAGGTCCAGTGTCGTTTCTCAGGCCCCGGGGGGTGGCAGGGAACAGCGCTCTCGTTTGTTCCACAAGAGTTCAGAGCGTCTCAATTCACTGCCTCTCAGCATCAGCTCTTCCAGCTTCACCGCAATGCTTCTCATCCCTGCCAAAGTGCGCCGGTCGCAGTCGCAACCAACTTCAAAGCTTCTGCTCTCCGATAGCAACGGCACCCAACCGACCTCTGGCCTGATTCTCTCAGATCCAGTCTCCGGGCCCCAGCCTCAACGTCGAGTTACGGGTCGGTCTTGTCCAACATCGCGCACCGCATCCAGTAGCAACGCGCAATCGTCACGTTCCGTCACTGGTCCCTGACACTTGTTCCAATCACATAATATTGTAGACCCGACGCCCCTTCCTGTATGGTCTAATGCTCGCTGGCCACTTACCGGCTGTAATGTACAAGTATTGTTCATGGGAGGAGAGATCATCCATGACCGTTGCAACCAAAAGAAATTTCGCCGAAATAGTGAATTCGGCATATACAAGAGTTGACTTTCCTCCATTTCCATCTCAACATTTGCTCTTCATCCGAATTCTCGCCCGCCGATTATTGACGCTCATTGTCGAGTATTGACGTTCGCGACGGTAATAAGAAAGGGCACGTGTCGTCGGGTTGCTTTGCAGCATCTTACAAGTTCTCGACCGGAGCCGTGGGCTCAGGCACGGCAAAGACGGATCGTCGGACAATCTAAAGAATCATCAGCACCAGGATGCGCATACACACCATCGTGGAACGTAAAACATACCGCCCAGACACCGGCCACGGAGCCCACAATACCACCAGAAATCATCATCGACCGCGCGCCCCGGGTACTCTTGAAGACCATGCCGCTCAGGGCGCCAGCAAGGACGCTGTTTGCTGCGTCGTGCTTGCCGCGCAAGTTGCCGATGAGGGAGTTGATGCAGTTGTATACGATGGCGACGACACCAGCCGAGTTGCCGAGGAACGGACCGCGCCGCGTCACGGCATTGAGCACCGAGTTCAGCCTCAGCTTGGGCGGCTGGCCCGCCGACCGCCGCAGGCCCTCTTGCAGGCCCCAGGCGCCTCCGATGGACAGCGCGGCCAGGTATGTGACGCCGGTGCCGTAGCAGAGGTCGTCGGTGAAGCCTCGAGACGGCAGCACCGACTGGCTGCCGGGCAGGTCGGAGAGCGCAGAGTCCTCGAGGGTCAGGTACTCGAGGGTGTCCTTGTTCAGGCCGGAGAGCGGGTGTAGTTGTGAGGGGTCGGCGAAGGAGGAGCTCTGGAGGAACGCCTCGACTCCCTGGCCTTGCGACGGGTCGAAGGTGGAGGCGCTGAAGGAAGGTGTGGTCTGTTGCTGTGGTTGGTGCTGCTGCTGCTGCTGTTGGTGCTGCTGCGAGGGCTTGTTGCCGCCCGTGAAGGCGTTCCAGATTGACGACATGACTGCGGACGAGGGGTGTGATGGCTCTGCCGGCGACGTCGGGACAGGAGGGAGAGGATCGCGGCAACTTTTGGGCGCAGCTCGGATAAGGATCGCACGTCAAAGAAAAATTCGGGAACCGCGCCTGGTGGTCCGTGCGCAGTTGCGCTCTCGCCGAACGCCTCCTCGAGCTGGCTTAAGTGTCACGTGGTCGCCATCGAAGAAACTCGAGCCGGTGCGAACCGCGAAGCCGGCAGCACCTTCAATCGTAAGATCGTGTCCATACTCTAATTAATGGTGGTTTGCATTGAGACTCGTCTGGTTCTTTATTTTACTGAGCGAGGTTGATTTGAGAGGGCTTGGTTCAAATGATCCCGCAGCAGCGGATTGTACAATCCTACTCGTAACCTTGCATTGTGCAAACTTTGTCGCCGGCAGACACGCATGGCCCGCCCGAGGCATTGTTCCAGCAATTGAACGACTGAGGAATTTGACGTTCACAGCACATTGGCATCTCGTTTTAAACGTATGGCTAGAAAGCCAAATGCCACACGGCTACTGCGCAGGAGGCAGTGCGAAGCACGTGGTATCCATCGTCGAAAAGGCTCAAGCGATCTCCATCGCTCCTCTACGTCATCGAGCACGAGTCCAGTGCTCTAGAATCCTCTCAGCCCGCTCATGTTCTCAATTCATTTGCAGGCATATATATGTCGAGACCACCCCACAGTCGCGCACCTGTCGAGTCGACGTTCGCGGCTGGTAGGAAAGGCGGGCACAGTTTCTATTGGAGGCCGGGAACGGAAGGAAACCCACGGGAAAAGTATCGGATAACCCTCAGCAAGCCGCATTTGCGGAGCCGCCGTAGAATTATTAAAACACTTGACGGTGTAGAAATAACCCTTACTGATGATGAAGAGGAAAAGAAAAAGAAGAGGAGGCGGCTTGGCCGCGGAAGACTTTTATGTGGTGGTTGGCGGATCTGCGCTAGTCCGTTTCTGGTTAGCTCCGCAGAGCATCCGGCGCGGCGAATGCAATTGTCCGTCAACGCAGTCAACGTTGACGGACAGGATCGTGATCCTTCAGATGAATTCCAGAAACATGATGTCACATCAAAAATGTGACGCCACACACTGTGCAGCAGTTAACCCTCCTTATACAACTTGACACATGAATACGAATAGACCTTGCCCGGCACGGCTCTCATATCAGGCAATATATTCGATTGTACACCTCTGCCCTAAAACGAGAGATCCGAGAACTTCCCCTCAAGTTTTCATCCAACAAACGCCAAGCAAAATTGGTACGGTACACAAGACAAGATTGAGGTCCCCCCGCAATATCCAGATTCCTTGCAAATGCGACAAGAGTTTTCCGTTCCGTTTCCGTTGTATGCAATGCATCATGGTTAAAAAAAGACCGAATGAAATGACAAAGTTGTCCATCACAGATTCTCCGAGTCGCCGCGCTGGAGCAGCGGCCGAATGTCCCAATGCTCCTCGTTGGGGTGCTCATGACTTCGCCTGGGCGTTTCCACGTGGTGGTGTGCCTGCTGAGGCTCCTCCTCCTCTTCCGTCTGATAGATGAAGTACTGCACAAACACGCCGAGGTCCATCAAGAGAGTAACCAGGCTGCCGGCCAGCCAGCTCAGGTTGACGAGGATGTAGCGGCCGTAGATTCGAGCAGCCTCGCCGGGCTGGCAGGTGCCTCCCGGGCACCTTGGGTCGTAGGCAAAGATGGACAGGACGTACGTGACATTCCCGAGGCATGCGAAGAGGAAGAACAGCATGCTCAGGCCCTCGGTGGTCTTGCGCCGCCAGTTCAGGATGAGCTGCGGCAGTCGCGACGCAATGTACGCGACTGCGCAGAGGTAGCCAAAGAATTGCCCCAAGAGGTTGAACTCGACCGTATCACCTGCCCCGTCAGAGGGCTTGTCCTTGCCGCTGGTTGCCTTTTCGCCGAGGAACCAGCCCACGACGCCAGCAGCGCACACCATGACCACCACAACAGTGTTCCACGCGATGGCCTGCAACGCTGTCGGCGGGGCCTTCTCCACGTCCGTGTCAGGCATATGCGGGACCGCTGGCGAGAGCCCACTCCAGTTGGACCCGCGACGTTGGTGATGACGGTCGTGTTCTGCATTGGCGAGCAGGGACGTGTACTCGTCGGGCTCCCGGCCTGCGACCGTCGAGGCTGTGGGCTTGGCAGGTAGCGCCGGCTCGTCGCGCCATGTGAATCCGCGATAGTAGAAGCATTGGCAAAGGAGAACGATGTCGGCAATGGTGTAGTATACGGCAAGGATGGTCTGAAAGACACAAGTTAGCCCGCGTGCCATCCAAAGCAGGGGCACGTGCCGTACCATGGTGGGGAGGACGCCTTGCAGAACCGCGCCCAGGATATTGAAGACATCACCAAGCAGCCATATTATGACGAACTGGATCGATAGACCGTCGGCATTGCCCTGTTGAAATTGCTGGATGATCTGTGGCGAGAACACGACGACTGCAGGAGGTCAGTATCAGGCTGGACATGACCGGCGGGGAAACGGGTACGGACCCCAACAAGCGATGGATACTGAACTAGAAACGGCGTTTGTTAGCCATGCCAAGTGCGTGGACGGATCCGCAGAAGCAACTTACCCGCATATCCCAGAGATGGCTTCGACGTCGAGATGGAAAGTCCCCGCTGGAGGGGCCATGGCTGCTCACCGCGCGGCGTGCAGCCCGCGGCGACGAACGGTGAAAATATCCTCGACGAGCACGAGCCGTCCAGCGGAATCGATCCCCAGGCGAGGTCTCCCGGTGCTGTTGTTCCCGGGAAGAAATCGGTCAGATGATTGAGCCTTTGGTTGTCGCAATAAGGAGGCGCGGGATGAAGCAAGAGGAGGGGCCGAGCACTGGGGATGGCGAAGTTGCGGGAAGAAGTTTTTATGACACCATAGAGGCAGCGTCGGCTTGGCGCCGAAATTTCCTAGTCCGCTCCAGGCAAGGTTGCCAAAAACGGCAAGCAGCTGAGCGACTCGGCGCCCTGCACAGACGTCACGGAAGCTGTGGAATGCGGGGACGGGCTGGTCGGGGGGGTCCCACCCACTGAGCCGCCCTGAAGCTCTCTCGCCCTGCGGTGTCGCCCTCCACCATCCCGACGTGGAGGCTCAGATGGCGTTGCATTGCATTGCAGGCCGCACACGCGAGGTCCGGTGCGACCATCTGTGTTCTTCTTGCTTGGCCGGAAAGGATCACTAAGCTTAAATCTGGCAGCTGAGGCAATCAAATCATTGGGGAGGACTCCGTCGGCGTTGAAGCGCTGGGCCGAAGCCGGCCACCGTTGCTCAGCCGAGGCGACGATGCGGCGCAATTACTCATCCAGCTCCACACTCAGGCGCTGACAACCTACATACGAGTACTCCGTACATAGATAAGTCTTTACCAGCAATACGTTCAAGCCTTTTCATTTTCATTTTATTTTTTGGTCAGTCGCCATCACTTGCCGTCCCTCTGCGACGTCTGCCTCTGCCCCGTACACGGCGCGGCCTCATGGCGTCCCCGCCCGTCATGCCCGAGCATCTCGCTCTGCAAGACGACGCCTCCATGCTGACCAAGCGCTTCGGCAAGGAAATCGTCAACTACTACGCCGGCAGCCGGCTGAACCGGTACTCGTTCCTGCGCTCCGACTCGGTGTTCCTGCGCAGCGCCGTCAACAGCCCGTCCGCGAGATTCATCGCCCTCAACGGCCTGAATCCGCTCGTGTCGGACGCGAAGCGCCTGGCCTACCTGACGCTCGACGACGTCAAGCCGCTGATAGGCTCTGACTTGTTCCACCTGAGCGATGCCGAGGCTACCAAGGAGTTTGACTCGGCCGCGACGAGGCCGCTCCTCGTATTTCTCGGCACCGTCGAGGGCGACCACTCGCCCGAGACTGAGATCGAGACGTCGGAGCACGGCGTCGTCAGGGCGCAGCCGTTCTTTGCCGTCGATGTGACGCCCAGAGGCCCCAACGAGGGTGCTGCCGAGGCGTTTTTGAAGCAGCAGGAGGCCAAGGGTCTGACTGTGCAGACCAACACCAGGTTCATGACCCTCAACGCCGAGGCCGGTATGTCACGACTGCTGTCTGTCATGTGCGACTCATGAGCTGTGACTGATGAGAGCGTCAGCCTCCATGTACGCGCAGGCACGGTCCATGATAGACTGGAACAACCGCCACCCCTTTTGCGGCGGCTGCGGATGCCCCAATCTCTCCATCGAGGCTGGCTACAAGCGCGTCTGCCCGCCCGCCGACCGCAGCGGTCCGCCTCGAGGCGACTGCCACACGCGCCACGGCGTCTCCAACGTCTGCTTCCCGCGCTCCGACCCGACCATGATTGCCGCCGTCGTGTCCGCCGATGGACAGCGCATCCTGCTCGGCCGCCAGAAGCGCTACCCGCCCGACTGGTACAGCACCCTAGCCGGCTTCCTCGAGCCAGGTGAGTCAGTAGAGGAGGCCGTTCGCCGCGAGGTGTGGGAGGAAGCCGGCGTCCGCGTCGGCCGCGTCGTCATCCACTCGACGCAGCCATGGCCCTACCCCTCGACCTTGATGTTGGGTGCCGTCGCCCAGGCGCTGCCAGATGGGGAGGCCATCACGCTCAACGACAAGGAGCTGGAGATGGCAAGGTGGTTTACCTTGGAAGAAGTGCGCATGGCTCTGAAGAGGGGAACGAGTTCCCTCGTCGGGCCTCCGCCAGAGGGTTACCAGAAGGGAGATCTACGCGTACCCCCACCGCAGGCCATTGCCAACCGGCTCATGACTGCTGTAGTGGAGGGTTTCTTAACGGGAAATTCCAAGATATGAGGGGCGTATATGAGAATTGCAATAGAATGACCACTTGGTATAACCTAGTCCCGGTTCCGCCGGCATTTACTCCATCGGGCCCTTTCAGCCTTGCGGCATCTATGCCATCTCTGCAAATCCGACGCCCTCCATCTTCGGCGTAGGCAGAGGCTCTATATATCCTCGCTCGTATCTTACCAGCCAAACTGCATCCGCATTGATCGTCTCGAGAGCTTCTCGAACTTGCTGACTCTTCTCCAACGTGTCCGACAGTAAATCCAAAATGTCATCAAACATCTCGTCGTCAACTCGGACGAAGGATACAACAGCGGTCAGCAGCTTGACCACTGCTTCCCAGAGCCTGGCAGGCGAGGCATGTTGACCAAGGCCGCCGGAGTGCTGATTTCGAGCTCCCAACTCCGTTTCCTTTCCCTCAAGGCCACTCAGAGTTCGGACCGGAATCACAATGCCTTTGCCGACCCCAGCCATGGACCTACTTTCCCTTGGAATTCCAGACCGGTTCGGGCCACCCAACGCCTGCTGCTTGACCTTGCGACACCAGTCGCCAAGCCCGTCTCCCCACTCTGTCTTGAACCGGGAAGTGAGAAAATCGCCAGCAGCTTCGCAAAGTGCCGAGAGTGCGTGACATGCTTCGACTGCGATGAAGGATTCGGGGTCGTATAGTCTGCTGATCACAACGGGCCATACTGCATTGACAAGGGGCAGGAACGCATCCTCATCGCCCGCCAAGATTGATGATGCCATGGTCAGTAACTCCAGCAGCGACCTCCTGAGTTTTGCCGTTGGCGACGTGAGATAATGTTGGGTAAGGGATGCAATGCGAAGGACTAGCTGGTACGTTGGCGAGTTGGGTGGCTTTTCTTCGCTCGGGGGAACGTTAGCTTGATCTTGCGTCTCCCCCTCGCCGTCCTCGCCCGCGGGGTCCGTCGCCCAGGGCGTCCTCGGGTGGCCCTCGATCTGGTTTCCACTGGCAGCTTCAGCAGCATCACGTGCCCTCCGCTCTGTCTGTTTGTCCAAGTATTCGAGTATATGATCCAAGTCGTCTTTGTGTGGCGCGGTTTTCCTATGGTCCACCGATTGCCGTTCTCGGTCAGTCAATAGGCGCTCATCCGTGCGCGATGCCTGATCCACAACCTCTTTCAGAACAGAAAACAGGGATTCGACGAAGGATGTGTATCCGTGGTAGTTGTCCAAGGCTGCGAATATGGAATCGACAACATCGTCGAGAAACGGTATCAGTCGGGGTCCTGCAAGGCGTACCATCATGAAAAGCACTTGCATGGATGCTGGTGAGACGTCCAGAGTGTTGAGTCGCAAGGATATTGAATTAACCATGTAGTCAACGTTGTCGATAATCAGTTCTGACACGCTGCCGTACTGACATGACAACGCTATGCCATTGAGAGCAGTCACAGCGTGCTGCTGCAGGGCCTGGTTCTCGGACCCTAGTAGCGTCGCAATAGGGAACAACACGTCGATGAGCTCAGGCCGAAAGGCGACACCAGCCCGGAGTGCAGCGTAGGCGGTTACTTCCAAAGACAGTGCCTCCAAACGCCAATCTGCCGCCTGTGACTCCAAGCGAGAATCAAGTACTTGGACAGCAAAGCCATACAGGTCGTCGAAAACGACGTCCGAGTTATCCGAGGGCTCAGTGAACGCGGACAGGTCCAAAAATGCGTCCGCGTCCGCAGACGAGGTGTTTGCGGCCTTTATAAGCTCATAGCAGAGCCACATTGCAGCGACCTGATCGGTTGAAGACGATTCGCGGAGGTACTCCATCATGTTTGCCGCAATCGTGGTCTTCTGAGACGCTGAGCCGAGGCTGTCAATGAGCTTCATGACTTCGGCCCTCAGTTCCCTTTGGCTTTGAGCATTCATAAGTAGGGGCTGAAACAGTGAGTCTTTCGACAAAGCCCCCGCAGAAGTCCTTTCATCAAGAAGCTGAAGGTGCGTGCCGGGATTCACCTGCGGTGACGATGCGATCAACAGAGACACTATGCTATCCTTGAGCGTGCTCGATATGGATTCGTCCAAGACCGTCGATTCAAGGCCCAGCTTCTGCAGCAGACCCAGGCCTTTGGACAGATTGAGTACGGCGATTCGCTTTGAATCCTCGTCGCCGATCTGCATTATTCGCGAGAGACTTGACATCCAGTTGTAAACTATTGTCTTGGCTGCCTCACCCAGCTCTGGGTAGATGTTGACCAGGTGGCTCAGACTCGTTTGCGTGGAGAAGGTTGCGTCGATGCCGCTGTCGAGAATGATCGCAGTCTCAACTAGAATTGTTGTGCAGTTTGACAGGGTTGTATGGCATTCGTCCAGAAGAGTAACGCAGAGTCTTTCAAGCGCTTCTCGTACCTGAGTCGCATCCTGTGTGCGGAGCTTCATTATAGTTGACAGGGCCAACTTGACTTGCGAGACGGTGGCATTAAGCCACGCCAGACTGAGAACTTTTCCTTTTTCAGCGTCATCATCGTGGCCCTCGCTATGCCCCTGAGCAACAACCGACCTCGTCCTCATGTCGCCGAGTACCCGAGTTACAACCAGCCGCACAGTTTCCAAACATCCCGTAAGAACGGCTGCTTTGTATCGGTTCGGTGAAGACGTGATTTTCGCTAGACAAGAAATGGTCCCCGGAAGAAAGCTGGCCAGGGCTTCGTGCTCTCTGATTGCCGTGTACACGCTCCGCAAGGAGCATAAGGCCTCCTGCTGAATTTGCGGATTGGCGCCATCTGCGGCACCATCAAGCATCACAGTGATGCCATGCCCCAGAACAGGGATTGTTTCTTTATCCACTAGCCCAGACGCCGCTGTTGCGGAGGAAGCCGCTGTGTTGAGAAGCGCAGTCTGCGCGCGGAATGCTTCCAACGCCGTCTCTTCTGGAATTTGCCGCTTCGTCTGAGATCCGGGAGTTCCATCAATGATAAATATGAGGAGGCTTAATATTTGCTGCACCAGCTTGGCGGAGATTTTTGACTTCCAGCCATGGACGATGAGGATGTGGAGGCACTTGACGCAGTTCTCAATGAGAAGCGTTGGGAAGCGGTCCAATTGGCGGAAGATGTGATAGAGTGGAAAGAAGACATACTCGGCGAGCTTCTCGTCGAGAGCAGCCGGATTCTGCTCAACCTGCCTGCTCAGAGTCTCCAGCACCTGGTTCGTAAGCTCGAGAAGCTCGCGAGGAGCAGCGGACAACTCCGTCTCGCGGATCGCCAGTTGACTTATTCTGATGCAGCACGGCTTTAGCTGTGGAAGAGTCAGCGCAATTTTCAGCCCATAAGGTCCAGTGAGAAGAAAATTTTACCTTTTGGAACAGCGCATTCCGTTCCTGGGTGTTGGGCGTTGTGTCCATGGCATCTGGAAGCAGAAGCTTCTTGCGACGTAGCGCTACCTGCTCATTGTCTCCGGCACAAAGGCCTGGCAATCCGAACCCTGAAGCCGAGCACTAATGCGATATGGTTACGCTCGTTCTCTGCAGCATTTCAACGCTGGCAATGGTGGTTGCGTCTCCAGAGTATCCGAGCTGGGTATCGAAATGCTCGTTCCTCAGGCGGCTTCCTAAGCTGGCTGTTTCCGCTTCATATTGCAGCGAACACAGTATCGTATTTCCCACACACACTGTATCATCGCCCTCAAGACTGGTGCCCTCCACTGAGTCGGGCTCAAATCCGTGGCCCTCGCACTAAACGCTCTGCCCGCTCCGCTGCGCCAGTCAACCGTGATAGGTTTCGCACTGTCTGTTCTCCGCAACGCCAGCCTGGGAAAGGATGCGCTGGACGATGCGACAAGCGCCCAGGGAGTCTCACGTCATTGTCCCAAACATATGAACCCATCAATCATTTGAATTGGCGCAGGCACCCGAGCTCTATTCGCAATAGACAAGCGCTTTCTCGTACACTTTGTATACAGCTAAATCCAGCCGTTGGAGACGCAAGCAGGCAGGCTATAGGTCATTCAGCAACCATGGCTTCACGCAATGCCCCATTTCCAGTTCTCGCGCACCCCTACCGCTCCCCAACTCCAGGCACTTGTGCCTACGAGATGGGAAACACATCGTCTCGAAATGCCGTCATATTTATCGGCGGCCTCAAAGACGGCCCTCATACCACGCCGTACATCAGGGTCGTGGCACGGCAGCTGGAGGCTGCCGGCGAGCTGAGCTACTCTGTCTTTGAAATCCGCTTAAGAAGCTCCTTTATCGGCTTCGGAACGTCAAGCCTCAAGGAGGACGTTGACGATATATCTGCGCTCGTCAAGTACTTGCGCACCTTGGGGAGGGAGAAAATCGTCTTGTTCGGCCATTCGACCGGCTGCCAGGTTCGTAAATCGGATGCACGTGGCTCTCTTTTGTTCCTCCCCATTGACTGCGACAGGACTGTATGGAATATACGCATTATTCCAAGCACCACAGCCTGCCCGTGGATGGCTTCATCCTTCAAGCACCCGTCTCGGATCGAGAGAGTCTTGAGGTCGTGTTCCCAGACTACCAAGCCAGCCTTGACCTTGCCAGCGAATGGATGGCGCAGGGAAGAGCCAACGATTGCCTCCCGAGTAAGATGGTCCCTGGCGTACTCGGTGCTCCAGTCTCGGCATATCGGCTGCATTCGCTCTGTGCGAAAGGGTAAGGACAAGCACGAGCACGCCCCTGTGTCGACCTGTGCTGACACCTTGTTAGGGGCGACGATGACTATTTCTCCTCTGACCTGGACGACGAGACGGTCCTGCGGGTTTGGGGCAGGTTCACGAAGCCAGTCTTGGTACTGCACTCGGAGAAAGACGAGTTCATCACAGACAAGATCGACCAGGTGGCTCTGAACAAGAGGTATCGGGATGCGAACCCTCTAGTGAGTCCGCTCTCCGGCATAATCCCCGATGCAGGCCACACGGTATTGGGGGATGAGGCCCGACAATGGCTGGCGCAGAAAGTCATTGATTTTCTTCAAACGCTGGACAAGTGATCGAGGTCGCAGGTTTGGTGTCGGTGTTGGATGCAGGATGGACTGATCAACCACCAAAGTACACGAGGGCCCAATTGCTCATTCGAGAGCAAGATACAGTGTACTTACTATCCAGGTAGATCATGTAGTCAAGACATGATGCCCATAATTAGACGCGGAGCAATTTCCATGCCCTTTGTCGTGAATGATGTATAATGAATAGATTGCTTACTGCTTCAGGGTAGCCGTCGGTCCACAGCATGGAGTAAAGAGTGCCTATGTCCGCTGAGTCCGCTAATAATACTCGGCAGCGCGGCGCCACCTGATCCCACTAGCCGAGCCTAGCCTCCACTGCGAGTCCGCTTCGTCATCGCCGCAACGTACGTCTAGCTTCAGGTGGGGAATCGCTAAGACCGTTGCGTCGTCGTGCTCGTATTAGCGCCGTCGCTGACAAACGCTGTCGTCGGAGATGATGCTTCCCTCTTGCTAGGTCGCCAGATTTTTATCGACGCAAGCCCTTCTCGACCTGGCTTCTCATCTTTCGTCGTGAGCTTCAAGACCAGGGCTCTTGCGACAGCGACTGCCGTCTCCGCCGCATCGTCGCATCACCGCATCGCCGCGCCGCCCCGCCCCGCAGCAGGCCCGTCGCGAACCTCCTCGCCGACAACCCGCTTGCTCCCGACGACCCGAACAGCTGAGCATGCGGTGACCGCTGCTACTCGAGCTCCGCGTTATCAGGAAGCAGGAGTCGGACCGGGATCCCGACCATGGATCGATACAGCGAGCAGCAGGTCCTCCTGCGGACCGGCTCGTTCTCGGGCTTCAGGCCGCTGCAGGAGCTTGGAAGCAGCTACCTGGCCGCCTCTGCCTCCGAGCAGCCCTTCTGCGGCAACGAGGAAGGCTGGGGACCGTTGAGCCCGCATCGCTACGACTTTACACCATGCTTCATCGATGTCGGCGTCGCAGCTGTGGCTGTCTTTGGACTCGTGCTGGGCCCAGTCGCCATCTGGTGGCTGCTGAACAAGAAGCAGCAGCTAGCGCAGGGAACCGCCAAGAACGTTCATTTCTGGGTCAAGCAGGTGCGTTAACGGCGATGGCCCATTTCTGTCCCAGAACTTGCTAGCTGATGGGTTGCGTTGATTGCAGGCTCTTCTCGCCGCCCTCATTGCGGATGTTGCCGTCCAACTTGCCATCCAAATCGTCAACTTCCCACGCCTTTGGTACCGCGACTTCCGAGTATTGGCGACCGTCCTCACGATACTCTCCCTGTTCGTGATCTTCTCGATACAATGGATTGAGCACTCGCGGCTGAGGAACGCCAATGGCGTCGTGCTCTTTTACTGGCTATTCCTCCTCATTACGCTCGCCGTTAAGTTGCGCTCCCTCATCTCCCAGCAGCTTTACCACAACAGCCTGCCATATTTTGTCACCTACTGCGTCGGATTCGGATTTGCCTTGGCGGGGTTCCTCTTTGAGTGGCTGTGGCCTCGTGCTGCTGCGCCCAGCAACTACGAGGCCATCTCCGAGGATGACGAATGCCCCGTTGAATACGCGACTGTCTTTTCTAAGCTGACATTCTCGTGGATGACCCCTCTGATGAGATATGGCTATAGGGTGTTCCTCACCGAAGACGACCTTTGGGCTCTGGCCAAGGCGGATCAGACGAAGAATACTGGGGGAGCCTTTGAAAAAGCCTGGAGCCACGAGCTCAGAAATCGCCCAAATTCTCCATCTTTGTGGCTTGCTCTATTCAAAGCCTACGGAGGGCCTTACGCGATTGCGGCCCTGTTCAAAGCCGGAAATGATGTTGCGCAATACATCCAGCCTCAACTTCTGCGGCTTCTGATTGCATTTGTGGCCTCATACAACCACAAAGATCTCGTTCCGCAGCCCGTAATTACGGGCGCATCGATTGCGTTGGCCATGTTTGCCTGCGCTGTTTTCCAAACCAGCATGGTAGTAAGTACTTGTGTCGATGTCTTTCATGGGATTGAGCTGACAACGTCTCAAAGCACCAATACTTCCAGCTGGCATTCGAGACGGGCATGCGAATCAAGGGTGGACTCGGATCCAGCATCTACAGGAAATCGCTAAGACTCTCCAATGAGGGCCGATCATCAAAGTCGACTGGCGACATCGTTAATTATATGGCCGTAGATGCCCAGCGTCTGCAGGATTTCACCCAATTCGCTCATCAGGCCTGGTCAGCACCCTTCCAGATCATCATTTGCATGGTGTCGCTTTATAACCTTGTAGGTTGGTCCATGATGGCCGGAATCGTGGTCATGCTTGTCATGATGCCGGCCCAGGGTTTCGTTGCCAGAATGATGAAAAACCTGCAAAAGGATCAGATGAAGAACAAGGACGCCAGAAGCCGGCTCATCAATGAGATCGTCAACAACATGAAAAGCATCAAGCTGTATGCCTGGGGCTCTGCCTTCATGAACAAGCTCAACTTCGTTCGAAACGAGCAAGAGCTCAAGAATCTGCGAAAAATCGGTGCCACCCAAGCTTTTGCCAACTTCACCTGGACCACCGCACCATTCTTCGTGTCTTGTTCGACATTCACCGTCTTCGTGCTTACCCAGGACCGACCTTTGACGACTCAAATTATCTTCCCTGCCCTTGGTATGTCTCCATCTGTCCCCCTTCCTGTGCGGGGCCTGTTACTGACTTGAGTGGGCAGCGCTCTTCAACCTCCTCACGTTCCCTCTCGCCATCCTCCCAATGGTGATCACTTCCATGGTTGAGGCCTCGGTTGCTGTTGGCCGCTTGACTGCTTTCCTCACAGCCGAGGAAGTTCAGCCGAATGCCATCATTGTCAAGCCGGCACCCGAGCAGCTTGGCGAAGAATCCGTCATCATCCGTGATGCTACTTTCTCGTGGAATCGTCACGAGAGCAAGAATGCGCTCAAGGATATTGACTACACCGCATACAAGGGTGAGCTTTCTTGCATTGTCGGCAGAGTCGGCGCTGGCAAGTCGTCTTTCCTCCAGAGCATTCTCGGAGATCTCTGGAAGTTGAAGGGCACCGTGGAAGTCAGAGGCACGGTCGCATATGCCAGCCAACAGAGTTGGATTCTCAATGCCACAGTCAAGGAAAACATTGTATTTGGGTATCGTTACGATTCCGAGTTCTACGAAAAGACCGTCAAGGCTTGCGCCCTCTTGGATGATTTTGCGCAGCTACCTGACGGCGATCAGACCGTCGTCGGCGAGCGCGGCATTTCTCTTAGCGGTGGCCAAAAGGCTCGTGTGGCTTTGGCTCGCGCTGTGTATGCCAGAGCGGACATTTATCTCCTGGATGACGTCTTGTCAGCCGTCGACTCTCACGTCGGCAAGCACATCATCGACCATGTTCTTGGGCCTCGAGGATTGCTCTCCACTAAGACTCGGATTCTGGCCACCAACGCAATCGCGGTCCTGCGTCAGGCTAGCTACATCACCCTCCTCAAGGATGGTGAGGTCACCGAGAAGGGCACATACAGCCAGCTCGTCTCGAAAAAGGGCCTTGTTGCTGATCTTTTGAGAACCGCTGGGCACGATTCAAACGGAAATGGATCGGGCAGCTCGAGCCCTCCTTCTAGTGAGACGTCAACAGTCATCGAGCCCGAAGCCACCCAGGACAAGGAAGAAATGGTAGAGGCCTTGGAGGATGTTCCTGAAATGGAACCCATCAAAACAGGATCGTCAGTCCTGGGCAAGCCTCGATCCAGCAGCATGGCAACCCTGCGACGAGCCAGCACCGCTAGCTTCAAGGGACCTCGAGGCAAGCTGACTGACGAAGAAGTTGCGGGAAGCTCCAAGACTAGGCAGGCCAAGGAATTTGTTGAACAGGGCAAGGTGAAATGGTCTGTTTACTCCGAGTATGCCAAGGAGAATAACTTGGTGGCGGTCGCCATTTACTTATTGGCCTTGCTTGCTTCACAAACGGCGAGTATTGGTAAGTCCTGACCAAATTTTGGACAGCAAGCCGGCCATCTCTAATCTCTACGTAGGTGGATCCGTGTGGCTAAAGGAATGGTCCGAAGAGAACCAGAAATCTGGCTTCAACGGTCAGATTGGAAAGTACATTGGTATTTATTTTGCGTTTGGAATTGGATCGTCTGCTCTCACGGTCGTCCAAACCCTGATTCTGTGGATTTTCTGCTCCATCGAGGTTAGTCCTATGGCAACATGCCCCACTAGCAACATAACTGACGAGATCATCACAGGCCTCTCGAAAGCTCCACGAGCGAATGGCCAATGCGATTTTCAGGTCTCCAATGTCTTTTTTCGATACCACCCCGACGGGTAGAATTTTGAACCGCTTCTCAAGGTACGTCCCAGGGTTACTAGTCGCAACGGAAGTAAGAGCTGACGTATCAGTGACATTTATCGCGTCGACGAAGTGTTGGCCCGGACATTCAATATGCTCTTCGTCAACGTCGCCAAATCTGCCTTTACCCTGGTCGTCATATCGGTTACCACACCTGCTTTTATTGCCCTGATAATCCCTCTAAGTCTTGCCTACTACTTCATCCAGCGGTATTACCTTCGGACATCCCGTGAGCTTAAACGTTTGGACAGCGTCAGCCGCAGCCCAATATATGCCCACTTCCAAGAATCTCTCGGCGGCCTAAGCACAATTCGGGCCTACCGGCAGCAGCAGCGATTTGAGCTCGAGAATGAGTGGCGGATGGACGCGAACTTTCGCGCGTACGCCCCTTCCCTCAGTGCGAATCGTTGGCTAGCCGTACGTCTCGAGTTCATTGGAGCTATAGTCATTTTTTCTGCTGCGGGCTTAGCCGTCATCGCTGTGGCAAATCACAGCGGGCTGAAAGAGGGCATCGTCGGCCTTGCCATGTCGTATGCACTCCAAATTACGACATCGCTCAACTGGATTGTGCGGCAGACGGTCGAGGTGGAGACAAACATTGTGTCTGTCGAACGTGTCCTAGAGTACGCGAGACTTCCCAGCGAGGCACCTGAAATCATTGCTGGCAAGAGACCACCTGTTGCCTGGCCTGCAAAGGGCGAGGTGGACTTCAGGAACTACAGCACACGATATCGTGAGGGACTGGATCTCGTACTGAAGAATATCAACCTGGATATCAAGCCGAACGAGAAGATCGGAGTGGTGGGCCGAACTGGGGCCGGAAAATCTTCCCTCACGTTGGCCTTGTTCCGGCTTATCGAGCCGGTGACGGGCAACATCAACATTGACAACATCAATACGTCGTCCATTGGCTTGCTAGATCTGCGCCGCCGGCTCGCCATCATTCCGCAGGATGCAGCTCTGTTCGAAGGGACCGTCAGGGACAATCTGGACCCGGGACATGTTCATGATGACACGGAACTCTGGAGTGTCTTAGGTGAGTATCAAGCTGACACATGCTCGACTTTCATCGTGGAGCTGGCCTGCTAACGACTTTTCCTTAGACCATGCACGTTTGAAAGATTACATCGCCGACTTGGAAGGTGGTCTTGAGGCTAAGATCAATGAAGGAGGTGAGTTCGTTCTCGCGAGATTGTCTTGTAGCTTTATTCCACCTCGTGCATCGATTTGCGGACGTCTCAAAGTGGGTGCCGCTGCTGAAGTGGGACTTTTGTCTGTACGCCGTGTGGTTCCCCCCGGGTCTCACGATAGCTCTGTCCTACTCGCCAAGCGGCTGTCACTGCAATTTGAGTGTCTAGCACACCCTTGCAGAAACGTCAGTGATCGTGGCCAGCAGAGCGCATTCACGCAACCCCCAATGACGACAACTAGCCCATACCCTGTCCTCCCCAGCGCCCGTTCAAATCTGTCTGCTCGGACACTGACACGTAAAACCCTCAGGCTCGAATCTCTCTCAGGGCCAGCGCCAGCTCGTGTCCTTGGCGCGCGCCATGCTCACCCCGTCTAACATCCTCGTGCTCGACGAGGCCACGGCCGCCGTCGACGTCGAGACAGACGCCATGCTTCAGGCAACGCTCCGCTCGCCTCTCTTCGCCAACCGAACCATCGTCACCGTAGCCCACCGCCTCAACACCATCCTCGACAGCGACCGCGTTGTCGTTCTTGACAAGGGCGAGGTGGTTGAGTTCGATACACCTGTCGAGCTGTTCAAGAAGCAAGGCGTGTTCTACGGCTTGATGAAGCAAGCTGGGCTCGAGGTTGAGTGAGTTGCGCTTGGCCCACGTTCTTTGTGAGCCGTCTACGGACATGGTCGATGGGGGCATCGTGGATTGTGATATAAAAAGCAACGTTGTATTCATAGAAAAGCTTAGATTGTCATGTGTATCAAGCGCTTTTGCTTCGAGCACAAAAGGCCAACTCAAGACCATTGGTTTCGTGACGAGACTGCCACAAACGGAAGCACAGATCCAGTTCGGAGTACGGACTAATTACTGGAAACCACTCCGTTCGATTGGGTCATTGCAAACTATCAATTGAAGCCATTCATTGGTGGCACCTGAGAGCACGGACTCGTAGAGTTTCCCACGGATGTACGGAGTACCTGAAGCAGCGCCAGCCCATCTCGAGGCGTTTCAGAACGACCACTAGACCGAACGGGGCCAGATCTGTCCAGCGCCTGGACTCCGGGAAGGCCTGCGAGTTTACATCTACGAACGGTTGTCGGCGCCCGCATCAGCCCGTCTTTGGCGCCCAGTTCCCAAATGCCCTCGTCAAGCCCGGTGCGACGAACCAAAAGCCCCCTTTTCGCTGACGGCGGAACGCCATGCCCCGCGTAATTATAATGCAAAGAGAGCAAAAGCCTCATCGCGGCACCAGGATTCCAACGCCTCTTTTCTCCGCCTCAACAAGGCAATCCGCGCGCAGTGCGCCAATCTGCAAGCCAACAACACCCGTCACCCATGGCAGCCGCTGCCGCCACCAACCCCAAGGCGCCCCTGTCGTATTCCCCGTCTTTCATCTCAAGCGATTTCGCTGACACCCAAACAGGCTTGTGCTGGTGAGCTCGCCGGGTCCACGTGGCCAACACATACTACGACAAATAGTATCATGATGCCGGGGTAGACTAGCAAAGCCGGTGGTCGACTCTGCTCCGTTGGCACTTGCGTGCAAGGTATCAAAATGAGCCCAGAGGTCGCAATGGGGAGAGAAGTCCAGTTGACAGGGGCGCGGATGACCACGGACGTCACGGAACCCGACGCCATGTAGCTGTGGCTTCGCGCTGCGTAACCAGCAGCATAGGGCCCATGGCTCTCCGAAGAGTGTCGAGGCGGCTATTGGCCTGATTGAAAGATGCAGTGTAGCGAATGCGGATGCCGTCACTGCATTGCGTGATGAAACCGCCCTAAGATACGTCTCATCGCACGAATGATATTCCACCTTGGCTCGTTTTCATGAGAGCACGAAGTGGAAACGGCGTCGTCCCAAGAACCTCGATGCATGGGAGCAAATACGGGCCGTGAGGACGGCTTACTGTCGCGGCTTCGAGATGAGATTGCCAGCAACTTCATCTGAGTTCCTCAACGAGTCGCTCAACCACGAGATTTGCGAGACAGTGTCCCAAAATTGATGAGCATGTGCACGTGCTGCCCTTGTCACTGGGTCGGCATCGTTGGTAGTCTGTAGCTGTTGCACTTAAAGAACCCTGTCGTCTTAAAACCCATGGAGTTCAGTCTCGAACCATTGGCATTGCCAACACGTGCGTGGTAGTAGTTGAGGGCAGGCCAACAGTACCAGAGAGGTTTAGTGACGTATTCGTAATGAGCCTTTGACTCGGACCCTCAGGCGGCATTGCTTACTGACTACCTCCGAACTTGGTGCTGCTTTCCGGTCTGTGCGCGTATTGCACGCAGTAACTCCTCAACAGCCTTTGGAAGGAGAATCGGCTTCCACAAAAGGCGTCGTCTCGGGCAGACTGTTGGGGTGATCACTTGTGGCGGCGAGTCGGATCAAAGGCTGTACGGTTCGGATCTAGGTGCAGCGGCTCAATGCTGCCTCAGCAAGGCAATGCTTCTTCAACGCTGTGGCCCTGTGATGAGACATGGTCCAGGTTCTTCCCAAGGACGGAGGCGGCGGCCGATGCTGCACGTCTGTGATGAAAGTCGTATCTTCTTTCCGCGCGTACGTTTAGATGACAAGCTGATGTGGGCGAATCTTCACATTGTATCAACTGATATCCTTCCCCCCAACGTATTCCAAAGGAAATGATCTTTGCGAATCTTGTCCGGGAGGCCGGATGTCCCGGTTCCTAAAGACGTCTTTGTCCGCTTGGCAGCGACGCCGGGAAGACACGCCAGTCCAGTTGATGAATTTGCGTACGCGTTTGGTGACATTCGCGTGGCGGGCGATTGGACAAATAGCTCCTCAGCAGGCTGCACCAGGGACAAAGCAATGCCAACACAGGCGGGGGTCGCAGGCTGACAGGCTTCACGAGCCAAGCTGCCGGCGCGGGTTTCCAGCCAATGGCCGTGGCTTGACGAGGTTGGCAGACGATAATCAATGAGCCGAGAGCCCTCGAGCTGAATACGAGTACCACGACTGCTCAGGCACCTGCCATGCCGAGAAATGATGGGCAGGAAAGGTTTCTCGTCGCACTAGTGGGAGGCAGCCGCGCTTGTGATACGCAGCCCGAACGCAGTTCTGGGCGTGTGTGTGCCGCCGCAGGTTCCCGCTTGTCTTTGAGATTTCTGGTTCCTGCTCGTAGGGGCAGGTTCTTGCTGTATCCAAGAGTTCGAGTGAACCTCCTGAATCGTGTGCCTATGAGCGGTACGCATCTGACTAGCTGGGGTTTTAAATGTCGGGCGATGAATCAAAGAGCCGGTCTTACCCGGCCATTTTCGATAGAACAATAATATCAGCAGCGTGTCCAACAAATGCCCCAGCCCTTCATGAACAAGATGGACCAAGTACGAGAGCGCGCTCCACAAAATTGGCTCCTGTGGGCCGAGGCAGATGGTCTTGCGCAACGCGATAGTCTGCGGATTGGGAGCTGCAGCTGCCGACTGGCTCGCCTCATTTTAGGAGAAGAGCCCGGCTCCTCGAGCAGCCCATGAAAGGCAAACGCTTGATTCGGAACCGGGCAAAGGGAGCTGAAACCACCATACCGACAGGCTGGTTGAGTGTCTCTATGTGGACACCAACAAAGACATGAAGTTAGTTCTCCCCTACCGCCGGGCATCATGTTGTATTTGCTGACCGGGGGGGCGAAGGGTGGGTAGCATTGATCGATCCAACGATCAGCAGAGGCTGCTCATGTTCACAGATCTCCTGCCCTGTGAAGCCAACGCTCGAAGCGCATGGCGCGAGTCCCTCATGCCCAAAAGAGTTAGGAGGGTACTGCTGCACCTGGTGATCTTGCTTCAAGTTCCCTACCGAAAGTCGCTGTGCCAATTTCTCGCCACACCCCCTCCCTTGCGAGCGGGGAGCACGGGTACATGCCCGTGAATGGCAACCCGCGACCGGGGCCAAGAGGAGGCCGCAGTTATCGACGTTTAAACATGTTGTGTTGATTGTGTAGAGCGGGGTCGGCACGTCGAGATGCACCTGTCCAAGCCAGCAACCGGCCAACCAGCCATCCAGCCAAGCCGTTCTGCCGTGGTATATGTATGTCAGGGTGGCTCAAGAGCAGGCGTGATTGGTGAGCAAGATGATAGTCGGTAATGCTCGCGATCGAAATGGTGCGAGAGCAAGATCCAATCCACGGTTGTACTCCGCAGAGGCATACTCGCAAAGGACAAGCCACGACGGGCGGTTGAGTTGGCATGCTTCTGCCTGGATCGCCATCGCACGCAGCGCACATCGCGACTAGGCTCCGCAGAAGACCTGGGCGTTCAGATTTTCGGCAGATGAGGGTCAGGACCTTCGGAGAGGGCGAAGCTTGTGATTCCGCTGGCCAAAGAGAATGAGCAGGGTTGCAGCAGCTCTCATCAGCCTGCAGCCCAGCACGACCATGGCTTGGCGATCAATGCATATCCCATGCAAGGTCGCTCGGGAACTTGTCCGCACATGTGGATACTGTGGAGACCAGCCGCAACCGAGCATTCCCCGTGGCTGGGATCAGCTCACGGAGTCCTCCGTGAACCGAAAATGAAGCCCTCACTCAGCAGGACATGCCAGGCTTGGTAAACTAGGTCGGTCTTCTGCGTTGCAACGTGCGAGGTGTTGGACGTCGACGGTTTCATTCCAGTGCAGCCCCTCGTGAACCTAGCGCCCTCAGACCCTCCGCCAACGGTTTTTGGGGGGGGGGGGGGG
>JALHCF010000126.1:247039-341340 GCA_024341135.1 Tolypocladium album
CCTTTGGGACCAAGGCCCTTCTGCCGATGCTGTACTCTGTACATGTAGCCGTTCCTCCACGGAGCAGTGTAGTCTCCTGTACAGAGTAGAAATGCATGATTTCTTCTGGAGTGCTGCCTTCTCGGTTGCATCCTGAGGCTGTGAGGCGAGCTAAGGGATCTGGCGAGTGCGCTTCATACGAGTACTTGTAAGTACCCGTATTGCAGTGAGCGCGGGACGGGACGACGCAGCGCAAACTCCACCAGCCCGGACAGACGACTGACACAAGCGGCTCAGACGGTGCGGTGCGGCGCGGCGCGGCGCGTTGCAGGGAGGGTGGCGGAGCGTCACATTCCCATAGCCGTGGCTTGTCCACACGCAAGCCGTTGCTCTCAGCGGCTTCATACTCGCCTCCATGCGCGTAGGCGTCTTGCTCAAAATCCTGGCTCTTACGAGCATAGCTGTCGGCGGGCAGAGCCTGCGCGCGTGCATGGGCCGACTGTCCTGGGGGGCTTGGGGTGGATATTTGGGTGTTTGCCAGCGGCGAAATGGTGCTCTCCTGTTGCCCTCCTTGAGCCACTCATTTCAGACTTGCGGCTTGACTTAATAGCCAGCCTCACTGGAAGTGGCAAGGCTGTGATCTGAGTGGGTGGGAGCCCCAAGCGTCCCGGCCTGACACCCTGCTGAGGTGCTCAAAAGCCGAGGTCGGCGATAAGTATTGATCCTGCTGCAACGGCCGACCGATGGCGTTTATCGTCCCCTCGACTTGCTGGTGGGAAATACTCCAAGCCGCACCCGCACATCTTCTTGCGCCTAAATTCTTCCCGCGCCTACCGCCAAAACAACGCAATGGGGCCAACGCCTTCGCAGTGGCTAGAAGCCAGTGGAAGCTGTCGTCCACTGTCCTGCCCGGGACCCTGCCAAGCCTGCATTCACAAGGTACGTGCCCAAACGCAGTGCCACTGGCGACAAGAGTGGCAAGCCGCGACCAGGCTATGCCGTTAGCTCTGTTCCCGTCTTCTCTGCCACAATTCGTCTCGATCATTTACGAGGCGGGCAAATACGAAGTATACGCCCTGCGCACACGCTCTTGGTCGGCATTGGAGCTGGAGCCTAGTATTGGATTCTCGCAAACGGACGAGAACACCGACGAGATGCGCCTGCGTCAAGTCAGCCCCTGAGCCGCAACGTGATCACGGAGTATGGAGTAGGCGCAAGTCTTGGCTATACACGTTGAGGCAACGTTTCCAGACGCGGTAGCTGTTAAGTGTGCGCCTTAGACTTTGTGGACCGAGACAAGGCCGGAAGGTTGCAGGATCGTGCTCAAATGTACGGAGTCCTCTGCACTCCCGATGTACGATGTTCATACCCGCGTGAGCCTTGTATCAGCAAACTGATCCGATGGTCTCGCCCGCAGATGGCTGCACTACTCCGTACGGCCACGCCCAATCGATCTCGCCCGGCACTCCGCGGTTGAGTGAATGCCTGCAAGTATGCAGGTGGATCGAGCAGGGCGAAATTCCCAGTTCGGACTATGGTGTACTCCGTACTCTGTAAGCAGACGAGGCGAGAAGTGCCTTGCGCGGCGCGAGGGCGGCAAAGCTGTCATCTATTGTTGTTTGGTCTTAGCAGAGATGCTTCAATGGAGAGAGCGGTATGGAGTACGGACGTCTTGGATTTCAACCTAGTTGAGGTAGACGGGAACCGGAACAAGGCATTTTGTGAAAGACAGCTTTGGCCGTATCATGGTTTGGGCAAGAGTCTACAGAGCATGGCAGCCACGAAGGGATCTAGGTGTTACCTTCGTCGTCCTGCTTCACCAAAACTACAAGCAAGAGCCGCCACGTAACTTGATCAACTTATCTTACCTTACAAACGGGTCTCCTCTTCGCCCAGCGTCGGTCTGAGTTTGCAGAAGCCAGGCGCACAACAGCACCCGACTCCGCCACGCGCGTATCGCAGTCGCAGAATACCTGAACCCCGTTAAAAAAGAGCACAGACGAAGTATCGAGGTGTCCGTGTCCGTGTTCAGTACGGAGTACGGATAGAGCAGGTACCTTTCTTACGTCAATGTTCGTCCGTCCGTCCATAAAATGCGGCGTTCCTTGGGTTTGGCCGTGAAAGAACCACCGCTGACTTGGATGTTGTCATCGTCCGTTTGTCTAACCTCGTGTCGTCTCGTCTCGACAGATCCCAGGGATCCGATGACCACAGAGCCATCGCCGGCCATGACCCGGCGACAGGCTGGACAACGATCCACCCCTGTCTTTGAAAATGCAGCTCCTTAAGTCACTGCTGTCCGCTGCGACTTGGCGATTATGTGCTGTGCCGACACGTTCAAAATGATGCCACGGCGTGGCTCGACACGTGAGGGATGATGGGCGGTCGCGACTTTTCGGGTGGCACCTCCAAATCGACCGGCCTCTAACCGTACTCCGCCAGTTCGATCTGGGGATCTGCGTTGGCTTCTCGGGCGCGGGCACGGACCCATGGGGTAGCACGGCACATCAGCGAGACACACCATCACATGTCTCACTCCACGAAACCAATCGAACGCCTTTCCATCTCCTCAAGGACGGTGACATGGCCCTGGAGGTAGCGCCGCATCGCGGCTGCACACAGGAAGTGTTGTAAGAAAAAGTAAAGTACAAGCAAAAGCGCGAGCGAAGAGCGGCCGCAGTTGGCAGTTCGGCCGTCTTCCGAACGGGGTATTGACGTACAGCGTACGAAGTACGACAACGCCATCGTGGTGCTCTTGCGATTATGGCCTCGCATGCCACGGACCGTGTATCCGTACCTTCTGTGGCATTCAATGTGTTGCGCTGCTACGCATACTCCTCGTCCTCCGTGGCCAAACAGCCGTTGCTGGCCTTGTCTCAAGAGGGGGCCGCCATCAAAGTACGAGCATGGTCATTCCCCCTCCCCTCCCCCAAGCCACGGCGCTTTTGACTCTCATTTTCCTTTCTTTTTCGGCCTCGATGGTTGCTTTTCGTTCCACTGCTGACCCGCCCGGGCCGCGTTCCACTCGCGTCCCGCCGGAGCGAAGGCGCAGCAGTGGCCCAGGGCGGTGCTAGAGTCCGAGCCTAGCACATGCAGCGCAGACATTAGGGCCTCGCTGAGTTGCAGGCTATCAGGCCAAGGGAGTGTGGGTTGGGGGATGGCGCATGGCACCAATGTCGCCGACGTCCATTCTCTCCGGTTGGTGGTCCGGTCCGGCTAAGCTCTCCATACCAACCAGGTCTGGGCTGACGCTCAGATCAAGAGGCGCCCTGGATCCAATTACGGGACATTACGCTGCGGTGTTTCTCTGCGGGAAAAGCGGAACCCCTGCCCTCGGCCCTACGCGTTAACTGTCTCGACAGCTGCAACGATCGTTGAACCACCCCGGACGGATTCTTTGCGTTTCGTTGCTGGCGAGTGTCGGCGCATCGTGAGTCTGCTGGACCTGGCTCATATTTGGCAAGAGTCCACACTCTCCCTGGCGGGCAACGGAGACAAGGAGCCAATCCTGCGTTGTCTCCTTGGATCGTTGATGGCAGGTTTATCAGACACCTACGAAACCGCTTCGCAACCTGGGTGTTCTGCCTTTTAGCCTGAGCTGCGCTTAGTAGCTGCGCTTAGTCGCTGCATGTTAGTACGACATTCTAACATCCCCGATGATGGTAGCTGCCGCGATTTAGCTCTCTCTCCGGCCAATAACAGAGCTTAGCGTGTCGGCGAGTCGATCCTTTACTCGTGGCCAAGCACCAGCATCTTACACAAAGATGTTCACTCCGAACGGCGGAGCCCTGGTGTGAAGCAACTTCACTCCCAGAACAGCCACCCACGGACACGGAGGCATTTACATGTACAAGAGAGCCTGCCGGGTACAAGTTACAGTCATCAATGCTACCCCTGTCACAGCTTCTTTGCGCCCGTCGCTCTGGCAGCGGTTCGCGAGTATCGTGCCGTGCGCACCGCGTGCCTCGTACTCCGTACACACAGCCGCGGTTGGTTTCAGAGCCGATCTTTGCCTTGCAAAGCGAGAGCCTTCGCAGCCGGCAAGACGCTTGAACTGCCAGCAGCGCGTGCGCCAGTTCCAGCCTTCATGTCTCTGCCGTCGGTCCCAGCCCCAGGACCCGGGCCCGGGTTGGCTGACGCGCGGATGCGCTGGGTCCTGTTACCTTTCCTGCTGGGGACTGCAGCAGCTGCGCGAAAGAGGACCCAGAGATACTTCAACAGCTCCCGGGCTGTGGAACAGATGCTAGACGTTGCACTCCGCAGCCATCCACCCACACATTCTGTGATCTCACACACGCACACCCTCCTGGCATGCCTTCCCACAGCACAGGCAGGGAATGGTACTTAGATACCCGGCGGACAGCGAGCGACAGGGCTCTGAGCTGGGTCCAGCAGGGCTCCCCTCCCTCTCAAGACGCTTGGCCTGCCGGTTGTCCCCCCTCACGACCCATGGACGTTTGCGCTCGTGGTGGCAGTCGTTCTCTGGTACTAAGTACCAAGCTGGTCGAGGGCATTCCCCCGAGTACCCTACTCCCTACGTGTCTCCCACCACCTTCTTTACTCTCCTCGCGCTTAGTTCGCACCCTTAACTCTCCCTCCGGCCTGCCCGTTGTCCCTTTCCCTGCGCCTCTGGACTCCGTCGGCGCACCAGTCTCCCATCCCAGCTGGGTGGGCTTCAGTGGGATCCCCGGCGCCCATCATACCTGACTACTCCATTGGTTCTCTTGCAACCACAACCCACCACACGCACGCCCTCTCTGCGCTGCAGCTAATAGTTGAATCTCTCGGCTGCGGCTTTGCCTCTGGTGATTCAGGTCTCGTCTACAGAGTACTAATCCCATCTTCTGCTAATTCCATTGCCGCCGTCCATATTATTTGTGGCTTGCCGACAGCCTCTTGCCAGCTTCCGCCAACCCGTGTACTCTCTCACTTACACGTACACGCCTTCCACCACTTGCTCACCTCCTCCCATTTTCGCACCCGCTACCGCCGCCGTCGCAACGAGACGTGAAGTTTGGTGCCTTCATCTCTCTCGCTGGCGACACCCAGTGACTGGGGAAGCAAGCCAGTGCCATCGGGTCGACTGACACCACGAGTGAGAGAGCTGGAAGAGAGACATCCACAAGGTCCCGTGCGGGGGCTGCCTTGGCCCATCGATTGAACAGCGCAGCACAGGCCAGACAGATTGATTCAACCAACCCGTCCGGTCCGGATACGATACCAGCTCCCTGTAGCGAGACCACCCGCTCTCACCTCATACACCGGCCATTTCGGCCCATACCTCTTCTCTCTTCCAAAGCCTCTCCTTGTCCCCCCGCCCCCCGTCCCAGCCGCTCGCTCCCTGCTGCATCCGCGCCTCATCTGCTCAACGATATCCCAGACACCAACAGGCCCGACTCTTTACGCAAGTTTCCTGGGATCAGGATCTTCATCGCCATCTTGAGCCATAGGTACTTCTAACTGTGCCCCGTGTCGATAGCTCGGGGGCTGCTTCGCCGCACTCAACTCGACATCGCGCTTTGCGCTGCCATTCGGTCAAGATTGTTAACAGCCAACACAAGTGCAAGAACCGGCCTCTCTTGGTTACACCATCAGTCAACCTGAGCCAGCAGTACGGCCGCCTCGAGAGAGGCTCACCGCCAGCAAGCCGCGCTGTATCGCAATTGGCCGAGGCCCTTCACAAGCTGTTGCAGCTTGACAGTTTATGAGCAACCGAGTGGGCTGTTCATTCCCACCGCGACATCTACTAAAGATCTCGATGTTGACGTTGCCCAGTTGATGAGAAACACTTCAGAGTGTCTGGTGTCTTTCGAGATTTTCGCACTGATCGACACGCATCAACGGATATCGCATTGTCAGGCAACTCTCGTGGCCATCAAATCCCAGAATACTCGAAAGCAACAGACTGAAGCGCCTGTCCATTTCAACTCTCCCGTTCTCGTCACTTAGCATCTCGCCACGACGTCATTTTCGCAGCACAAAGGCACGTCCCCGGACAGGGTGCCCAGAAAGCAAGGCGAATCGATTGGCATTGGCCACTCGCCTTGATATTGGCGAATTGAGTTGGCATTCGCCCACGTTACACGGCAGTTTCTTCTTCAGCGACACTCTTCGTAATCTACGCACCCCCCCTCGCACTAAGAATACTCTGCAGCACGCATATCTACGCATCAAGCATCGCACGACATGCAATAGAAAGCCAACTTTCGAGCATCCAGTCAGCTTGCCGTAGGCGGTTCAGTCATTTGCCCGCCGTTAATCTTCGGGACAGAGCGCTTCTGCCGTCTCCACCACATCCAGGAACGCCTCCAGCGTTTGTCACACGCCCGAGTAAGGTGGAGTCTCATTCGATGCTCTGATGTAAAGCTCCTTGTCAGTTTCTAACACTATGGAGGATCTTAGCCCGGCCGGTCATCGGAAAGCAGGCATTAAATAAGCTCTCCGAAAACGAAGAATACAAAAGCGCCGGTCTCGGCCAAAGCTCAGCGCTACAAGAACTACTTTTATCGAGCCTCGAAACAACGCGACAATAAATCATCAGCCATGGTTCGGGACTGGCCGCGGGAATCCTTCCCTCGGCAGCAGTCGTTCCAGGCACAATGCTACCCTCCTGCCGCTCGACACCCGTCTTATCACCACGAACGTTACGGTCAGGATGCGATTCCGCGACAAGATTCGTTCCCTCAAGAACGTTATCCCATGGAGGCAGCTGAAAATGCCAGGTTCCAGGACCCTTACGACGTGCATCGTCGACAGCCACCGATGGTGAGTTGAACAAATCAACGCGTTGGTGCCAGTCAGCCTATTGACGCAGGCCTTTCTGCTGTGCAGCAAATTGACGAGGCGCTGCGTGCGCATTGTGGCATTGCGGCAAAGCAGTACTTCGTTGCTGCCATCACAGAAGAAGGATTGCCCATGACTTTTTTCAGCCCTGGCCAGAAGTTGCACGACAACACCATCCGCCAATTCTTTGACACGAACAAGTTCCAGCAGGTTATGTGCAAAATTGATTCAGGTCGGTCCAATCTTATACCCGTGGTCATTTCTGACACTGACTAGCTGGCGCTAGGCGCTGATCCCGTTTTGGAAGACGGGTTTGGCTTTGAAGCGGACGTTTACGGTCGGCCAGGAGGAGCGTTTGGTAGGGTTCGGGCCATAGACCGGCGTCGCAGCTCCGTTTTCGATGAATGGGGTAGCCCAGCAAGACAAGGCCGCAAGAGACCGAGAGCCCGCCACCCAGTCAACGACGACGACGACGACGTTCCAATGACGGTATCTTCACGACGGGGAATCAAGGTTGGCGACTCGGAAGCAGTGTGGAGCTTTTACGAGCAACGATTCAAGAATTGTCAGCAGACGGCTTGTAAGCTGATTGCGAAGGCGTGGGTCAAAGCGGTTGAGCCGAAGAAGCAGTCAACCCATCCATACACTGGAAGCGATGAGAAGGCGCCAGACTGGTGGCCGAAACCGTGGGGACCGACCAAAGACGACAAAGTTCGGCACAAGGAGCCTGATCATCTGTATAAACGGGGTGAGACGATGGTCGCCGTGACTACCTAGCCGAGCCTGCTGCTGATATTTCGACTGCAGAACGCGTGCATCTCCTTGCTCATATCCTGAGACTGGTTGTGGAACCCAATGCCAAGCAACACGCCGACATTCAGAAGTTGGGCCTGAATGTCAAGAAGCTTGAGGAGACAACAAACGAAGCACTGTCGGCGTTTTTCATGGATAACGAGACAAATGCGAAAAAGAGACCTTATTTGAATGAAATTTTCAAGATGGCTCGCCAAGAGGAGCGACTAAAGAATGGGGAGATAGGTACGGTGAATCCTGCAAAAAGATGCTGGGACAAGGTTCTGGGCACTGACTTGATGCCCAGATGACTCGACAGAGGTTTACGTCATGGCGGAAGACAAGGTTCCGGAGAGCTACGCCTCAGACAACGATGACGGGCCTTTCATCAAGGACGAGGAGGAACACGATGTTCACCGGTCGAAGACGGCCGTGACACATTGCCTGATTCACACGCCAACGACGGCTCCGGCCAACGGACACAGCCTTCACGGCGGTGGCTCAGGCCCGTTCATGGGGGAGCTCCCCGTCAGAGGCACGCCATTCCATCCACCGACGATACAGACAGCAGAGCTTGCGCCGCCGCCGCAGCACGCCTTCGTTGAGAGCACGGGCATAGGCGTGAACGAGCAAGGCACAGTCAACCCTGGGGGCGGAGGTGCACTCGCCCTGGATCTGGTGGCCAGTCCTCACGAAACCAGCAGGCGCCCATCTGTTTTCAGCGACTACACCAGCCCTGGCGGTGGCAGCTTGTATTCCCAACAGTGGCAACAAAGCTCGACAGGCACCAACGCGTCACCGATGTACGCCTACACAGCGCAGCAGCCGGCGCCGCCGCAGCCAGCCTTTATCAACCAGACAGTTCAGCTGAACCCCGGACAGCCATTCATGGCGAGCTCTTTCGAAGGTTCACCGCGCCCCGAGTACGACGGGAATGGAAACCCTCTATTCCGGACCGCGGACATTCATTCGGGCCCGGTCAACCAGCAGCAGGGGTACTACATGCCGAGCGACGGGCGCGGGGGACTACGCGTCATGAGCCACGTCGAGAGAAACCCCGTTCAATAGGCAATGGCGCCCACCCGCTATACCGAAACGATGGTATGCTCGTCGCGGCGTGCATGGTGTTGTCCTGGCAGGCCTTTGCTCCTCCCTTGTTTTTGTTTGGTATCCTTAAGACGCACATCCCTGAAGACAGAAAGGCCCTTCCTGCCGGCAGCTCCTCGGACGGTGTTATTTTCCTTCATGATTTGATTCGACTCGTTTCTATTCTAGAGCGTAATGATGCCTGCTTTGGTGGGCGCAAGACTTTTGATTTTTGCGTGGACCCGCATGGCGACTGCTGATTCTGCGATTTCTCATGGCAAATTTCGTTGTATACCCAGGGCATTAACGTCGTGTAGCTGGCTTGAGGGGCTTTTTCTTGGACGGAGCAGGTGCAACAAGACTCTTCTATCTTGAATGAGATTTCTCTTGTCCTTGGTTGGCCCCCGTGTCGATCTTGGACGGCATGGGCAGAGCAGAGGGTCAGGCTCAGCACGACTCACCGCGCCGGGGGATTGTTTGTGGCAACGAGTTTCCGCCTTGACGCTGGTGCGACTTTGGCCGTATGTGTTGCATCTAGGCTACGGCTAGGGCTCGGCGCCTGGGAGCGAATCGTCGTGCTGCTGTACAAGTCGTGGCCAATGGCAAACCTGCACGTCTGACATGCCGCTGCACTGCACGAAGCGGGCCGTCCTGTCAAATGGACGGTCGGAAGCACAAGGGCGACTCGGGCGGTAGGGACCTCGAATCGAAGCGCGCGTTGTCGTCTCTTTTCTCTGCCCTCGTGCCATGGGATTGGGAGGCCGCCTCGCTCGGAGGCCAGCCAGCGTAGGGGGCGAAGCCGGTGGGCGAAGGCGAAGGCCGGCGACGGACAGGCAGACAGGTTTGGTTTGGGACGCGAGTCTCGTCGCTTGCAGATGGGTAGTACCTTAGGTAGCTTGCTACATGCGCATGAGTCTACGTGCAGGCCTTCCTAGAGGCCCCATGAGTCGCGGCGGTCGTTTCTTGCTGCAAGCACCCGGGCTACGGCTCGTGAATGAAGCTTGTTTCCTCTCGTGCTGCGTGCTGTTCTTGGCTCCTCGGGCGGTGAGTCCGGTGTGCGCGCGCGTGTGCGTGTGTGTGCGTGATACAGGCAGAAATACGGATACATGCTCGTACAGACAGGCGGGTGCACGAGCAGGGGCCTGGTACGCGGCGGCGCATCTGCCGACGCAGAAATGCAAGCAGCGCAGCATCTCCCAGGCTAAGCTTCTCACTCGCCAAAGCATCATCGCTTGCGGGAGAGCGTCACGCTCGGCTCTTGGCCGTGTGGCTTGCAGATCCCGCGCGACAGGAGGCGCGCTCCCGAGGTTGCGAGAATCGATGCAGGGGCTCCGTTTCTGCTCTCTCCCTCTCCCTCTCCGTCCCGCACGCCGTGGCGTGTCGAGACTGGAACGTCGGGAAGTCTGATGCGTACGCAAAGTATATGCCTCGCCCACGACCTCGTGCCCCCTGCCGCAGCAGCGCCCCGGAATCTCGATGCGGAAACAGTCGCCGTAGTTGTATGCTCCTTTGGCCGCCGAACCGCCCCGGCGACCGGGGGGCCTGGCGCCGACCCCGGAGCAGCGTGGGTAGTCTACGAGTAGGTATCATCATCCGCGGTTCATTCCATCATCGCCTGGCCGTTTTGTCGAGGACAGTGCCTGACGTAGACACCTTGGTAACCTGAACGAACGCGTCTGTTGTGCTCCGTTGCCCACCACATATATACCTTAAATATATTCAAGGTATGAAGTTGAAGAACAAGAACCGTCGCATATACTCCTACATCCCTACCCCGCAGCAGCAGCAGCAGCAGCAGCAGCAGCGAGCAGAGAAACGAGAGGAGAAAAGACGCGCTTGCTTCCCTTCCCGTACGAGTACGATGAGAGTGGACGGCCGCCCTGTCGTGCAACAGTGGCTCGTGGAGGAGGGTGTTCGCCGTCCGAGGAACCTGCTCCGTCGTACCAGCCCAAGCCGCCGCGACGACCAGGCGGGAAAGGCGAGGAGAGAAGAAATCGCGCGCGCACGCTTTCTCGATACATTCGCATGCGTGCGAAGCATGCAGAACACACACACCACGAATGCTCCCTCGCCAGAAATTAAAGACAAGCCCACCCCTCCCCCCGTCCCTCCCCCCACGCTCCTCCACCCGCACCCGCATCGCGATTTGGCCCCGTCGAGAGTCGAGACCGTCGCCTCGTCCCCTGGAACCGGGTAAAGATGACGTGACGAGACGAGCCAGATGCGTCTCGAGCAGGAGGTCCCCTGCGGCGCAAAAGTTCGATGCTCTCCTCAATTCTTTGACCCGAATGGTTTGGCCTCCCTGCGGCCCCGGAACGCGTCGACGGCGAGTCACAGGCCAACGTGGCTGCGTCATGCCGCAGACGGGGAGCTGCAGCTTTCCCTTCCGCGCCTGCGCAGAGTTTGGCGACCTCGTCTGCAGCAGGCGGGGGCTGTACGAGCACCCCCCGTCACCCAAGGACACAATACGAGTAGTAAGTTACTCCGTACTACTCCGTAGGAGGAGCGATGCTGTCGCGCAAAGAGGCGGTCCAGGCATGAGACCCCAACAACTGGCACACGCTGCCTTCGAACTTGTATGTATTCGTGGTCCGCGGACCCGGAGACCACTGTTAAACGCGAGAGCTGCGCCGAGCTGTCCTTTCGTTCCGACAGCATTGGCCCATGCCCTGCAATCCACCACCCAACGCCTAGCTGCATTATATAGAAGTTTGCAACAGCAAAGAAACATATTCAGGAAACCTCCGTCTGCCACACACGCGCACGGGCAAACTCAAATTGACACGAGGGACCAACCCGCCTGTATATCCCCGCGCAGGCGGAACGGCGCGTGACCGTCGGCTCCCTCCTAAGGCGAAATCACGAGTGCTTGTATCGAAACACTGCCAACAAATGATGCGTCGCCGTCGTCGAGCGGCTGACGGTGGCTGTTTGCCAATTGTTGACCAACCGTCCCCGAAAACCACGTGGCTTAGAGCCCATCCGAGTTGATGAGTGAAAAAAGCCGCATCAGAGCCTGACCCTGCTCCTAGACCGACGCGGCGCCTGCGTTTGGCTCTTCCTTCGGTTGCGGCGGCTCGAGGCCCGCGTTTTGCGCGACCCTCTTCCACGTCTCCAGCTCCCTGTACAGCCGCTCGCATTCCTGCTTGAGCTTGTCATTGGAAGCGCTTAGCTCGGTGATGGCCTGCTCCGTAAGCAGCTTCTCCAACGTCCACTTCTCAATGTTCTGCTGCTCGTTCTCCTTGAGCTGCGAGATGAAGCTCACAGCGCGCTGCAGGATCGAGCCCTTGTTCTTCTCGCATCCCGGGACAATCTTGGCTAGCTCATTAATGCCTTCGTTTATCGTCTCACGACGCCGCCGTTCGACTGCGAGCATACGGAGTCAGTTTCTTGTACCCAGCAACAATATGTGAAGTACACCGTCTCACCTTCTTTGTGATTGTCCTTTCGCATCTTGTGCCATTCCTCGGACCCAACGCTCGGTTTTGAGTTGCCGGTAGCGGAAGACGTAGAGTAACGATGACCCTGAGGCTGGACGCCATTGGGTGGCGGTTGTTGATGTTGTTGATTCGGGCCAACGGCCGACGTGTCCAACAAACCGTCCGGGGAGATGTCCGGGTTGAACGTGTGGTCGTGCCCGTGGTCGTGCCCGTGGTCCCCGTCGGATGCTACCTGCGCCGCAAACTGCTCCTCGGTTGACGGGGGCACGTGGAGAGTGGGATACATGCCAAGAGCAGCCTGTGCCGTGCTCGTAGCATTGTTCGGGTCCGAAGTCTCGGAGTGTTCTGCAGCAGCGGCCTGCTGCAGGGCGTTGAAGTCGGCCACATTGACACCACTTGCCGCCGCAGCTTGCGTCGCCTCGATGGCATTCTCGATGAAGGCAGCCGTGTCAGCCGTCATGGCTGCAGGAGGAGCAGCGCGCTTAGCACGCGTGGCCCCGGGGCTTTCCGCGTCTCGCTTTCGCTTTTGGCCTGGCGAGCCGGTAAGACTAGAGAGGTCTGGCTGCTCAGTTGCCATTGAATCGGACATGGTGCGAGGGAGACCAAAAAACAGACTGGTCTCGAGCTAAGATGAGAGAGAAGTCCTGGGGAAGCTAGCCGTGGACAAGACGGGTTTACGCCGGGTCTGATGACGGCTTGGCCCTTTGCTGTTGTGCTAATATCGGTGCCAGGTGGAAAGGGCTGGTTTGATCTGGATTCATCACGATTGTTAGAATGAGGCCCCAGCGCAGACACGCAAGATGAAGCAAGACTCGGATGAGCAGAGACAGGGAAATGCAGTAGTGTCCAGAGCCATCACTGATGACGAATGGTGGGTGTTGGATGGCGCGGGCGAACATGAGCTCACCAGATCTCACGCCGGGATGCTTCTTGATTAGTTCGCACACTTGACCGGCGAGAGTGCACAAACCCCGTAGGGCTGTGGACGCTTGCTTGCTTGCTCATGAGCCACAGGCGCGAGTCCGACCGCAGAGGTCTCTGTGCAGGGGTGGAAGGAGAAAGCAGGAGGGAGGACCGCATCGCTTGATGTCAGCCATGACGAGCCCAGCGACGGTCGAGGTCATGCCTGACACTGCCAGCAAGTCTGCGTGAGAACATGCGACGACTGTGAATCAGTCGACCCATGCGCAGGAGGATGGGAACGGGACTGATGCATCAGCCTCGATGAGATGGGTGGGCTCAGATGAGAGGGCATCCACAGTCGACTATCGAAGATGGCCCAGACGGATTGCCTGCAGCCCGTGCGAAGGGTGATTTCGCTATGGACTGGGCTGCATTGATGCGTTGCCATCAAAAAATGGCGGAGGTCGTCGGGAAAAGCATCGCGAGTCGTACATAGGAGATGCATGGGCCAGACATACCTCGCAGATCATGTGCTCGCCGGGCGGCCTGATCACGGGTTCGCGCTCTCACGTGTTTTGCGTGATCAATCTCGTGATATCGCGTCGACTGTAAGTTGCGGCGCAGGACCAGCCGGAGGCAGCGGAAACGTCGCGCGTTCGGGCAGGGCAAAAACCCAGGCGGAAATCCAGGCGGAGCCGGCTCGCTCTGGCGGTCGACGGAGGTCCGACACGGGGATCTTTATGCTACAGGGGCGATATGTTTGCAAGTCGTCGCGTCTGGCTGAGAGACAGAGGTGGGCAGCAGCGGGCGCTCGCAGGTCACGGGGTGGAGGAAGAGGTGGAACACGTGCAGGCGGGCGACGCTGAGTGATAAATAGGAGGGGGCCGCATGGCGAGCTTCCTGCCTGAGGCCGCCGGCTGCCTGGCCAATCAGGGCGCAGCCTGGGCACACCGAGCCAGCCTGGGCGAATGGGGTGGCGCGGTTGGCTGGTCGTTCTCTCCTTGCCGCCAGCGCCGTCTCCTTCCGTGTCGTCCGCGGGCCGTCTCTGCGCTAGTTGTAAGGACTAAGGAGGAGCGGCACGGCACCAACGAGTCTCTTCTAACGAACTCACATGCGGCGTATCGTCTCGAGCCCGGAAAGAAACATTCTTCGGACAAGGCACTCGGTGTCGGCGAACTCACTCAGCGCTGAGCTCGAGGGGCACGCTGCCCGCTCCCCAAGGTCTGCTCTGCTGCGTCCTGGAGGAGTACAAGTAGGAGTCCAGCGTTCGTGGGCACGGCCGGGGAGGTGTGGGGGTCGGTGTCTCTCAGCGAGCAACCTCCCGTTCAGCTTGGCAGCCATCTCAACCCCAGTTGCCCACCGCGCCCATCACCTGATGGCGGCTGGACCCGTATGCCCACTGCCCAGCAATCACTTGACAAGCGGCTCATCCTCGCACTTGTCCCGAGAGCAGCCACTCTACGTTTGCTTCGCTTGCCGGCCAAGCACGATGCGCTGCCCAGCTCCGTCCAGCCCAGACCGGCAAAGGATGGGCGTCAAGCTGGCCGGGGATGGTGCCGGCGACGATGACAGCGGGGACTGACATCTGCTCGTGCAGGGTTTTCCGTCGCCATATGCGTGATGATGAACGACATCATCAACCACAGAGCGATTGCATCCAATCCGGTGCTGGCCCTGCCGCCCCATGGGGTAGATAGCCCGGCCGGCACGACTCGTCATTCTGGTCCGGCAGCATCATACACTGCTATGACTGCGTAATCCGTGCTGCTATGACAGCCTCTTCTCCGCAATCTCCAGGTTCCAAATTCATTTAGCAAGCATCACCTCAGCCTGCATGATGCCCCTGCCTTGTGGGCGCGCCCAACAACGATGGCCAACGCAAGGCAACCGAGCCGCACCGTCTTGCGACGCTTGCGTGCGCCACTCGCTGTCTTATGCTGCTACTATTGGAACTCGATCTCGCAGTCTTGCACTGGCCCGCTCGGAAACGGTCGAGGTGAGAGTGCAGCGCTTGGTCAGGTTTGTGTCCTTCCCAGATACGGCGCCCGTCACAGCCTTTGCCCTCAAGCAAACGTGCCCGCGAAAGGTGCTGTCACCAACGACTGCAAGTACTCGTACTGGGAATAGGTAAATACGCTGGAGACATCCTGCCTGGCTACGCCATTGTTTCATTCTTATATGTATCACGTTAAAAATGCTTTGAGTTTAACGAAGGGCAGCCGTTGCTCGGCTTACACCCAGGCCGCACCGACTTGGCTGATATTAAGGCTCGAGGGAAGGGACGTACGCGGAGGTGATGTAATAGACGGGAAGCCAAGGAGACGAAACTCGCGATGCGCCCACTACTTTGAAGTACCGATGCAGGAAGCTCGCTACTTGCATGCTTGATCCTACAAATTGCGCATGAATGTGATTTCTCGACTTTGGTGAACGGGATCTGAAGCAAGCTCTCTTGCCTAATTGAGCAGGTGAGGCTCCACGCCACGGCGGAGCCTGATGAGGTAATCCCTGCACCTGTATCCGTCACCGGAGTGGCAGACCGTCACCTCGAGAGTTGAACTCGACATCACTCCCGACGCCTCCCTCCGACGCCCTAAATGCCCACGTCTCCTGCATCTCCTTCATCTCCATAGTCTGCCAGCCCCTCCAACGCCATGGCCGACCACGAGCACTCGACGCTGCGGCACAACGAGCACCTGCTCCTGGTACGCATGCCCCGCCATCGCGACCAGTCTCCAAGCTCCCGCCCAAGAGCCTCTTTCTGACCTGCCTTTCTTCTCTCAAACAGGACCAGCCGCTGCTACGCCTACCCAACGAGCTCCTCCGCAAGAACTTCCGCTCCGCCCACTTCACCATCGAGAAGGATACCTCGGCGCTCAAGACGCTCCTCAAGGACTCGGCCACTTCCGCAGTTTCCGGCCGAGCATCCCAGCAGGATGTCCTCAAGAATATCGATGCCATGATAAGCCGCATGCGTGGCGTCAAGCGAAAGCTCACCACGTATGCTGAGGAGGAGTCCCGGCTGCACAAGCACACAGCTGCTCGCATCTCCCACCTCGACGAGCTGTACTCGATCCGCCATGTCGACGATGTCAAATACGAGGCTTGGAGTCGCCGAAGGCTGGATCGTCTGCTGGCGGACTATCTACTTCGGCACGGCTTCAACGAGACTGCTACAGAGCTCGCTACCGAGAGGGGCATGGAGAGCCTCGTTGACATAGACACGTTCGTCAGCATGAGCCGCATCCGCGAAGCTCTGCTCAACGGCAGCGTCACTGAGGCGTTGGCCTGGTGCACCGACAACAAAAAGGAGCTGCGAAAAATGGAGGTTCGTTCTATTTTACCCACACTTGCAGCCACGCCTCTGGACATGCAGCATGCTGACGAACAGACAGAGCAAGCTCGAGTTCATGCTCCGCCTGCAGCAGTATATAGAGCTCATCCGCACCCAATCACAGCCCAAGCTGATGGAGGCCATCGCGCATGCCAAGAAACACATCATTCCGTACTCTGCGACGTACGCAAAGGAAGTTCAGCAAGCATGTGGCCTCCTGGCCTTTCCTCCCAACAGCCCGGCGTCCGCGTACGCTGATTTCTACAAGCCCTCCCGATGGACCGAGCTCGCCGATCTCTTCACAGAGGCCCACAACAACCTTCTCTCACTTCCCTCGGCGCCGCTCCTCCACCTTGCCCTTTCGTCTGGGCTGTCCGCCCTCAAGACCCCCGCCTGCCACTCATCAGCCGCTCACCACGGAGACGGGGCCGCCACGCTAGGTCACGGCGTATGTCCCATCTGCTCGGCAGAACTCAATGAGCTGGCCAAAAACGTGCCCTATGCTCACCATACCAAGAGTCATGTGGAATACGATCTCAGGCTTCTTCCCAATGGCAGTGTATACGGCACGCAGCGGCTCGAGGATCAGGCGAAGAAGGCGGGCCTGTCGTCAACGCTGGTGAAGGACCCTCGCACGGGTGAGGTTTACCCTGTCGACGCGCTGAAGAAGGTATACATAACATAAAGGGTACCCAGCGCGGGGAAAATATGTCTCACGCCTGCGAGACTGGGCGCCCCTCAAGCTCTGGCATCTCTACAACGTCGACATCCCCCAAAAGTATGCCTAGCGCGACGATGGCTTTCTCACCCGATCATCAAGTTGCAAGCCCTGCAGTGGCCGCCATGACAATGATGCTTTGAGAAGGCGCCTATTATTTGGTGGCCACGATTGGCCGCCGCGGTGAAAAGACTCTTGATGGCTGTGAGGGCAATAAATTTCAAGTCGACCAGCGATGCAAGACCTTATTGCATGAAGTCGTCGTTGTCGACATCGATCTAGCGAGAGGATCCTCTGGCGACCATCAGAGTCAGCCACTCGGGATCTTAAATGACATCCAATATCGTTTCGAAGGAGAAGCACAAGTCTATCTACAGACTCTGTGCTATGGATAGCCATAATTGGCTAGAGGCGCCACATCGCGAAAGGTCGACTTTCCTCGAGACATTGTGGAAGATGAGATTGAACGGTCGTTCGGACGGGCTCGCGCCCTGCTTGAGTGAGCCATGATCTACGCCTTTGATGGTTCAAGCCGGGGGCCGTGGTATGCATTGTCAGCCTGTTCTTGTATTTCTTTATATTAGGGCGCAAGCGAGTTTAGCAGTCATTGGAACTACAGCAGGATAAGCAATCTCTTGACTAGATGGCGGAGATTTGGTCTGCGCGGCCAGCTTTCAAACATTTCATCGAGCAAGGGACGCATGCAAGCCTCAATTGCTGTACGAATACATAACGATAACGATGCTTTCAAGTACCCTCCTTTGTCCAAAGGTTCCCACCGAAGCCTCGCGTTGTCGTTTAGGGATGTTCCCGCACTACCTACCTACCTTATGCGTGGACAGTGAGTGTTACAATACATGAGCACCGCGGCCCCGACACCGCGGCTGCCGCCGTGCAAGCAGAGCAGAAAAAAACAGCAAACAGTAGCAAAGGGTTCGGGAGCGTAGATAAACCCTTGCCTCCGCCTTTGTTGTCCCTAGCCTCCGCCCAGATAAACCCAGCAACTCGAGAGAAGCCAGAAGCCCAAGCAAGCCCTCCCAAAACGCAGCCCGTGACACCAGCCAGTGGAAACCGAGAAGGGACCGATGAAGAACCGTGCCATCTGTTCTCTTTCAATCCCTTTCAGCCCAACCCACGCCTTCCGAATGTCCTCTTTCGCGCCAAAGGAGACACATGGAACGGAGTGGTCAAAGCACGAAGTTCGCATCAGGCGATAGCCCCTCATGAAAGGTTACACCATGATTTGGTGATGATGGTGCCGCGAGAACGGCGCTCAGGTCGAGGGCAGCGGCAGCCGACATCCCATCGCAGAACCCTATCTGCTGTTGCCGGCAAAGGCAAAGTTGCCAAAGACGCCGCCGCCGCCGCCGGGTGTCATGGGACCCATGTTGATGCCGGCGAGGCCATTGGTGTTGTGACTTTGGGCGGCGGGAGTGGTGGCGAGGCCCACGCTGCCCGTGTTGGGGGTGCTGGGTCCACCGCCGTTGGCGCCCTGCTGGTCATTCGCGTTGCTGGTGGCCTGGTTCATCATCGAAGCCATCATAAGGCCCATGTCGGGAATTCCCAAGCCCCAGACCTTGCCGACGTGCTCGTCGGGGATGTCGCCGTTGAAGATCTTGTCGCGCATCTGGAAGAAGACCTTGCCCGTGAGCAGCGAGTCGGAGCCAGCCTGGTGGGCTGACCCGATGCGCTTGACCTTGAGCGTCTCGGCAATATTCTCGAGGCCCGACTTGTGCTCGAACTTTTGCAGGATCTCGGTGCTGCTGGGGTCGCTCGGCGTCAGGAGGCCCGAGTTGTGTAGCCTGATAGCGTGCTTCATAAGGTGCTTCACGTCGTACGTCGTCGGAAAATACAGCTTCATCTTGTGATCAAAGTCGACCTCATCGTTGGGCAGAGGCATGCAGATGAGGAGTTTGGTGAGGTACCCAAAGTCGTAGCCGCCGTGAAACGAGATCCACCTGACGTTGTCGAAGCACACGAGTCCTGATGGTATCAATAGTGAGGCAAACTCGTGGGGGTCGATGCCGTCTCGCTCCAGCAGGTTGAAGTCGATGCCGGCCTGTTGCAGCGACTCGATCGACTTCTCGTTGTACATGTCTTCTTTGAGGGAGAACTTGAAGTTGAACTGCCATGAGTAGGGGAACGGTCCTTGGTTCATGTTTCTCCTGCCGGCCATGCCGCCCATGTCTGTCGAGGGAGGCCTCGCCGGTGGCGTCTCGCCATCCTCGTTGAAGAGAGTCAGGCCAATTTGGATGACCTTGAGCATGTCGACATTGGTCCGCAGGCATTGGTAGTGGTAATCGCTCTTGCCTCGGAACCCGCCCATCGGTCTCGACACGACGCCAGGAAATTCCGTATCCTGTCGCGAGAGATGTTAGCATATACGGCCTAGGTTCCCTGCTCATCTGCGGGGCCGCAGACGTACCATGGCAATGTAAGGGTACTTGTCCACCATGTCTCTCAGAACCGCCATCTCCTCGTGCAGGTTATGTTTCCACACCTCTCGTATCCTTCCCTTGTTGGGCTGCGTCCTCATCGTTGGGTGTTCCATCAGGACGCTGTGCTGGACCTGACCGCCACCATGTTGGGGCTGCTGCAGCCCCGGCCCGTGGGCGAAGCCCATCCTGGCGTTCTGGCTGCCAAATCCAGAGTCGGCAAACCCGGCAGTCGCGCCATTGAGGCCGGCAGCGCTAAAGGAGCTCCCGTTGGCAAACGGGTTCATCTGGGCATTGGCATTGAGGTACTGGTTGCCAGCCATGGGCCCGCTCTGCGGCTGGCCGTGAGACGGAAACCCAGGCTGGTGGAACGGCCCGCCGACGCCGGGCCCAGCGCCGAAGCCTCGGATCTGAGGCGGCATGGAAGAGGGGTTGGGCGTATCGCCGCTGGGATCGAAGAAGATGTAATGCCCGTCGGGTGGAGGAAACAGGGCAGGTGGGTATCGGCGGGGGAGGTTGGCGTTGCGCTGTCGTCTCTAACGTGTCGCGGGGGCTGAGCTGTGTCTACTCGGACGGCCTCGCCGGGGTTGCATTGAGGTGAAGAGACCGGCAGGCAAAGTGGCTCGTGGTTTTGTCGCCGCTCGCCGCTTGCAGGGCGACTCGGGAAGCGGTCGGCAAGTCGCAGACAGGGATGGGGCGCCGTGAGGATGACGATGTCGTCGGTCGCCGGGGGTGGGGGGTGCGCGCGTGTCGCAGAATCGGATGCGGGCGGGCGCTCGAGCAACGCTGTGTCTCTGCAGGAAGAGCTGGCGGCAGATGCGGTCGCGGTTTCGAGGCTCGTGTGAGGCTGGAAGGCTGAGAAAGCTTGAATCCGATACTGTCGTCGATGATGTGTGGTGGTGTCCGTTCTGGGCATGGGTCGGCGGCAAGGCCGTGCCTTACCTAAGTGGTCCGTGCGCTCGCAGCCATCGGAAGTACTGGCCTACTTTGTTCCGACGACCGCGATGGGGGCATTCTGTTGCCTCGCTCTTGCAACCCGCCTCTGCCTTACGATCCCCAATTGAGTCCATCGCTGGCAGCCCAATTGGCCACAATGCTTCCCACAAGGTACGCCGCCGCGCTCCGTCGCGCAGCACCGAAGCCCGTGCGACGAGGCACCCTGAGCTGACGCCTTCCTCTTTGCGACACACAGAGTCTTGCGAGCGGCCCGCGGGCCCAAAGCCAGCATCACCGGCTTCAACATGCGAGCCTTCAAGGAGGCCGCCGGTCAGCCACGATACGACCCGTGGGAGCGAGCGTTCGTCACCCCCCACCCCCTGTCCTGCATTCTGCACCTGCGAAGCGCCAACCCTCCGACGGCGCGGCAGAGGGAGAGAGGAAGGCTTGGTGAACTGACCACGACCGCAGGGAGGCTTGGAGATACACGGGTACCTTCTCGCGCTGGAACCGATTCAAGACCACGCTTCCCGGCCTGGGTACCGCCACGGTTGCGTTCGCGGGCTACTGCGTCTACGAGCACTTTTTCCTGAACGACGAGCACCACCACGGCGAGGAGCAGCACCATTGATTGCGGGAGGCGGAGGACCGGCAGAGAGTGTACATATATCACGCGCGAAGCGGGAGGGGGAAAGGTTTACTTCCTCAGGGCTGGGTTGCAGCTGTGCGGACAATAGATCAAAACAAAACATTGAGGCCCAACACTGTGCGCCCCGCCATCAACGCGTTTGTGACTGAACAGATGGACGATGGTTCGCGAAAGCTTCGACGTCACCATGAGACCCGGTGATGCTGCGGCACTCCCTTCGACAAGTATCGCGGACAACACAAGCGCAAGGAGGCTCCTGTTTCCACTGGCTGCCCCACGACTCCGTCACTCACGTAGCCCGTCAGCAGCATCCAGGCGTCTAATGCACAGTCGGTCAATAGCAAATTGGATTTCTGAGGCCTATGCTCATCGACAATCCCTCCTCTCAGTCTCTGCAATTCATATGTATTCGTAATGACCATCCAGTTATGTGATAAGCAAAATCCCCAGCGCCACGCCTAATCAACAAGGGGGTATGAGCAGCTCGTCAAGTGCCTGCCTTGCGGCCACGTATGGTATCATTGAGTCCAATGCCGATGACCGCATCCAACGCTTCATCGACCGCTGTTTCCAGCTCTCCCACCCTCTGCTTGAGTCCTCTATTCTCATCCCTGAGCAGGCTGACCGTGTCCCACGCAACACTGGCGTCCTGACCCTGGCAGTTGCGGCAGCTGTGAGCGCCGCGCAGGCCATCCGTCTTGGGTGCTTCGGTGGACATTCCCCTAAATAGCTTCTGGAAGGCTGACATTTGCGGTTGAGGTTGCCTTGCCGTGCGGGGAGGCACCAACGTTGTCGACTTTGTGAGTTGCAGTGGCGGCAGAGGTGGTGGCGCCTGATCCGGGGCCGTGGTGTCCGATATGCTCGCTGTGATCGTCGGACTGCGAGATCGAGAGAAGACGCTAGCCTCCTCAATGCTCTCCTCATCCGTGTCAGATGACAGGTCCGACTTGGAAGTCTCGCCGCTTCGCCGCCTGGCCCTCCTCCGCTGATCTTCTTCGGCGCCCAGATCCTCCGACACGGTCGACATGTCGGAGGGAGCAACGCTCTTCTGCCCCGCCTGGCGCTCTTTCAACCTGAGCTGCTTTTCCTGCGCCAGTTCTGCCATCAAGGCCTGCATAATGGCTTCATTCTCGACCGCCTTTTGCGCCATTTCCTCGAGTTGCATCTTCAAGTGCTGTGTCCGTGTTGTGACTTCGATTCTCTCATCGTCCTGGGCCTCCTGCTCGGCCCTGAGCTCCTGCAACGCCATGGTCTGGCCTTGGTAGGCGGTCTGAAACTTGCGCAGCACCCCGGCGGCATTCATGTGCAAGTTTTTGAATGCGGCGGGAGAAAACGCATCTCCCTCAGCGGGCAGGCCCGAGGGAAAGAGGGCGGCTTCGATATCGAGACTGACGAGCTCGTCGTCTTGCGGCAAGGCGGCGGACGGAGACGTAAGGCCTTTCAAGGTCGACATTGACGAGGCAAAGAAGGAGAACGGGGCGGCTAAGGCTGGTGATGAGTTCTTGCGCAGACCAACAGATGCGAACGTCGCGCTCGCAGGGGGGGAGCTGCGCCTCGTAGTAGGCGACGCACCTGCACTGGAACCGGCCAGCTGCGCGGCTTGACGACCGTGCTGCGCATACCGGGCTCCTGCCTGCGCCTGATTGTGGCGGTCCTCCCGGGTCTTCCTGGGCCGCGTGTCTCCCGTAAAGCCCATCTTGGCCGCAGTCGGCCTCCTCTGGCCGCTGGGGCTTGGAAACGGCTCTCGTGCAGATTCGGTATAAGAGACAGACTGGCGTAAGGGCGACTGCTGTGTTGTGGGAGACCCTGGGCCGGTGCTCGGTCGCGGACCGTGTGCTGGCAGCGGTGTCATCGGTCTCGAAACGGTTGAAGTGGAGGACGCAGCTGCTGAGACGCCGTCGGCCTCTTGCCTTCTTGGAACATTCGATCGAGGGGTGCGGTCCGATGTACTCGAAGGCAGATCCTGGGACATTTTATGCCCCTTGACGGGGGTGCCGGCTGGCGAGGGCGCTCTTGGCATGATCGGCTAGACTCTAAAGGCTGCGAGTGGGACCCTTAATATGGGCGATCATGCGCGGCTGTTTCCAACGCCCGCGAACGTGAGGTCACACTGCCACAATATGGCTGTCGTCCAAAAAAGCCGCCCTTGAGGGACTCTGGTACCTTCGTGTCGAGTGCGAAGTGGAAGAGGTTGCAGCTTTTCGGGAGAGCTGGAGGGTTTCGAAGCATGTGATGGGAGGCAAGACAGAAGGGAACGGGGGATAGCGTGATGTAATACTTGTAGGTAAACAAGAGCAGCTGAGGCAGCTCAAGCAGGAAGTTGCCACTGCACGTAGGCAAAAAGGCACCGTGAATGGTGTCCAGAACAGAAAATCTGCCAGGGTGGCTCTTAGCAGGGTGGCATGGTCGTGGTCGTGGTCGTGGTCGTGGTGCTCGTGGTGGTCGTCGTGGTGGTGAGTCCTGTCTCAGCGTAGCAACCAGACACCGATTGGAATGTGTCCAAGGCTGCGAGGAATGAGCGATGGGTGGCCGGCAGCGGAGACTGTTGGACGGGAATCAGACCCCAGAGCGTCCCGGAGACACCTGAAGGTATGAGCGACGAGGCAAGGAGGCGTTGCGATGTCTCGTTCCGTTCTCGTCCTTGATGTTGGACAGCGTGAGGAGAGCAAGAGGCATGCTTGCGCGGCGATGTTTCTCGATGCTGCGCCAAACACATCCACGACTTAAAAACGACAGCGCGGGAGCCCAACCAAGACCCCGCCATCAGCACAGCAGCTGGAGAGGGGCTGGCGCATAGCGCAATTCGCCTCATTCGTCGTCGGGCTGCTCGCGGTCGTCATTGGGCGATTGCGCAGGTCTCGTGGGAGCTGCTGAGTGGGTAGCGCGTTCCAGCTGCGGGCGTGGCGCCCCCGGCCGGCAGCTGCAGACGGCGCTGCCGACGTTGCTGCCGACGACGCAGCAGCACCAATGCGGATGCGGGGGGACGCTGCGAAAGTTAGAAACCCTCCCTGGCACGGCGCCGGAAGCACACGCCCGGCAGCCGGCAGCCGATCAAGCCGACTCTTGGGCCGCCGTGCGCTGCAGGTACACTGATGCTCATCGGGAAAATCACCTCGACGATACACGCAAATCTGCTCAGATCCCCAGTGTAGACTGTGAGTATGGGGTATTAGGGCAGCTATTGATTCCGCCACGGCCTGCTGCGACACAGGCGGGGGGTCTTGTGTCCGCTTATTCGTACAAGTATGCCACTTACACGATGGCTTGCTTCCCAGCACGGGCGGCACTACCTGCCAGCTAGAACAACGGCAACAGCAGCCAGCGCCCATCTATAGAAATGTCCCTACCTAAGGTGCCTGCCCCAAGTAATGTAGTCATTTCCAACAGAGCCAGACGATGAGGTAGTTGAACAGGAAGGGGCAACGCCGTCGCCCTGCCACAATCCTCTGCCAACCCGACCCGTCTTCATCCTTTTTCTCCCTTTTGAATCATCAGCATCAACATCATACGCCATGGAGCGAATCGGGGAGAAGCCACCCGCGCGACCTCATCGCTTCTGCTTATTCATTCTCTCCAGCCTCGTAGCTCTCTACAGCGTGTCCAACCTCATCCTCTTCATCCTCTCCTGCATGGTTTGGAACAAGGTCAAGGGACCATTCGCTGCCACAGCATGCACGCTCAAGGACCTAAGCGGCTGCCAAGTCTCCCACTGGGCTCTCTACGGCTTCATTGCCGCCGTGGCCTTGATATGCTTCGTCAACATGGCCATCATGGCCCTGAGAAGCCTGCTTCTAGCTCGGGTCGCGGCTTTGGATCCGCTCTACGTCTTCCGCGGGGTTCTCTTCACGTTGCTCCTGCTGGCGCCCATCGTCTACCTTGACATCTCCCTTGGCTGGTCCAGCTTGAGCATCTTTCTCGAGCATGGCGACGCGTCATTGATTCAACCTTCCTGGTCACCAACGCCTAATGAACGGTACCAACGTAGTCCAGGCCTTATCCCTACGCTGTGCGACGATCCTGCGTGTGACAAAGGAAACATTGGCACGCCTACCGGATTCGGCGGTCCGGGACGGGTGTCCGCCCTTCGAGTTGGAACTCCGGATGTGGTTCGCTCACTGTCGGTCTCTGTCACGGCCATCGTTACCTTGTAGGTGGTGCTATACTTGACTTGTCCGGAGGTGCCATCGGCGCGCTGACACCGCTGCAGGCTGCTTGGTGCCTTTGCCGCATCCTTGGCGGCGGTACTGGCCCCTCCAGCAAGTATTCCACTCGTACCGAACACGCCCTGACCAAGTTCAGAGTCTCCACACCCATCCCACGAAGGCTCAGTAGCTACGCTCATGAACTGCCTTTGGCGTGCAGAGTTTTGATGTTTGTGGTTCGCAAGTCCACGGCGAAACCCGATTGGGGCCTGTTGGACGAGACCTTGGTGAGGGCGAAGGATGAGGAGCTGTTCTGGCGACGCTATTAAGCCGGATAGTAGCGCTGGCCCGTTTCATCCTTCAGAAATGAGCTGTTACTGCAATAGAATTAAAGGTATCGTTTAACTCGCATCGCTTCATCAGCAAGGGTAGTCATCTCCCCGTTCCCGAAGACGTGAACAATGATTCCAAGGGAGATGCGAAGTAAAGAAACAGTAAGGTAGTATTGGACTTGTAATTCGGCCTATAGATGAGTAAAGCCCGTGCTGCGAATACCTTGTCTCTGGAATAAGAGTGAATGATGCAAAAAATGGGCCCCGCCAGCTCAGTCCCCAAAACTCCGCGTGCGCCTTCATAATATCTCGTCTATACCCATTGCGAGTTCAGGTATCAAAGGCATAATCCCTGACTCGCCCCCAACCCAGTTCAAAGGAAAGCAAAAGACGCGAGCCAAAAGCCCGCCGGAGAATCAAGAACTACCGGTCCTAGCTAAGCTCGACCGACGGAAAGTAGCGAGGGCCGGCGAACCCGCGGGCGATGACGGACTGGATGTCGATGTTGCTCGACGGGTCGTGCTGGGAGCTCCACATCTTGAGGAGGATGAAGCGGCCCGACACGGGTGGGTCGAAGCGGATGGTGCACTTGCTCTTCTTCTTCTCGATGAAGAAGCGCGCGTGCGGCGCCAGGAGCTCGCCGCCGACGGCGCGGACGGCCTCCTGCGTGGCGTTGGCGTGGGCGTCCCAAGCCTCGGCGAGGGAGACGCTGAGGCGGTCGCGGTTGTCGTGGTGGTGCGGGCGGTGTCGGCGGGGGTTGTCGAGGAAGTCCTCGGAGCCGAACGGATTGGCGTCCTCAGAGTCCGAGCCCATCGTCTCGAACGGCAGGGAGCCGATGCGGTTGGGGGCGCGTCGCAGCATCTGGGACATGTCATAGTCCTCCTCCTCGTCGTCGCTGCACTCTGTTGTGACCCGGAAGTCGGGTAGATTGCTGGAAAATTCCCGAGGCATCTCGGGGGTGCGGTGCTCCGTCTCGTCGTCGCCCCGGTAAACGTATGACCTCCGCGCCCTCGTGCTCGTGGTGCCATCGTCGTGGTGGCGGATGGAGATGATGTGACGGGTGTCTTGCTCGTAAGGGAATCTCTCGGTGCCCTGCCCATGCCACGAGCGGTCCCGCGTTGCGGGAACATATTGGACCTGGTATTGCGCCGTCCGACTCAGCACTTCGTCTTGGTTCATGGCAACGAACACCATGCCCTCCCGTACGCTATGAGCAATTAGCATTCTGTGATTTTAGTGTAGTATATGGTGCACCCACGGATGCGAGTAGTTCATCGAGCCGGGAGCCTTGATGACAAGCTCCCTCAGGGTAAATACGGTAGCACCCTGATGCCTCAGAACAATGTTGCACCTATTGCCCTTGGTGCAATAAACCGAATTGTCGTTTCTGAGTATGTTTTCCGCGGCATACGACGACTCGTTTGAGAACATGCCGCCGTCGCAGCTCACCATCTCCATCTGCAGCTGTCCCGGCTCAACCTGCCCATATTTGCCGTATCGAAACCCCTTGAAGCTCGACACCAGGCGGTCAGCGTCTATCTTTCGGCGCTTGCTTCTACGGTTGTCGTCGGGAAAGTCATGCGGCCGCAAAGTTGGTGAAAAGGTCGATCGGGCGAGCGGAGTCATGAGGTTGATGTGGTTCGTCATGTCCAGCAAGGACCTGAGCTGCGAGTTGGCCTCGTCTAGGGTTTGGTCCAGCTCGTCAAAGTTGGGCCGCCGATGCTCGATGGCCCGAAGACGGAGGCTGCGACGGGACGAGCCAAGCCACGACTGCTCCATGGAGTGGTCCAGGTCATCGAGGCTTGGCGCCTGTTCCTCAAGGTTTCGGATGCGCTCGGCCCGCCGCGACGCCGCTGACCACCGTATCGACGGCCGGCTCGCGGTTGCTTGCGACGCTAGGTCACGATCTCGCGGGGCGTGAATGTTGCGAAGAGGAGGCAGTCTCGGGGCGGGCAATGGAGGAAAGTCGTCTTGGGCCTCTCGAGCACGTTGTCGGTTCGAACCCGAGCTTGAACTCGGGCGTGAGGCCATAGCACACGATGCTGGACGTGGTGCCGGGATGTGGGCAACCGACGGGGACCAGCAAGCGATGTCTTTGATGACGATGGGGCGGTCGTGCGGTTTGTTCAAAGACCGCAGAGCCAAGCCGCAAGGCTATTCCCCCCCGGGTCAGATGAGAGGATCGAGCGGCCCTCGTCCGAATAATCTGTTCTAGGCAGTCGACGCGACGCTCACAGCGGGGTGGTCTGTTATCAAACGAGGCATCGGCTAATTGAGACGAGTCGAGGTGGGGATTGCCAGCTGCCTGCCTGGGTAGGTAAGTGACTGCTCAAATGCGGCACGTCGTGGTGTAGCCAAGGCCGCGGAAAGGTTCTGATGGATGCCTGCAGAGTATATGTAGAGTCTAGGTTGAGTCAGGTGGAATTCCAGGAGCTCCGGCTGTTCATGCGCCTCGTCATGGTTCCGCACCGCCTCGATGATGCCTCCAGTGCAGCTCGGGCGGTCCGTCGCTCCGTCGCGCGGTGGATACGAATACGGCTGCAGAGGCTGAGGAGATGCTGCTCGGTATATTCCCACGGAGGATTTTCAGCTCTGGGAGGCTTGCAGGAAGCGGCCGATGCGTACGCGTTGAGTAGGAGAGTTTGGGGACGCAACGGTTGGGAGGAGATGCAGTCCAGTGGGATGAGGCGAGTCGGACGAGACGACGGAGCGCTCGACCCAGACCTTATTCTCCCGTCGTATCATGGCCAGCGGTCACTGTGCAGTGCTAAGGCGGGGTCAGCTGGGCGGCTATTCCAGCGCTGGCGGTCCGCTATTTGCTGCGCTGCGGCGCGCCCTGACCCGCCTTTCCGGTCCAGCAGCGCAGCCCCGTGTGCACCGTGGGTGTTTCACTGGGCCGCTGCACTGTACCTCAGTTGCTGCCTGCAGCTGACTGTGCCCGTAGGGAGCAGAGTTTCAATGACGTTGCCTCTGTTCGAGCCGCTGTGATAGGTCTTTGAGGGCACACTGCGCCGTGTTCCGCAGTCCCATCCCTTTTTTTCCTTTCATTAGGAGCAAAGATTTCCGGTAAACGCCTGGCTGACGCAGCGCCTCTGCAGGACCTCCGATCCTGCGCGTCGAGGCGAGTTCAGCTCCGGCAGCGTCTGGTTTGGCAGTGTTCTCGTGATTCAGACTGGCCTTGTTCCAGACACATGCAGGCGAGGCCTCGGAGCTGCGGTGCTGACGCTCCAGCTTGTCCGATCCGAGAAGCGAAGCCATTCACGTCTACTTGAATCAACGAAAGATAATAATTCCCATCTAGCTTCAGCAAATGGCTCCTGCACTGCTCTCACTACAGAGTACTTGGGCTTGCGCTGTTGTCGGCGGCTCCAACGCCCCAGAGGGCAAAAATTGCTAGTCGCTACATGCTCTCACGCTGACACCTCCGCTACAATGCGGTAACACTTTAACGCAGGGCCAAAGCGCGTCCAGCGCGACCAAACTTACGTCAGCGGCTGCCACGCCTCTAACAATTTCCATGCGCCTGGCCTCAGGACGCTAAGACGCTCGAGTTGTCGTGACAGCCAACGTCCAGTCGACAAAACAAAGCACGCAAAGGAAAAACGCAAACGCTCTTGACGGACCGACAGCTGTCCCGCCGACAGGCACTGTGACTCCGGCCGTGAATGACGCTGTGAACGGGGCGCCTGGGGCGGGTTGCGCTCGTGCATCTTGAGCCCAACAACTCACGGCCCATCTCACTCACTCACGCCGATCGACTCCTCTCTCGACTCGTCGCAGCATCAGGCTTCCAGCCACGCCCCGTTCCCCTCGCCCGCATCCATGGAGCAGCAAAATGAGGGCCAGAATGGCCAGCACCCGGCGGTTGCGCCTCAACTGGATCTTGAAGCCATGTCGGCTCACACCCAAGACATGCCCAACATGGGCATGCCGCACCCATCCATGGTCATGGCTGGGCAGCACTTTGCAACTGAGGCGATGCCCATGGGTGACGCTGGCTTCATGATGCCAACTATGATGCCCAATGGCAGCATGCCGGGGCTTCTGCAGCAAAATTCTATATCCGCAGGTAAGGCAAGGCCGAGTCGTGTCCTTCACTCTTTGTTTGCTGACGCGGAGCCGGAAATCCGTTGCAGACGACATTGCCCTTTATGATCGGCAAATTCGTCTCTGGGGCATGGACGCCCAGGCCAGGATTCAAAACGCCAGCATCCTCCTCATCACGATGCGAGCCCTCGCCAACGAGGTTGCAAAAAACCTCGCTCTCGCCGGCGTTGGCTCCATCACCCTGCTCGACGGCTCACCCGTCACCGAGACTGACCTCGGCGCCCAATTCCTCCTATCTGATGGCGACGACCACATAGGCGAGAACCGCGCCGCCGCGGCGAGTGCGTCCCTCCGGAAGCTCAACCCGCGCGTCAACGTCCACGTCGATCCCGAGAGCGTCACCGCCAAGGGGCCAAGCTACTTTGCCGGCTTTGACGTCGTCATCGCGACAGACCTAGACCCGGACACGTTCAACATCATCAATACTGCGACGCGCATCAACGGCAGGGCTTTCTATGCAGCAGGCACGCACGGCATGTACGGCTTCATCTTTAGCGATCTCATCGAGCATGACTACGTGATTGAGCGCGAAATGGGCAACATCGCTACCCAGCCGGCACAGGAGACACGCACGCGGTCCATCATCGACGTGAAGACCCGCAAAGACGGACCCAAGACCATCGAGAGCGTCACCAAGCGCGAGCTCTACTCGACCTGGTTCCTCGCCAGTGATCTCGCCATTCTCCCCCACGAGTTCACCAGTTCCAAGCGCCGCCTCAAGGGCGTCTCCCCCACCCTTTCCTGCCTGCGCGCCCTCTGGGAGTTCAAGCAGCTCAAAGGCGGCGCTCTGCCCTCCAATCGCGAGGACCTCAAGCTCTTTACCCAGATCGCCACGCAGAAGCACAAGGCTCTCAGCCTGCCGAGCGAGACCCTGCGGCCCGAGGTCCTTCGCAGTTTCCTCCAGAACCTGGGCAGCGAGATTGCCCCGGTCACGGCCATCCTGGGCGGCCAGCTCGCGCAGGACGTCATCAACGTGCTCGGCCACAGGGAGCAGCCCATCCAGAACATGGTCGTATTCGACGGGGAGAAGCTCGGTGCAGAAATATACCCCTTGCATCCTGAGGGCGCCCTGGGGGCTAGTCTCCTCTCTGGCATGGGCATGAACCTGGATGCCGGCGCATTCAACGCGATGCCTCCACCAGACGGCTTCCCTGTGGGCGACGGCAGCCTTTCGCATGGTAACGGTGTGATGATGGGTGGCAATGAGAATGGCGGCGCGCATGACACGTCCGCCCTCGAGGCCAATCATTCGCACCAGGCCAACGCCCCGGCCGCGGACCAGTCCGCCTCTACCCCCAAGCAACCAAGCGAGGCGGCTGACGGAGCTGCCGCAGCTTAGCACCGCCGTCTAGAGACTGGCATGGTAGGCCTTTCGAGCAGCGTACCCAGGGTAGAGAAAATGCATACGGCATAGAGGACTGCTTTGCCAAGGGTGGGCAGGAATGGCTGGGCTACGCTTATGCGGGATCATGGACCGCCAGGGTGACTGCGGGCCAAGGCAAATAGACTAGCTCTTCTCAAAAATGCCACTGCGCTCTTCACATTTCACGTCTCATTAGTACCGTCTTCTGGAAGGGCAGCTGTGAATGTGATTATCCATTCAACCGTATACTCCCGAGTCCCCCTTCGGTTCTGCTGAGTACACATTAAATGCAAGCACGAGAGCAGCAATAGGCCACCCTAGGCACAAAAAAGCATCGCAAGCCTCGGGGTATATCCTCGAAAAATGCCATCGGCCGATGGCAAACGAAGCAAAGGCGGCGGCAAAACGCAAAGTGCACAGAATCTGCTGTGCTGTAAAATCAAAAATTGCACGGAATCGTGCTCGTCAGACCGCGGGAAAGAGAAAACGACAGCAACCCTGAACACCTTTTTGTGCGTGCCAGTGACTGTGTGCCAACAGATCACATGAAAGGCTTGTAAATCCTTTTGCCGCTCCTCATGCTCCTTGCCCAAAGTATGTACGTGCTTCATGCAGTACGCCACCCCCTCTATTCCTTTTTCGTGGTTTTTTTGCCCATAGTCAAAGACATCCGGGTGTCGGCGGCTTAGTTGGTCTCCTTGCGCGGGCGGAGACGTCTCTTGAGAGGTCTTTCGGACTCATGGTCCAAGTTCGCGAGGGTGATGTCAGGCATCACGTCGCCGTGTCGATCATGGTTGTGACCAGTAGTTTTGTTCTCGTCATCACGAACCTTTCTCTCGTTCAATCCAACGAAATTTTCATCAAATTTGGTTGATCTTCCGGTCGTCACGACTGTTCTGCCATCACTCGCGGCAGGCGTATTAGCGCCAGTGTTCGCGCGAGTTTTCTTTGTAGTAACTTTGGTTGCGGCCACTTTAGTCGTCGACTTTTGCGCACCACTCCTATTGAGAATGATTCTCCTTACTCCATTTGTCGACACGCCTTCGGCAGTCGAGCGAGCATTAGTACTCGACGGCGCGTTGGTGACAGTATTAGCATCAATGGCAGATCCAATGGTCATAATCGCTCCAAATCCGTACATGACCATGTCATCAAGATTGACAGTGTTCGAAGCGGGCATCGGCGCAACCACCATCTTGGCATCAGGACGTGGGTGTGGTTTGATGTCCCGCAGCGGCGGCAGACCGAGAGGCGGCGCGAACCGAACCCGCTGGTAGCTCCTTCTTGCTGGGGGTTTAACGGAAGAGGTCAAAGAGGGTCTCTGATTCTATCGAGAGTCCTCCCTATCATTCGACGAGTCCGCTCTGTCCTGCTTGCTGCGTTTGCGAGGCTGGTTGACGTTCCACCCTCGAATCTGAGTGGGCCCAGAGTTGGGTAGCGCAGCGGACGATCCAGTTTCCTTGTGATCGTAGAAGATGGTCTTCAGCTCCGGCTTGTTCGTCCAGGTTCGGTGAGCAGGCACCGGTGCAGGCTGTAGCTTGCGATATTTGCCATTTCCAGCATCCCCAGACGGAGTAGATCGATGCTGATGGGCAGAGCCAGGCGGGCCAAGAGGTGTTCCGGGAGGGCTCTGCTGTGCCATCTGGCCAGACATCCCTGGCGGGTTTCCAAAAGTGGGAGACAAGACCTGCGGCGCATGCTGAAGGGTGAATCCTTGAGTAGGCGGCGATCCCATGTAGGCTTGCTGCTGCTGCTGCTGCTGCTGGGGGTTCGGCAGGATTCTCTCAGAACCCAAGGGCTGCGATGCCGGGTGGAGAGGTTCTGCGTAGCTTCTAGAGTAGCTGCGCGGGTGGAGAGCGGGATAGTAAGTGGCCATACCGCCAGGCAGGCTGGAGCGATGCATTCCCCCATCGTTCATGGACTCTTCGGGCAGTGACTGGTTGCGGCCCCGCGAAGGTCGCAGGGGCGGCAACGGCTCGGCGCTTGCATTATGCGAGAAGGGAATCCGCGAGTGTGACATGGGCGTGGGAGGAGGCGGATACTGGTGCTGGGCTGGAACGGGCTGCGGTTGCTGAGACCAGTAGGTCGAGCCGCCGTACGGCTGGGCAGGAGGTGCTTCGCCTCCATAGCCCGCCATTCCCCGATGGCTGGGGTAGCCTGGGTCGACCGGGCGGCCGGATGCCATGCGAGCATCGCGATGGTCTGGCGCGGCGTAGCTAGGGGGAGGGTAGTAGGCGCTGTGATCCTGTATGACATGACTGGGAGGAAGGTGAGGCGGCGGCTGAAACTCAGCAGGTCTAGCCTGTGAGTGACGCTTCACGGCGGGATCCTGGAGGGCAGGATAAATGGGAGGTTCGGTGGTTGTCGGATGAACGGGGCCAGCCGGCTGCAGCGGGGCTGGTTCACGGGTATGGCTGATAGGGAATGCAGCGGACGGCTCCTGTGTCATTCCCAGGTTCGGTTGGCCGTGGCCATAGGGAGGAGCCTGGCGTGCTTCGCCTTGGGCGGGGACGTTGCGATTGTCTGGCTCCAAAGTGGCGGCCTGTGGGCGACCTGCGTCGGCGCCGGCGGTAGCACCTGGCCGTCGGGGCTCAACATTACAGACCTCGGCAAGGAAGTTGAGCCCCAGAGTGTCCTCATCGGCGACTGGAGCAGGGGCCGGCTTTGACGCCGTGAAGACGTCTCGGATCGCATCGTAGCGAGAGGTCTTGGAAGCAGACGGAGTTGCACGAGTTGCCTCTCGGGCTTCTTCGTACGCCGTGGCGTATGTCAGGATAGACAAGGCAGAAATGCCACCATCAGCCTGCTCAGGAAGCTCATGCTTGGCGCCAGTCTCCCCTGCGTCAGAGGTGGTGGCGTCAGACTGAGACAAGACCTTGATTTCCTTTTCCATTGCAGCAGTTCCGATGGACTTGGCGCGGAGTTCGTCGTTAGACTCGACATACTCTGTGATTGCGACGTCTTTGGAATCGATGTCGGCCATTTTGCAGAAACGGCGGAGGGACAAGCCCAGCTGGGTTCGTACAGGCTGCTCAACGGCACTCCGCTGGTTTATGGTAGAGTGGAAAGAGCGGGAGGCATGAGCCACGCGACCAGAAGGATTCGCAAGAAAGACAACAGGCTTGCCCGGCATGACGTATGGCTCAGCGTCTTCGGCCTCGTTGGTGCTGGTAGGGAGGAAAAAGCCATGAGACGGGTGGAGTCCATGCCGCTCAACCACATCCTGATCAAGATCCCCCCGGGTAAGGGTGGAGGAATCGTAGTCGACCACTCTATGGTCGAGATGGGTGCCGTTGCTATTTGGAGTTCCAGTGTACTTGTTGTACTTCTTCGGATCGATCCGGGATGGGTCGTTGGTGGTGTCTTTAAAGCCAATCTCCCATGGCTTGAACTCGACGATGCGCGGAACAAAGAAGCGGAAGTACCAGGGTGAATCCTTATTGGGCTTGTTCGAGTAAGACCGGATGCCATATTCATCCGCTGGCGTGGCGCTCTTGAGAACCTCGCGCTCCTTGTGGGAGTAGACCCCGCCCTCCATCCGAGGACTTTCGGGCTCTGGAGAGGCTTGGAGGGAGTCTTCCTCTGGGGTGGGCGTATTGGCCTCTGTCACCGCCTCTGTTGCGGGCTCCGTCGCTGGCTCCTCAGCAGCCGCTTGTTGAGCAGCAGCAAGGAGACCCAACGCCGGTGCAGGATGGGAAAGCTCGCCGGGCGCAAGCAGTTGGGCATATCGTGCCGAGGCCCGGGTCACCTTCTTGGGCGTAGGCTGGTCTTCTGGTTGGGACTGGGCCTTGCGCTTCGCGGGCGTTCCAGCACGGGCCTTGGAGCTGGCAGCCTCGGCTTTGATAGCCGCAGCCTCCTTCTTGGCCGCTTCCTCGGCCGCTTCCTGGGCGGCGATGGCCGCCTTAGCAGCGACATACGATTGGTAGGCTCTTGTGCCCGGAACATGCGAAGGATAAGGCACCAAGTGACCATTCAGGTACTCCTCATACGGGCCAAATTCTTGGTCGAGATGAGCGTCGTCGATGGCCTTGAACTCAAATCGATCATCACGAACCTGCGAAGATGCATCAGTGGCAATTCTATCACGGAGGCGAGATGCGAGGCGGCATCAAATGGGCCCGACTTACATCGACAGGGAGGCTCTTGGCATGCAGGGAGTTTAGGGCGTTGAGTTTGTTCAACACTCCATCGTAGTAGTCCTCCATCATCTCCTCGGTGCGGTTCTACACGGGCAGGTTAGCAAGAAGGTCTGCAACAGAGTGACCAAGGGAGAGTACGAGAGACATAACGACGCGAGGCGAGGGGGCCCGGGAGGGCGAAGAAGCAGCATACCTTGAATTCTTGCTCGGCCAGGTAGAGGTTGACGTCCTTGGTCCGCTCGGCAAGATCAACGTGTCGGTCACGATCTCGCCCAGCCTGAGCAATGACATCCTCGAGTCTCTCATCGAGCTCCTGCTTCCGGGTCACGATGTCAGGATGATGCTCAAACCGAACAGTATCGGCCTTGAGACCGTTGATGGTTCGGTTGCAAAGGTGTGTAGCCGCCGGACCGAAAGCCTTGACAACGGTTTTCAGGAAGCCTCTGATGTGCCACGAGCGGTCATAGGAGGATTGGATCCGCGACGAGGTAAAGGACTTAGCTCTACCGCGACGGAGACCACGAGGAGGATCCTTCTTGGGCTCGGGCGAGCCTTTCCTGGCGTCTGCGGTGCCGGCTCCACCGTGGCCACCTCGTCCACCTCTCCCACCACGACCTGCTCTCCCACCCCGGGGTTTAGCAGCCATGGTCGACGCCGCGGAGAGGTATCATGTAAAAGCGCGCGATGACGTGGCCGATACGCGAGATGTACTTGCGCGCGTGCGTGTGTGAAAGGTTCCTCGAGCGAGGCGGGAAAGGGGAGATGGGGAGTGAAAGGCCGGAGCCGTGGTGAGGCAAAGGCAAAAGGGTGTGTGCGTGTGCAAGGCGCGTACACGAGACGCAGCGCAGGGCCTTTGTCCGCGAACAAAAGACCAACGCGGGAATGAAGAGGATGGGCGTTTGAGGCTGCCCACGCAGGCGACGACGATTGCAAAGGCGGTGGTTTGGGGCTGCGGGAAGGGGAAGCGGAAGCAAGAGAAGAGAATGAAGGGTTGATGATGTGTGTAGCTCCCGGCCTGTACGAGCAAGCACTGTGGTTGGGGGGAGCGGGCGTGCAAGTGGTGTGGTGCTGTGGCGCGGTGCTGCAGCGCTGTGCTGGGCACAAGATTTTCGGCGGCGCGGCGGCGCCCGGAAACAATGACAGCAGAATAGACGGCCTGCGCAGCAACGCCAACAACAACAACCACGGCAGCAAAAGACACGCGGCCAGGTGCAGCGCAGTGGCAAGCGGCGGCCGCGAGCAGAGACGGGTGCGTGGATGTGCGCAGGTGAAGGGGCGCGGCGCGGCGGATGAGGCAAACTGGCGAGCGCGAGTATAGTTTGCGGTGCAGCTGGCAGAGTGAGAAAGGCGAGAAGTTGGCCAGTCCCGCTGCGCTGCCCCTTCGCAGCCTGCTCCTCCCCCATCAGGCTGCGCGCGCTGCACCCGAGCCAAATCGGCGGCGGGTTCCCAGTACAAGGCGCAGGCCGTCGAGCGCCCAGCACGGCGCCCGGCCAGCGCCGCCGCTGATTGGCGCTGCCGCTTCCGTGGCAGCCACTAAGGCTCAATCGGTACGAGTTGGGTTAGTTTCCGGCCTGCTGGTTGGCTCGGAGCCGCTGATAGTCCGGCCGCCGCGCCTGCCCACCCCTGGACGCTGCGGCGGTGAGGTACCTGGTACCGGCCGAGAAAGTCTCCGGCGAGCCCACGCAGCCTCGACGGGGCAGCACGTCCCGGCTCGGCGAGGGTGAGTGAAAGCGCGGAGGCCGTATGCGAGCGCTTCACGCACCTGGATGGGCGCACAGCAGCGTCTGCACCGAGCGTGTCGTGTCTACGTAGCCGGCGGCATCCCTTGAGCCGCATCGTCGCCGCCGCGGCCGTCGACTGCGCAGCCTGGGGACACGTCGGGCGTGCCATCTAACACGAGTACACGACAGCCTCGTCCGTCTCACCAACGACGACGAGCGGTACCTGCGTCAGGCTGCGGCGCTGCACGCGTGGGTGAGACGAGGCGGCAGCCCACCGGCCGGTTCTTCGTGTGATTTACACTCGTGCCCTTCCGCCTATAAGCTCTGGCCGAAGGAAGCAGAAACGTTTGCTGTGTCTGCTTGGGCAGCGAAGGGCGCCCGGGTCACGCCGCAGCGCAATCAACAGGCTGATTGCGCATCAAGGGATTCACCGCGGCCTCACGTAGCTGCGACGCACCGCAGTTGGGAGCCTGGCCGCTCCACGCTCCGTGTGCGCTGAGCCCGAAAGCGCTTTGCGAGTATTGCCGTAGCTGGTCGACCCGGTTGGTGAGCGACAGGCGTGAAAGCTATTCGCACTATCCGCCCGTTCCGCGTACTCCGTACCCCGACCCTGGCCTCCGCTCAATGGCACTGTCTAAAGACGCAATCAACTGGAATCGCATTGGCTCCATCCTCCCCGTTTCGCAGCTCCTGATGAAACGTCCATGCTGGGCAAAGCACGTGCAGCCTGCCTGCCTGAACCTTCCGAGACCAGCGCCCAGCGCCTGTCGGTCGTGTGCAGCCAGCTCCGCAATTTCCCCTTTTTGTGGGCTCGGCCCACACTGCCAGTCTCCAGATCCGGATCACCCAGCGTGTCATTCAACACAACTGGTCTTGCTCGAATTCTGCAAAGGCACCGTGCCAGGCGGCCCGAGAAACGGAGCATGGTGAGTTCATCGCTTTGGCGCTTGCTGAACTCTTTGGGCCCCGGCGCAGCGCGTTGGCTTCGTTCGCTGCGAAGCAAGTCTTTCCCCAACGCTGCCCTCGCAACGCCCATACCACGCCACCAGGCCGATGCACGGAAAGGAGCTGATGCCGCCGGACCGCTGGGGGCGCATCACACGCGCGATATCGATACCTGTAGGAAGATTATATCGCGATATATTCGGACAGAGGCGATGCCTCAAGTCAAGCGCTGTTCTTCGGGTCGGCCACGTCTCATGAGACCCACGTTAACCTTTACAAGTGCACCGCGGAAACGATGTCAGCTTAAAATACCCTGCAAAGGGCCCAGGTCCTGTAATCTGCCCTGTAATAATCAATGGAACATCAGTGCGGTATGCCCAAGCAATGAGAACAAATGGGAGGTAATTGCACAGCAGACGGACTACACAAAACTACGACGATCGAAGAGTAGGCTCGTAGCCCATTGGTAACGCAACCGGTTCCGCAATTGGCACATGTCCAAATCTCCAAATAGAAGTGTTCCTCTAAGCGCCACAGCTTTCATTTCATGATACTATTGATAGGCGTAGCATTTGAGAGTGCTACGTTCACCTCGAGGGCATGGCCCGGCTGGCTACCCTGAAGCTGCAAAGCAGTACGTTATTCTGCAGCGTCACGCTCTTGGATGCACCACAACATTGCTTTCCCATCTTGAAATAACCAACCTGGGGTCTCCCCACTGCTTTTGTATTCTGGTTCCTACATAATTCTGCCGGAGCGGCTGAATTGGACAACAAGATCACGTCCTGAAAATCGCTTCAAGTTGAAACGATCTTTCTTCATATGCAGGGTGGGGAGGGACCCTGAGCGTGGAGACAAACGCTAGTCTTCATTCAGATCGCCGTCCCGTCCGCGCGGGCCGCAATGGGCGCGGCATCTTTTCGCTGGCTGTGACCTCATACTTTTTTTTTTCTATGCGACAGAGACCCGGCGTCGTCCCACAGTCGCATCCTTTGACTCCAGCCAACCATGCCCAAGCGGCGGAAGCTCCAGCAGCGGGCGCTCCAGCAGCAGCAGCAGCGGTCGCAGCAAAGATCCCGGCCGCGGCCGGACGTCGGCGGCAAGGCCTCTGGCGCCAAAGCACAGCAGCAGCAGCAGCAGCAGCAGCAGCCCAAGAAGAAGCAGCACAAGCAGCAGCACCATGAACAGCCCACCATCCCGTTCCGGCCGGAGGATCGCATCCTGCTCATCGGCGAGGGCGACCTGAGCTTCGCGGCGTCCATCGTCAGGAACCACGGCTGCGTCAACGTCACGGCCACGGTGCTGGAGAAGGACCACGCCGAGCTGGTGGCCAAGTACCCGGCCGTTGACGAGAACATTGCCGCTGTCCTGGGCACCGAGAGGGAGGACGGGGAGGAGAAACGTAGCAGCAACCCAGAGGAGGAGGTCGACGACCAGGACGACGAGGACGATGAGGAGGACGAGGAGCAGGAGGAGGACCACGACGTCGAAGCTGATCCCGAAGACCAAGATGCCGTCGACGACGACGACGACGACGACGAAGACAACAGCAGCGACGCCGCCGCCACCACCACCATCCCTAAGGTAACCCACAACCTCCCCAAGAACAACAGGCTCCTCTACAACGTCGACGCCACCAAGCTCCCCGCCTCGCTCTCCCGTCCCCCGCGCTTCGACCACATCCTCTTCAACTTCCCGCACGTCGGCGGTAAGTCGACCGACACGAACCGCCAGGTGCGCCACAACCAGTCGCTGCTCGTGTCCTTCTTCGAGCGCGCGCTGCCCGCCCTGGCGCCGCGCGGCTCCATCGTCGTCACGCTGTTCGAGGGCGAGCCCTACACCCTGTGGAACGTCCGCGACCTCGCCCGCCACGCCGGCCTCGCCGTCGAGCGCAGCTTCCGCTTCCAGGCCGCCGCGTACCCCGGCTACCGCCACGCCCGCACCTGCGGCGTCGTCCGCAACCGCAAGGGCGAGGTCGGCGGCGGCTGGAAGGGCGAGGAGCGCGCCGCCAGGAGCTTTGTCTTCCGCCGCAAGGCCGACGTCGATGCCTGGCCGCAGCCCGCGAGGAAGAAGCGGCCGAGGGGAGACGATTCCTCGAGCGACGACGACGATTGAGAGGGCGTCCGGATCGGCATGGTTTATTTTGTGGCGGGCACGTGAACTTCAGTATTCAGGGGGCATTTATTTGCATGGCATATCTGGCGTTGGGATCATGGACGTGTCAAGGACGGTAACTATGTTGAAGCACAGTAGCTACGTTGCCCTCGTGCACGTCGGAACTGACCTCACGAGGCTATTTCCAACCAATATCTCGCAAAGCACATTGGTACCTTCATCTCTATGGCGCACCGCGGTCGGCTCTACCGCTCCCAATGTACCTTATTTAACGCCCCCTTGGAGGGTGTCCTCTTGAAACAAGGGGGCACGCCCGCCACGCCCCCAAAGCGCATCGGCATATCTGCCTCCTCACTTTTCGATCAAACGACCGGATTTGAGCCCGCTGGCGCCTTTCTGCATCACAGTGTCGACATGCAGTGGCTGGCCGATTCATCGTTCGTGGTTCGCAGAGGCGTTGCAACAAGCGTCGCAACGCCGGCCAATATGGTTTAGCCCTTGAAAGACGAACGGAATGACGGGTTCGAGCTAAACAGCCCTTCGCACGTGCTAAGCGGCTGGTGCAATGGCCGTCCTGCAGGATTGGTAGGGTAAAGATGAAAGAAGGATAACAGAGTCCAAAAATCGTATGGTACATTGCCTTGAATGTTGGCCCCTTGGCCCCTCCCCGCATTGACTCCAAGATATGCAAGCTCTGTGCCTCGCAGGCACCGCTGCTCCAAGCTGCAGTGCACAACGTTTCAGTTGAGCACGCTTTTTCTCCTATATCGGCCACGAACCTGCTGCTGGAAGCCTTGTCAGGGTAAATCGAGCGTAATTGCAAGACTTTGTCGTCTCCTGATTCCAGCACCCTTGGCCCATTTCGCGGGACAAGAAACCCTGGAGCGGTACGGCCTTCCAAATCAGTGCCCGCCATTCAGAAGCTGAGGTCATGCTGCGAGGGCAACGTCCTTTCGCATTTCCTCCGCCGCATCTTCCATTAGCTTCGTCTTGTTGGCCTCATCTTCCAGCCGTTGTGCCTCCTCGTTCTCCCGCATCAAGTCTTCCTCCTGCTCTCGAAGGGCGCGTTGCTCATCCGTCATTGCATCTTCCAAGGCTGACTCTGGCGGGGGAGGCGGCGGGGGAGGCGGGCTAGGACCGCTCGTTTCCTCCTCTTTGAGCCTCTTCACGTCAGGGCCCTCGGATGGTGTCGCGCCGGCAGAGTCTACTAGCTCAGCATCGCGCTTCCGCTTGCGATCTTGGCTCCCGGGGGAGTCAGTGTCAACATCGCTTAGAGGAGTGTTGGCGACGTCGCCGGATCTGTCATCATCCTTGCGCCCTGGGCTGGCAACCGTACCATCACCCGGAGCGTCTGGAGTTGAAACAGTTTTCGAATCGCCGGTCTGCGCCCTCTCATCGGATTCCCGAGGTGCCTTGCGGTTTTGTTGAGCGTTGTACTTCTCAACCGCGCGGTTCAAAAAGTCGGCCACGTGCTTTTTGATCTTGTGCACTTGCTTGTCCGTGAGCTTCGCAGTCGGATCTTCGACCCTGTTGTTCTTAAAATCCGAGGCAACGAGCTTTTTCGCGATGTCTTTACCCAGCCTCTTCAGCTCTTCTTTAGGAAGCTTGTGCCGAAACTTGTCCAGCACATGCTTGACTGTAGGAAACACCTAGTGCGCACAGCAAGTTAGACGGAAAGCCTCGAATTACGCGCCCTGGATGCAGCTTACAGTGTTTTCGTAGATCTTCTTTTGCTTGTCAATCGGCAGGGAGCGCCACTTTTCCGGTTTGGACTCTTTCGTGGGGGTTTCGGTAGCATCCTTTGACGAAGCCGCCGATTGGCGGGGCGTTCCTTCTTTCGTGACCTTATCAATGATGCTCTGGATCGCAAGTTGTTCTTGCATGGCCTTCGATGGTCCCTTCTGCTGCGATTCTGAAGCTGGCTGGGTTGGTCGCTGCCAGGTCGTTTGCCCGGACTTGGTGTAGAAGTAGGTGTTGCCTCTCCCATCCTTAGCGGAGAACCATCCGTCTGGCAGGGCTGCGTTGAAGGGGCGGCGCGGCCGTTGGCTGTTGAAATAAAACGAGTTGTTTCTCTGCGGAACGCTGCTCCGTGGGCCCTTGGGGGCGTCGACGGTGCGCGGTGATGCCGGCTTCAGCGATGACTGAGCAGCGGCCTCCTCCTCGCGAACCTGACCACCTCTACGGTCCTCGTACACGTTCTGCACCGGGGCGTTGGGATCGACCTTGCGTCGCCGAATGCGATACGCCACCTCCAATTTGCTCCAGTCGTCGAGCAGCTTTCTTGACCTCGAGGATACGTCCTCGTTTTCAGAGCCCACCAAACCCTCGATAGTCGCCTCGATGTTGGAGTCTTGAATCTTGTTTCTCGTCAAGCGGGGGAACTTGTCCAGGATCTCCAATACCTGTAGCACCACGTTATGGTCGTCGATGAACGTGTTGAGTGTCGTTTTGAGGATCTGGTAGGCGTGCATGCGCATGACGCAGTGGATGACCTTCTCCTCGTCGCAGCGCTGTATACGCTCCAGCACCTTGACAGCGATCCACTTCTCCTTGCACTGCATGAGGGCTGCCATGACCTTGCGAGCGTCATCCTCGTCCAGGGCACGTGGCTGGATGCTATTGACGTACTCCTCGTCGTCCTCATCTGGCCGCTTCCTCCGCGGCTTCTTGGCAACGGCCGTGTCCCAGCCGTCAGCGTCAGCAATGCCGAGTGCCTCAACGGTGGCTGCGGGCAGCTTGGTAGCACGCTCCGTCTGGGTCTTGCCGCCGATGAAACCCACGCAATTGGGCTCTCCGCAGTAGCATGGTTGGGGGTCGGCGCCGTAACGGTCCACGTTGTAGTTGAAGACCAGTTCCTCTCCGGCTCGAATCTTGCGCAGGGCGAAGATGCCCATCCGAAGCTTGTCGCCGACCACCCACTTGTCCACGTAGCAGTTAGGGTTGCAGGAGTGGTTGCAGAAACGGCCAAGGTTTCCCTTCCTGGTGGCATCCACGAACTCACTCTTGTTCAGGGACATGAAATAGAAGTGCTTGATGCCTTCCTCGTCGTACTGCAGCATCCGCCGGCGGAAAGTCGGCTCGTTGATGACCTCTCCGATGTACTCGTACACGAAGTCGTTGGGGTGCAAATCCGCGTCGGTCCGCAAGCCAAAACCCTTCTTGTCCGTCTTGATGACGGAGACGCTGGCCCACTGCTTGCGCTGGAATCGTTGGTTCTGACAGCCGCCACCACAGTTCCCGGCGCTGGCGCTGCACTCCATTTTGGTCGCCCGGTTGATGCAATCGGAGTCCTCGCCGCACGAAAAGTTTTCGCCGTCTCCTAATGCAATCCAAAATCAGTACTCGACGCACAACATGCGAAGCGCAGAGCTCCAAAAAGGGGGTGGAAAGCGCGTACGCCATTCTTCTCGGCAGTCGCAATCGAAGGCATCGTTGTCCGTCGAGCCCAGGTGCTTCGATCCGTAGAGACAATCCGTGATGACCTGGAACGATTCGCACGACTGGGCGGTAACGTCAGGTAGGTCGCCAAATAACGGCGCTTCTCGGCTCGCCGACTTCTGGGAGGCACGGCGAGACAAGCGAGGCTGCTTGGTCGAGCCAGGGGCGTCCATGCTGTCGCTGCGTGACTTGACACCCTCCAGCGACGTCACGGGAGACGGAGATTTGCCATTCCTTGCGTCGGGCACCGGTGTCGAGCCGCTCGTCTCCATGTCCGCCGCTGCGCCATTGGCGGCGCCGTCCTCGAGCTTGATCCTACTCATCCTCCCCGTTGCGTTCTCGTCATCCTCCATCAGTGCATTGGACGCGCAGAACAGCGTGTTCTGTCTGCGACGAGGGTCGGACCGGTCGCTGTCGAGACGGTGCGAGGCGATGCGAGGGTGCGGACGGAGCGCAGCGTGCAGGGCGGGCGAGGCGAAGACGCGAAGCAAGCCAGCTGCGAGGTGGTGCGCGCCGCTAGACGAGGAGCCCGGCGCGCATGCGACAAGGTACCGCGGCACGGGAGGGAACCGGAGCAGAAGAGGCACGGGGGACCACAGCGAGGCAAAACTTCAGGTCGGAGGATGCACGTGGCCCTGCACCCGCAAGCGAGGAGAGGAGGAGAGGAGGAGAGGAGAAGAGGAGGGGTGAAGAGAAGGCGAGGATTGACAGATCGACCGACGTCGGGTTATGCTCGAAGTCGCGAGGTGCTGTGGTGGTGGTGCTAACAAATAAGGTAAGCAGCAAGCCAATGGCAAATAACAGCACCGCCGATGGTCAATTGAGCCGAAAACGCCACAGCTGCCGCAACCTCTACGAGTATTGCCCGGCCTCCCCAGGCAGAACTGTATTCCTTGCCATGAGAAGCTCACACGGCTCGTCGTCCTCCCTCCCGTCGTCAGCACCATCTCTCGAGCGAGGTGTGGTCCTCACCCAAGCACGGCGCCAGCGGTAGCCGTCGCTCGTCAAACTGCATCCGTGCCCACCTACCAATGAAGGCTCGGGCTCGGGCGCAGACCATTAAATTTGCCAATTACTCGCTACCGCCGTTCAGAAGGGATCATGGAAGTACCCAAAGAAGCAAGGCCTTTGACATTTACTTTTGTGCTTCTGGCAGCGTCCTTGTCATGTGCTCGTTGTGGCTCCTCGATGCATGCCCTCAACCAGTCGTAACCACGGCGGGAGAAGCTACCAGCACATGCAGTGCCACCTTGACGCAGAATAGGGCCCAGACCTTGGTCAATCTTTGCAGCTGCATTCCATTAGCAAAGGTTTTTGTTCTCGGCAGTCAGCGATGGACTTGTGGCAACATTGAGGACGGCCTCTAGAGCGCCAACTTAGTCGCGGCTCGACCGTCGTCTTCACCGATGTATTTCTGCAAAGGGCCACACAAGGAGGCATCGACTTTACGATGCTCAAAGGCCCTTGCGATGCCCTGTCTGCCATGAGCCGCCTCAATATATTACAAGTACGGATACGGAGTACTCGTATGCGTCTCTGACCCACATGATCGACAGGAGGCTCTCGAGACTGCCAAGACTGCAATGACGGCCCCAGCCTTCTGCAGCGGGCACTTCGTGATGGCCATCGACGGGTTATTGACTCTGTCGTCATGGGCGACTGTTTGATGGGGCTCGGTTGCATGAGGCCGCACTATTAGTAACGATATCGCGGAGAACGAGCATCCCTGTGCTGCTCAGCCGAGGTCGAGCTGAAGACTCGTATCTGCGCTACAGGTCAGACGCTATGGCTGGCTGCGTATCCGAGTCGTGACTCTGATGCTCGCGGGGGCTCCAGCTTCGTGAGCACCAGCTTGTGGAGGGCTGAAGTATTCAGCACGCGCACAATTCGAGGTGGCGTTGAAGGTTGTCGTTGCCAGGCCTCTGGGCGCACCCCGAGGATCCGACAATCCCAGACGACCGAACCCTGCATTGACGTCCAAAGCCCATGCCCGACCTTTCGTTCCGCATTGAAATACGATGTGCGATGCAACCTCGGGTCCAGAAGAATGACGTCGAGGGTCCGCAACCGCAATTGGGGTATTGTGAGCGGCAACGAGACCAGATTCGGCGTGCGCGTGGGTGCAGCAAGGGTCTCTAGAGGATCCGATTTTCTCGTATCTGCGCCTCACGGACTGCGCCCCGAGCCAACAACATGACGAGATGATCGTCGGTCTCTTGGACCGTGAGCGCTGAGACCTTGTCCTTCAGCCCAATGTCTTGCCGCCTTGTGTGTATAAAAGGCTCCAAAGGAACGCCGTAGAGAAAGTGTCCTGCTCATCAACAACTGCCGTTCATCTCTCCGAGACATTCTCACTCCCGAAAGCCCTCGACTTACACCCGCGCACCGCGCACACTTAACTTTTGTTTACACCTCAAATCGCATCCCGCCACCATGAAGTTCTCGACCGCCATTGCTGCACTCGCCACCGCTGGCTCTACCCTTGCGGCACCGGCAGAAACCAAAGCTTTCGACCTCATGGCCCTCAGGTCGGCCAGCCCAATCCACTTTGCGTCCTTCAGCGCTGCCAACAGCAGCATCTTCCTCAATCTCCGGGAAGAGGACGCTAAGTGCAACGGCGACAACCACAACCAGGCTACCTTCTATCTCAAGGACGAGGGCCTGTTCCTGTATAACACGGACGGCAAGACGCAGCAAGTCTTTGTGGACCGCTCCGGCATGGGTATGGGGCCTGCTTAAAGCACCGGTTGTTCTGATGAGAGTACTAACATATCTATCCACAGGCCAAGGCAAGATCGGCTACCTCACCGGCGACGGATACCTGCCGCCGCACTTCGAATTGAAGGGCTGGGCGATCGACAAGAACGGAGACCTCTACTTCCAGGGCATTAACTTGCTTGCCTGCCCCGGCGCCCCTCAGGATGCGTGGAGTGTCTGGCTTGTTACCGACAACCTGACGCCTGGCGGCAACAAGGATTGCCTTGGTCTGATCCCCCGAACGGTTCCCATTGACCAGCCTGTCAGCTGCGAGTATAGCCACTAAAGGCGAGCAGTTGCTACTATGGGGGATGGCTGATCGGGACAGTCGTGTACAATAGTGGTTGATTGGCAAGCGTAATGTAGATACTTAATAATGCTCTGATCCCAATGGATGGCCCTCAGTTACCGTTTTCATGCATCAATCTTAAGACATCCCCAAGGCAGGCTAGAACCAAAGCCGACGAGTTGTCATGCAATTGCTCGACTTTATTCTCGGCCAAGCGTGTGAGAATGGGATAAGGTAAGGCAGTTGGCTTGAGCGGTTGGTTTTGTGATTGCCGCTTCTGTACTTTCCATTCTCGGACGAGACCCGCGCCGTGCCACGGCCAAGGGCGTTTCATCTGGCGAGTCGGCGGTCAACGCCAGACCATTGTTCTGGCTGAAAGAAGTGTCGTCTTTGGAATTCGTGCAGCTTGCGCCTGCGACGATTATATGAGAGTCATTTCGAACGACGTCGTTGGCGACCACAGGTTCCTAACTTATTCTTAGTCGACGACCACCACCCGCTTGGGCTCGCGTCTGAGCTTGCTGTGGCTCCCCCAGTCTCTGGAGTCGCGTTCCAGCCGCCGGCTGCAACGACTCTCGACGAACTGGTGGACTGTGCTGAGAAACCATTGCTCTGGAAGGCTCATTGGCGCAACGGCAGCCAGTGACATGGCTTCACGCCCAGGCCCGGGAACGGGGCATTCCCTGCCGAGGAAGGCTTTCTGATGGGCCTATTGGCGATGCTTGCCGGTAGCCCGTCGCATCACGAGAACACTCGCAGCTTCAACGACATCCGCATATTTCGTCTCCGAGAATGCTAGTCTTCGCTTAAGCCCCCTTGTCCTCGGTTGGTGAGAGAGCGTTGCCGCAATACGAGAACCAAGTACCAACTCGACTCGCGGACTGCTACTCTGAGAGGCCAGTCGAGCTGGAGCTCGCCTGGACGGCACGGGCGAAGTTGCCACCTGCAGAGATGGGGCAGGTGAGACAAGGTCAGGCGGTCCAGCACAAGCTCGTGATTGGGCATTGGTGACAGGAGCGCCCCCAAGCCTGCACCGTGCTGCATGGGCAGCCAAGCAGCCTCGATGCCTCTGTACTCCGTACCGGATCAGGATTCTGGACGACACGTTTCGAGGCAGCTTCGAGCTTTTGCCGAGAGCTGCAAAAACGTGACGATGCCGAGGGTGGTTTCACTGGAACTTCCAGTCGCCGCCCAGTTCCACCATTAGCGACTGCATACGGTCCAATTGGACGGAAGGTTGAATTGTGTACAGCCACAACAGCGAGGTGGAAAATGGTGCGCGCGACGATGCGACCCATGCGGAGGCTGGCTTGGACTCATCACTGCATCAGTGTGGCCCGGCCACCCAACCATTTCGACAAAAAACGAACCACATCCCGGAGGATGCCGGCAACAACACGGACATCCCGGCACAAGCGACATGTTGACAACATGCATCATGCTCAAGGGCAGTGGCTATCTTTTTCATGAACAGCCTTCTCTACCACATCCACGATTACTTACAAGGCCGCTGGTTATTGGGTTTTTCAGCGTGGCCTTGCAACAAAGTGCTGAGGCTGCTAGTGATCCAGGATATCCCTTCAAGGCCGATTGAGCGGTCTTTGCCATCTTGCTGACAACTAATAAGACTCCCTGGGGCATGAGGAGGCCCCTCCCTGGCCCTGATGAGACCCCATGCTGGTGCAGGTCGGAGCGGTCTTCAGCGCGTCCGGCGAACATACTGGTACGTTTGTTTGCTTATGCTCTGTAGTATCCTCAACGGCAACATCGGCTGCGACCCTCTCTTCGGGGTATACAACTCACACCTTGTAGGCTCCTATTGTGTTTTAACGAACATCGGACGGGTGAATAAAATAACCCTCGTTAACTTGAAGCATTCTTGCTCGCAGTCCCGTTCCTCCTGGGTACACTATAGACGAAGTGCCCGATCAGTCATGCCTATCGATCTCGTACCCTTGTACGCTGCAACCCTAGTCACAACGTCGCTGCCACCACTGCCACAGTACCAGTGCGGCACCTGAGAGAGGAACGCGGCACTTAAAGACTGCGTTTGTACCGTGTGGCATTCCTTGACCCTGTCATCCATCTCGTTTATGTCCTCAACCTAATGAGGCGAGTGTCCTGGCAACCCCTCGGCATTCGAAAGACCAGCTCTTCGTACAACACTGTCAAAGACCACAACGACGAGGCTGGCGAGCTGGCGACGGGTATATTTGCCACCTGCGGCAGCGTCTTGAGTTGATCACGTACGCATAGACACCCTGTCCATGTTCCGTTGCTTCTGACTTGTGGCCTGGGTGTGACAGATCGATATTGTACAACCGCCACGGTTCGGTCGCCCTGGCCTGTGCCTCATTTCTCGCCTATCAACCGACGGCTGGATGGCCAAGACGAGCGCTTCTGCGTTGTATCGCCGCACATAATTCTTAATTACTCTTTTGAAATGCCACGCGCCTAGGAACTCCTCGCACGCTTTCAACAACGTCAGGCTCTTCTTCCCCAAGTGGACGAGGGGGGTGAGCAGTGAGGCTGTCCAACTGAAGGGAAAAAGTCTCCCACTCTCATTCGCCCGTGGGGAGAACGCCTGCCTGCCTGCCTCTGACCGACATCCTTCGCCGAACGACTCGCTATCCAGATGTTGCTGGTTGGCAGGCGAACGAATTCTCCAATTTCATCTTCTCCAGGCAGGTTTGCACAAAACTGCAGCAAGCGGCGCGCCTACTGATAATTGTGACTTGCAGCTTGCAACACAGTCACTTGCTCCTGATGTCCGGATCATCTTTGTGCCTCTGATGCATATGCAGAACGTCTACCAACACTTTCCACACACTCGCTTTGCTTCGACTGTGTTGCACTAGTCGTTCCATTTGCATCACTTCAAGTATTCCTGCATCTTCGGTTCTGCCTTGGAAGCGTGGCATGTGTCATGGACTCTTCCCCTTTCACCGTCGATGAGAAGGTATTCAGATTCTTTCTCCGTTCCCTTTTCAACCCGGGTGTCGTCTTGCTGACTTGGAGTCCTTTCGTAGAGGTTTCTCCTGGCCGAAATGATAAAGTCCAGCACTGTCGACATCGACACCTTGACGGAATTTATCCATGCCAACACAATTTCTCCCGACTGGATGAACATGCAGCTCCCCCATGGTAAGTTAACACTATTCTTGCTCCTTCATCCGCCATGAACAGACCGGCAGGCTCATTCTCACTGAGTCACTAGGACGCAACATGAAACAATGCATTCAAGTTGCGGAGCAAATATTCGAACCCTCAAGCGCACGACAGCGGGAGTCGATCAGCTGCCAGGGTGGGCGTCTCTTAAACCATGTTGGAGGCGCTACAAATTCTCCAGACCAGCGCCGCCCACATGCGGCACCGGCTACAAAGACTACCACCTTTGGCAGATTGAATGCTCTCGCCCATATCGCACCGAGACCTGCCAATGGGACTCTTGAAGATGACACCAAGAGTCAATCGCCTCCCAACCCACCCGCTCGCCTCCGGCCATCGAAGAAGAGAGGTCGCCCTTCCAAGGCAGACATGGGGAAGCGTGATCTCAAGCCGGTCCTGCCAAGGTGCATCGCTCCTCGAACCTTTAACCAGATGCCGGGATACCAAACTGTATTCCCGGCGACTGACCATTCCAAAGACCTCACACAGGCTGCCTCGCCCATCGAAAGCGTCAAGACTGCCGAGACGCCGGAGCTGGTCCAAGGGGCCGCCAAGAGAAGGCGTCACATGGAGGACTCAATACCCTAAACCGCAAGCTTTGCAGGCACTGCGTTGGCTTTTTTTTTTTTTTCACTCTTTTCTTGCGACTCTGCAGGGGCCCGGGTCTGGAAACGGGTGTATTTTGCTCATTAGTACATAGCGGTTTGTAAGAACACGAAGGAATACGAAAGTGCTCGTGGATCACGTCTTGTGGTGGGCACCATAGAGTCTGCTGGCGCGCGAGGGACAAGTGATGGAGGTTGACGGTGCAGAAGTAGAGTGTGCGCCTCACCGTTGAGCGACTGAAGCTGATGAAGCCTAGTACATTGAAAGGGTTGCAGGAATGTCTGCAATCAGTCATCGCAATTCCAAAAGGGTGACCACGTTGCTCAATTCGCAACATAAATCCCACCAGAGGTCTATTCTTCACCTCATGCTTCTTCTTCGCATTCGAAGCGGCGTCTTGCTTCGCGATACTCTTGGGGGGAACATCACGGCTCCCATCATCACTCTCATATGTCATGACGTCAAATTTGATAGCCTTGAGCACCAGGGCGATAATGCTCCGCTCTCACACCTCCATTCTCGCCAGCTCAGTCCTTGCTAGACGCCGGTGTTAAAAAACAACAACATGCCAATGTTCCATGCACTAAAGCAGCACGTCTCAGACTCCCAGCTTGTGTCGACACTATAATTACCCGCAGTTCAAATAGGAACAAGAACAAAACTTGCTGCCCCTACGGTTTCTCCCTCAGGCTTTTGCTTTCGAGTTTCCGGAATGCACAATTACAGAGCCTTGACAATCTTCTCCAAGGCCTCGAGCAGGATGTCGGCGTGGTGCTCCTGGAAAATCAGCATGGGGCGAAGACGCACGGCGCTAGTGCCACTGCCGCCAATGTTGATACCAAACGTCTTGGCCTTGACGAGGAACTCGTCGCGCTTAGGGTTGTCAAAGGCGATGAAGGTGCCTTGGCCCTTGCCGCGCAGGTTCTGGAAGTGGTCGGGGTACTTCTTGGCGAGAGCCTCGAGCTTGCCGAAGAGGTAGTCACCGACCTTGGCGGTGTTGTTGACGAGGTCGAGACGCTCAATCTCATCGGCGATGCCTCGGAAGATGAGCGCCTTGGCAGGGTCACCCATCCAGGTGTTGAACTGGCGGTAAGGCTTGTTGGGCAACATGTCCTTGCTGCGGAAGTAGTAGCCGGCGGTCTGGGCCTTCTTGGAGAAGGTGACCATGTCCGGAGGGTCCTGGAGGTTCCAGTGCTCGTGGGCCCAGAACTTGCCCGTGGCGCCGAGACCCGTTTGAACCTCGTCGGCGATGAGAAGGACGCCGTGCTTCTTGGTGACGGCTCGGAGCTTCTGGAAGAACGCAGGGCTGGCGTGGTTGTCACCGCCCTCGCTCTGGATGGGCTCGACGATGACGGCGGCAGGGGGCGCGGGCCACGTCTTGATGAGGTGCTCAACCTCGTCAATGCTGGCCTGCTCGGCCTTGGCGTTCTCCTCGGCGTGCTGGTCCAGAGGATACTTCAGCTTGGGGAAGGTGGCCTGGGGCCAGTTGAATGCGGGGATGTCGAGCTTGTGGATGGGCTTGGAGCGGGTCGTGGACAGGGAGCCGAAGAGACGGCCGTGGAAGCTCCCCTTGAAGGACATGATGGAGAGGTTGGGGGAGCCGGGAGCCTCGTTGCGCATGGCAGACTCAATCTCCTCGGGGGTGAAGTCGACATCGCGGCCGCCTCGGTCCTGCTGGCGGCGGTACATGAAGCAGGCCTTGTAGGCAATCTCGTTGGCGTCGGAACCGGCCATGGCGGTGAAAACGTTGTTGAGGCCCTTGGGGGCGTGCTTGAGGATACCCGTCTTGAGAATGGAAGCCCAGTTGTGGGAAGGGAAGTTGCCGAGGGCAGGGCGGTTGATGATGGCATCAACCATCTCGGGCGTCTTGGCGATCTTGGCCAGGGCCGGATTGTTGTAGCCAACGGGGATAGAGGCGATCTGGGCGTATCTGGGGACCTGCCGTCAGCTCCGACCGAGGCAAGCTTATGGCGGGCGGGAAAGGGGGCAGACTCACACGTCCAGCAGCATGTTGCCGTCGGGGTCGGCGATGTAGTTGCCCGCGCTCTTTGTGTAGTCGGCAACCATGTTCAAGGCGCGCGTCTCAAAGGTTTCCTGCAGCTCCTTGATGTGCTTGGTGCTCTCGGGCCCCGGGATGGACTTGGTCTTGAGGATGGGCGCCTGGGGCTCGTCCTTGTGGAAGGGCTTGACGGCGGCCAGGCGCAGCGCGCCGGCGCTGCTGAAGCTGCGGGCCGAGGCCACGGAGCGCGCAGTCAGGGCAGACCGCGTGGCAGTCTTGCCAGCGCCAACCGCACGGAGGGCCGACATGGCGATATCGGAGGCGGACGAGGTAAAGGTGAGCAGTGTATGCAGTGTAAGCAGTGTGCGGTTTCGAGGGTGGTGGGTGGCGACGGAGGATGTCACTGTCTGGGGAAGCCACAGGCAAGCGCTTGCTATTATAGCAGCTCGCAACGGAGGAAGGTGACGGGAGGTTCCAGAGTCCAGACGCGAGTTCCGGAACGGTGAGGTCCGATTCCGAGAAGAAGGAGCAGCTGTGGCAGGGAGTGAGGCAGGAGCTCCGGCGACGAAGACGGCAGGCACCTCGAACCTTTTATCGCCGGCATCCCGCGGCCTATCTGCCTCATGGGGCAATTGGGTGCGAGCTTCCTGCGATATTGCGGGGATGGGCTGGGGTCCCCCGGGAGCCCGCAGGCGCCGTCTGGGCCCGGCCACAGCGGTCCATTCCCCAGCCCCCACCCCTCACCCCTCACCCTCACCCCTGGCGGCGAGCCCACAGCGCTGGGCCCCGCTCGCGTCTGCGGCAGGCCGCCCATTGGCTCCCCGTTACGTATTCGGCGCCGTGCGAGCGCCAGGCTGGCCGTCGGAGGAGGCTCCGAGCAGCTCCAGCGGGGTTGGGGGAGCTCGGCAGCGTCCCTTTGCTGGCGAGCTATGGCCGAGAGAGGCAGGATTGGAGAGAAATCGCGGCAGACGACGCGAGGGAACGCAGCAGCGCCAGCCACAGGTCTCACAGCGTGGCCGAGCCCGCGACCGACCGGGTGGTCCATTGACGTCTGACAGGCATCTCGCCTGGGACAAGAGCGCACAGCGTTGTCGCTGCCGCAAGGGGATGCTGAACCAGCGAACCCTCGGGTGGGCACGCATCGTGGCCGCCGAGGTCGGCCGTCCCCGCGCGCTCCGCATCGCGTCCGGTGTGCACCTCGACGGCAACACCAAAACACCCGACGTCGTACCATATGAAAATGTAAAATGTTTCCGGTGGCGCCCATGGTCGCAGAAACGTCTCCACGGTGCTCGCCATCTAGGCCGAGTCCACGTGTACGTACCGCTGCCATGACAGCACGATTGACTCCCAACCCGGTTGGCTGGTGTGCCGGATCCGCGATAGCCATTTCGAGGTCTAATAGCTAGGTCAAATAATAACACGAGCCCGTCGCCCTCCCGTTTCGAGGTCTAATAGTTGGGTCAAATAGTAACACGAGCCCCTCCCCCTCCCGTTTCGAGGTCTAATAGCTAGGTCAAATAATATAATAAGCTCGCTCCCTCCCGTCCACCCAGGCCCGCAGACCAGCAAACACCCGGCCGGGGAGCTGGGCCGCGTGCTTCATGCTGCATGCATGTCGCCATGTCGCCATGACACGACGAATTTCAAGCAGCTCCCTCTGTGTACACATGGCGAGCAGCGCGCGCTTCTGACACGGCCCGGGGGGTCGCGGCGCAGCCCACCCTGCCACGCTCGACGCCGAGCTAGTCATGCGCGCCGTGCGATCAACTGCTCCCCCAACCCAAACTGCACCCCCTTCACGTCGCTCACCGACCGTCGCCGGGGCCCGTGGGCGCCGGTCGGCCATTCGGGCCCGGTCCCCCGGAGCCTCCGCATCATCACATCCGCTCAACTCTGCTCGCAACGTCGCGCCCAGCGGACCGCGGCACGCGACGACGCAATGTACGAGGAGGATACTTGGGGTTCTTGGCTGCCTTGATGGATCCGCCTGCCACCATGTCCGCGTTTTGCGATCCACAATCTTCTCAACCATGCAGCGTACGAGTAGAAGGGCCGGATGAACCGTCACCTACGCCTGTAACCATCGCACATTGTTACCGTGTGCGTGTGCTCTTGTAAAACGCAGTCTCTTCACCCAATGCTACGCCGTCCTAGCTGATGCTGTCTCAATGCAGTGCAATCAATGCCGCGTTAATCAATGTTGCCACTCAACGGGCCCCAACTAAACGGACGCCATGCCAAAGCTGTCTAACCATGACAATGAAGCAGAGAAATTCCGAAAGAAAACAAGGCGACTGAAAAAGGGCAACGCCGCGCCTGAACCCGTTCAACTCAATCGCAACGTCTCATCAAGTAGGATGCCATTGTCGCTCCCAGTGTGTGGTCTCGAGTACTTGTGCGCATGTTCATCGACTGATTTCGTGAGGTTGTCATATCAACCCTTCTGCTTCTTCTTGCTCGCGCATATACTTCACAAATGTCTTCTTGTGGACCTTGAGACACAAACTTGTCAGCGTCATTCAAACATTTGCTGCTGTCGGCGGAGAGGGCGCAGCTCACCATGCCGGCATATCTGCCGTTCTTCAAAGCGCAGATGTATCGAAGGCCCAGCTTAACAAAGCACTCATACACAAGGTCCATGGGCGACCGAACATCCAGTGTGACGGGCGCCTGAAGCAGCGTCAGCAACCTCCCGCAATCGCTTACGCACTGCGTCGCACTTACCGGGTCAATGAACCGTGTAAAATCCGTCAGGTCGGGTTCGTCGTCGTCGTCCTCGTCGATGCTCGGCACGCTATCCATCAAGCAAAGACTCGAACTCTCGTCCTCCAGCTGGTCCAGTGCATACTCAAGGTCCGGCGCCGGGATAAGCCCGACCAAGACGCCCTCGCGAACAATGGGCAGCCCTCCATCAAGCTCACCAGCTCGATGCAACATCTCAAGCTTAGCTCTGAGACTCGACGCAGACACCAGGGGCGAGTTGGCAATGTCTATCACCCTCTCCCGGCGCACGCGCGTCACGATGTCCGCCAGGTCACCGGTAAATACGGGCTTATGCTTGTTGTCCAGAAATGGGTACGAGTTCATGTTCGTAAGAAGGTCCTGAAACCAAGTCAGCTTTGACTCTTGCCACCACTAACCCGTGAAAACTCACATAAATGCTGTTCGGCTCAATGGCATCGGCTGTCCACTTGGCCACCAGCACTGTCAAGGAAAAGGGAAGCACGTAATCGAGGCTACCCGTCAGCTCGAACAAAATGACCGCCAGAGTCACGGAAAGTCTAGTGACGCCGCACATGGTAGCGCCGGCCGCGATCAGACCGTACACTCCAGGTTGGATGCACGTTCCGTCAGCCATGGTGGCACAGTTGCCGAAGATTGACCAGTGCGGTACAGCAAGCACCAGCCACTGCATCAGGTGGCCAATCATCCGGCCCATCAACCCGCCGACGACCATGGACGGGATGTAGATTCCAGCAGGTACTTTCTACCGTTGAGATCAGCCAGGTGCTCTCCCTCAATTCATACTGCAAAGCGGGCACTTACAATGCCAAATGTGATGATGGTTAAAAAGCCCTTGATGAGGAACGCAATGAACAGGGTGAGAATAATAGGTGGTATGTCGTTGACCGACTTTGGGCAAAGACCAAGCTCGTCTTGGTTGACGTCTGTGGAGCCATCGCAAGGGGATGCCAGATTCAGCAGCAGCTTGGCCACCGGGAGCTTCGTTAGGGCGTTCCAATAGCTCATGAGACCCGTCGTCACTGCGACCAGAAAGACCTCGAGAATTGGATATGCCTTGATGAACGTGATGCGCCGGAAGCTCTGGGCCCAGTGCTTGGATGCTTTTATGAATAGTGCGCCGAGGGCACCGCCAAGAATGCCGACGACGATGAAGCCTAGCAGCTCGAAATACTCCCAGTCGATTAGGTAACGAACCTGAAACATCACAATCTTGTGGGTTCCGTATGGGTTCAAGAACTTGAGAGAAAGGGCGGCGATGATGCAGCAGAAGAAGGTCCGGAAGAGTGTCTTCGCTGGAAAGAAGTAAGCCACTTCCTCCAGGCCAAACAGGACACCCCCGAGCGGGGCACCAAAGGCGACGGCAACACCAGCCGCGGCGGCGGCGGAGAGAACCTCGCGTCTCTTACCGTCATTCCGGTCGTATTTTGAGAATAAACGGCATGCAATGTTTCCTACACACGCCGCCATGTGCACATAGGGCCCCTCCTTGCCAAGGCTGAGGCCGGACGAGACGCTGAGGATGAGCGCTACCATCTTGATGACCAATGTCTTGAGACCGAGGAAGCCGTGCAAGACGAACCCGCTCAGGATGACGCGGACTTCTGCAACACCGCTGCCAGCCGCCGAGTAGTACACCATTGGCGGACTCTCCGTAGCTGGCTCTCTCTGCTGGCGCGGGCTTGCGCTTTCATCGTTCTCGCCATCGTCAGCAAGCAGGGGCAATCTCTCAGCCGCCAGATTCTCGTCCAAGGTGGTGAGGCGGTACGCAGATGGGACAACCGTCTTCGTCGATAAAGTCACCCAGCACGAAAGCAAAGAGAAGCCGACGACGCACATCAGATACACGCAGAATTCAGTCCATTCCGCACCGAAGGGGTGATGATTCAGGGCTTCGGTCCAGTTCTTCCAGTCGTCACAGGCGCCGCGGGGGCAGCATTTCTGAATGCAATGTCAATACTGTCGTTTCAAGTCACGTCAAGGAGCACCTCACCTTTTCGTCCAGATACCACGCCCTCGCACAGTAACCGTCCTTGAAGTCGAACACAGTGGACTCGGCCACGTCAACGGTATATGCGATCAATGCAATGATGACGCCCGAAAGGGCACTGAGAATCCAACCCTGCGCGCCGTCAAGCGCAACGCGAACGCGACCCCAGAAATCCTTTCTACTCCGCAGAGCCTTGACACGATGGGAGTCGGCGATGGTATCGTGTACCCAGTCGGTGCTGGTGAACTGATCGTACCATACCCGCTCGTCAGGAAATATGGAGCCTTTAGACTCCGACATGGAGCCACGTCGTTCGGAGAGGGCAGAAACCAGTCGTTGGCCCCATGACCCGTGCCGGCTGTGGTGTCGCACGCTGCGAAAGCTGCCTGAAGAAAGACCTGAGTTAGACTTAGACGGCAGTTCTGATGGAGAAGTGCAGGGATTACTTGCCGGTGTAGCTCTGGTTGCGAGACAAATGCGGCGGTACTCGGGGAGAGCTATTGCCAGCCTGTATGCGAACTCGGGACCTCGACGTCGTCAACAACGGGGACCGCTCGTCTGGGCCGCTGCTTGAGTGGTGCCGTTTTAAGGGAAAGGATCGACGCGTCGTCCTTGGAGACGGCGGCTGGGATATGTCCCCATCTCCCTCCCGGTCAGCCATGATGTCGGTCAGATCGTGACTGAACGCAGCTCGGTTACTGATCCACTAGGCTGCAGGTGCGTTGGATGTGCTAGGCGGCACACGCACCGTCGTTATCGACCGCCAAAATTGGAACTCGGTATGGGTCCCTGGGGATGCTCGTGCTCGGGGATCGTCGACAGCCGAACGGACCGGACGAAGATATGTGTCGTGCGGGTGTAGGAGCGGGAGAGGGAGGAGTAGGGTTCGTAGGCGAGGTCGCTTCGAGGCGTGGAGGTTGAGAAGCCGATCGCGAAGGCGAGGAAGGTAGGTGCAAGCAAGACCAGCCACGCCCTCGTCACCTTTGCTCGTCTGCTGCTCGACGTCTCGGCTTACCGGTGTTGGCCGAGGGTGGCTCGTATCGATTCAAGTCGAGGCAGGGAACGGAACAGGAAGCATCCAAGGCTCACGTGGGCCTGGCGTTGTGTCGACCTCGGTCGGCCTCCGTTTGTCGCCTTCAGGGTCCAGGTGACCTCGCAGAGCTCCAACCACAGTCGCGTCGAGTCGAGCCGAATGCCCGTCAGCAGGGCAAACAGAGGGCAGATGATCCGGGGTTGAATTCGCTGTCGGAGAAGGGCGGCGCCTTGCCAGACCAGCCCGTGGCGGGGAGGGAGGCTCGGACGCTGATCTGGCGGACTTGGCTGTCTGGACAACCGAAGACGCACCCCTACCGGGCGCCCGGCGTTCTGGAGATAGTGACATTGCTTCGTCACGGACTGCCTGAATGGGGTCCCCGCAGAGGGCCTTCGTGCGCTGCGTGCGCTGAAGGACCCCTGGCCAGGGGCTGAAGCGCACCTGTACGAGTAAGAGGCGCCGCAAGCGCGGATCTAATTACTCGTAGGTACCTGCCACACCTCGTCAAAGGTGCCTCGTAGCGACACCCTGGCGGGCACGCATGCCCAAGGGAAACCGCGGCTTGGATCTGCTTCCATCGCCCGGTCCGCAAGCTTTCATCAAGGAATGCCACTGGTTCCTGAACGTGCTGTGTAGGCCATTTTATGCATAAGATTCCTCTACGTCTCTCGGCCGCGTCGCCCCGCCTGACCCCATCCCGCCGCCATGGCGCGCACTGACGTCGTGTGCCTCGGCGCGGCCGCAAGTATATCCGACGCAGCCAAATTCTTATCTTATCGCCCGGGAAATTTTCCAGAGCGCAGCACCCGAAAAGTTGACGCCCGTTGACGCTGCTGAGCCTCACCAGCGCCGTTTCCTCCGCCGGATCCCCGTCAACCGCCGACTCTTGGACAGGTACACCTTCATTGTCATGGGCAAAAAAAGAAAGGCTTCCGGCCGGGGTGCCGAACCCAAGGGTCCCAAGGAGCTTGACGCGGCCGACGCTCGGCTTGGGCCGGTTTCAACATACGAAGACGTCGCCAACTCAGAAGATGAGTTTTTCCTGAATCGGGACAAAATCATGCTAGAAGACGAGCCGGGCTCGAAGCGCAGGAGGAGGGAAGAGGAAGAAATGGAGCTCTCGGATGAGGAGATATTGGGCTACGAGGACACCGATTCTGACGATGACGACGACACCGAGCGTCGCACCAGCAAGTCCGGGAAAAAGCCTGGCACAAATGCAGGCGCCTCCGACGAAGATGATGGCGAGGAAGAAGAGGAGGACTCTGGCTGGTGGGGCTCGTCCAAGAAAGAATACTACGACGCGGACAATATCGAAACCGAGGCGGACGCCCTGGAAGAAGAAGCCGAGGCAAAGCGTCTACAGCAGAAGAAGCTGTCCAAGATGAGAGAGGAGGACTTTGCATTTGACGGCGACGAATGGCTGGCCGCAGAGCCAGAGGCGGCGGAAGATCAGGATACAGTGACAGAGGTGCTCAAGGATGTCGAGGTCACCGACGACATGGGGCCTGAGGAAAGGTCCAAACTCCTTGCGACAAGCTACCCGGAGTTTGAGCACCTCGTCAACGAATTCCAGAGCCTGCGGCCGGTTCTCGAAAGCCTCAGAGCTGAGACATCGGGGACGTCAGGCACGACGCTGCAGGCAATCAAGTACTGGGTCCTCGGGTGCTACGTTGCCGCCCTGGCGAGCTACTTTGCTGTCCTGACCTCACCGGCACGAGATTCCGACAAACTGCAAAAGCCTATCGCCCCTTCTGAGCTACGCGATCACGATGTCATGGAAACCTTGGTAAGCTGTCGCACTGCCTGGGAAAGAGTCAAGCACATGACATCACCCGGCGGCTCTGACAATCTGTCGTTGCCTGACGCCGAAATGGGCGCCGACGGCTTGGAGGCTTTGCTCGATGGATCCGCGAAGCTGGAAAAGAAGAAGAAGGTGGCAAAGAAGGACAAGGCTGCCTCGGCCAAGCAAGCAAAGAAGCAGGCCCAGGCCAAGGCGATTGAGGACAGCGTCGCAGACCTGTATAACCTGCCTCTTGTTGCTGGAAAGTCGGAGAAGAGAGACCAGGCGATTTCTACCCAGGCGAACGACGAAAACTCTGACTTTGGCGAAGAGGACGCTCTGGACGCCAGGACAGCTGCAGACAAGGCGGCGCGAAAGAAGAGCTTGAAGTTCTACACGTCGCAGATTGCGCAGAAGGCCAATCGGCGCGCAGGTGCAGGCCGCGACGCGGGAGGCGACATGGACATTCCACACCGCGAGCGACTACGGGATCGCCAAGCTCGTCTCCTTGCTGCGGCAGAGAAGCGTGGCAAGAAGGATTCCAAGCACGGAGCAGACCTCGGCGATGACAGCGACGAGGACGACGGCAAGACAGCCAACGCCATGCGCGAGGACGAGGATGGCTACTACGACATGGTGGCGCACGCATCCAAGAACAAGCGAGATGACAAGGCCGCCCGGTTCGCCGCCTTCGCCGCTGCCAGCAAGGCCGACAGGGTGGTCGAGAAGGAGGAGATTGGTGAGGATGGCAAGAGAAAGATCACGTATGCTATCGAGAAGAACAAGGGGTTGACTCCGAAGAGGGGCAAGGACGTGAGGAACCCCAGAGTGAAGAGGAGAAAGCAGTACGAGGCCAAGCAGAAGAAGCTCAAGAGCATGAAGCCCGTGTGGCAAGGTGGCGAGCCTAAAGGAGGATACCAGGGTGAGCTCTCTGGTATCAATACCTCGGTTATCAAGAGCGTCAAGCTGTAGATTTAATAGCTCGCAAATACTACAAGTTTGGTATTCAGTTGTATAGTCTTGCCTGTCAAGTACGCGCGTCAATAAGTGCAAGATGTAAACGCGTCAACCGGAGCTCACCTGAGTTCGTGCAGGCGACCAGACGGCAGAGCTCGATTGGCTGGGTCCAGAACAGCTACGGATGCCCCACCGCGAGTCCCCTTGCAAGACACCTTGCCAACCTGTACTCCGTACACATCAGCAGGTTGCGATTTGGCGCAACCCCTTCAGCCGATTGCGTGGCAGCGGCACGCGGCGTCGATCCGGGCAGCAGACGCACGAGTACTCATCTCCGTTCCTTTACAGAGAGCGCCTCAGATTGACCCTCGGGTCGCAGTCAGCCGCCACAATGGCTGCAACGCCCGACACCTCGACGATCACGTCGTCGGCCCAGATCTTCTCCGCGAACCACACCCTCCCGCAGATCCGCTCAATACACAAATCCCTCCATGTGCAGATCGAAGAGAAGGCAAATCGCCTGCGCACGCAGGTGGGCAGCTCGTACCGCGAGTTGCTGGGCACCGCCGACACGATCGTCCAGATGAGCGGGGACAACGAGCGGGTTCAGGACCTGCTGGGCAAAGTAGGCGGGCGCTGCGGACGGACAATTGTCGTTTCCAAGGCCACTGGGCTGGAGAAATTCGTGACGAAAGGCCAGAATGCGGATGCGGGCAAGGCGGCAAGGCTGAGGCTGTTGGATTGCTGCGGGCTCACGGTGGGCAGGATTCTCAAAGGCCAGGGCGGCCTGGACGAGGCGTTCAAGAGGGGGGATAGGCTCGTGTTGTCGACAAAGATCTGGGTGCTGAGCCGGCTCATAATCAAGGGCTTCGAAGAGGAGGCCCCGGACGAGAGCGTGAAGCACCACGTGGAAGCGGCGAGGAGAACGCTTGGGAAACTTCGCCGACGACTGCTGAGCGGCATCAACAAGGTGTTGGAGAAGGCGGATGAGAGCACAGAACAGGATGATGTGCTCAAAGCCCTCTGCGCGTACAGTCTTCTCACCAGTTCTGGCGCGAGGGACGTCTTGCGGCACTTCCTCTCTGTGCGAGGAGAGGCCATGGCGCTGGCGTTCGACTTGGACGAGGATGAGCGTGCCACAACCACCGAAGATGTTGTTCACAGCTTGAGGCTATACACGAGGACTCTCCTTGATGTGCAGGCGCTGGTCCCGACCAAGCTGTCGCCTGCTTTGGCAGGTCTGAAGAGCCATCCCCTACTTGCCAGCGATCCCCTCAAGCGGCTCGAGGGGCTGCGCCTGGAGGTATACGAGCGATGGTGCAGTGAAGAGATTCAATATTTCACGCCCTTCATCCGCCATGACGACCTTGATGGGAAACAGGCAAGGGAGATGCTCGCAGGCTGGGCCAAGAAGGGAGGGGAGGTTCTCCTTAAAGGCTTGAGGAAGACGCTCGAGCAAATGGCCGACTTCAAGTCGATAATGGAGCTTCGAACTCAGGTTCTCCAGCTCTGGATCCGGGACGGAGGCAGAGCAAGGGGCTTCGATCCGTTGGAGATGCAGGACCACTTGAGGGACTCTATCAACGCACGCATGCTGGTCGTATTAGAGACCAAGGTGACCAAACTTCGCCTCGTGGGGTCGGAAGTCAGAGCGACGCTTGAAGGTTGGCAAGAAGGTGTCTCGGACAAGCATCCTGGCTTGTGGGACGAGGATGGCTACGACAGCGCCCTGTCGAATGGTGCGGCACCATTCGTGCAAGAGGTTGTATCTCGGCTGTACGGTCGCAGCGATGCGGTTTCCAAGGCTGTGCACAGCTACAACTCTTGGTTCCATGTCATTGACGATGTCAAGGATGTGGTGGAGCGGCTCAGAAAGCAGCGATGGGACAACGACTACGACGAAATCGAAGACGAGGAGACGATTGAGGCCAGGCGGCAGGCCCTGAGCAAGGACGATCCCCACAAGCTGCAGGGGAGGCTGGACACGACTCTCGACAAGTCATTTGCCGAGCTTGAGGGACAGCTGGGCATTCTCTGGGCGGAAAAGGCCGAAGGTCCGGCCAGTGGTGCAATCGCCATGTACCTGATCCGTGTCCTTCGGGACATCCGCGCCCAGATACCAGATCGACCCGCCATCAAGGACTTTGGGCTTGCCATCGTCCCCGGCTTGCACAGCAGAGTCGCGGTGCAAGTGGCGAAGCCAGCGATACAAGATTTTACGACAAATGCGCTGCCGGTCAGAACGGTGCCCGGGAAGCCGCTGTGGGAAGGGGAGCCGCCGCTGCCTAACCAGCCCTCCCCGTGGATATTTCAGTTCTTACAGAACCTGTCACTGTCGATGACGGACGCAGGCGTCGATCTATGGACGGCGGCGGCGGTGGGACTGCTGAAGGAATATGTCTGCGAGCAGCTGTCCGATGCGTGGCGGAAAGAACTGTCAAGTCTCTCTGTTGAGGCAAAGGGTGGCGAGATGGCCGAAAGCGGTGACGAACCGTGCAATGATGACCAGCCTGAGGAGGAAGAGAAGAAAGACGGCTCATGGACTGCCGAGCAGAGCCGTGACCTCTGCGTTCAATGGCTTTTCGACGTCTCGTTCCTCCAGTGCTGCGTTGGAAGTATATCAGGAACCCCATCCACGAAGCTCAAGAGCCTTGAGGACGAGATACAAGGATCGACCGGCCTCGACGATGAAGCATCATCACAACGTATTAGAAAATCCTCGCAGGATTATTGGAAGCGCACGAGCTTACTGTTTGGCTTGCTGGCTTGAGATCCAGCTGCCAATGAATTGAACAAATACATTCAAAGTTGGATTCCATGTACAGTCTATTCGTAGGGTCCTGTGAAACATCTACCAAAGTATGGGTTCTCGAGACGCCGTGCTGGCTCACAGTTTGTGCCTCTTCTCGCCACTCGCCAACTTGCGAAATTCCTCTTGTGGAACACCCTTGACGAAGCGGTCCACGCCGGCGAGTACCTCATGCACGGTCTGCGAGTGGATGACCTCCATGTCAGGCCCGCGGATGAGCTTCTTGATTCCAATCAAGCTCTCGCCGTTCAAGTGGTCGCCTAGCCGGTCGTCCACCTCCTTGAGCACCCGTTCCCGGAAGGCCGCGTCCTGACCCTTTCCAAAGTCAAAAATCTCATTGACGAAGCCGGCCCTTTCGAGCTCCTGCGCGGACAGGCGCCGGCTCATGATTAGGGCCTCGTTGGCCTTTGCGAGGCCGAGGCGCTGGACCAGGGCGCGCGAGGAGCCGCCCTCGGCGACGAGGCCGATGGAGGAGAAGGGGGTGAGGAGGAAGGCGTGCGGCACGGCGTAGATGAAGTCGGCGAAGGAGATGATGGCGGCGGTGAGGCCGATGACGGGGCCGTTGAGGCCGACGACGAGGACCTTGGGGTGGGTGGCGAAGGTGTGCGTGATGTTGAGGTTGAAGGCGGCGAACGAGGTCAGCCAGAGCTTGTGCGAGTCCGTGGGGGTTTCGGGGGCGGCGCGGCCAACGGAGACGTCGGCACCGCTGTGGGATTTTGTCAGTATACATGTCCATTCAGTCGTCCAGGGTCATGGCGTTGCAGCCTGTTGCTCAACGCAAAGTGGTGTATCGCCGTCTGGTCACAACGTCCGCCAGGAGAACACAAAATTCAAGCTCAGATAACAAAAGAGAACGAAGTTAAGACAAGAATAAGAAGAAGAAACACATACGCCGAAAAGTAGCGCCCCTTGGCCAAGATGACAGTCACAAAGACCTCGTCGTGCGTGGCCACCTCCTTCATCTTGCTCGCTAGGTCGTAGTACTGCATCAAGTTGAGGGCGTTGAGCTTCTTGTCATTGTCGATGGTGATGACGGCAACGCGGCCGCGGTAGTCGACGCTGATAATGGACTCGGCGCCGGCGTCTGCCATGGTGCCTGTTTACCGAGTACTGAGGGTGAGATCCGGCGCAAGAGATGAGACGAGATGAGATGAGATGCCGTTACGGAGAGGTGAGCAAGAAGGATGGAGGCGAGTAGGAAAAGACGAGTTTACACCAAAGGCAGACTGATCCCGGGCTTGCTAGACGTGGGCAGCGAATAATCAGCCGAGACAAATAAGCAGAATCGCGTCGCGAAGCAGCAGGGTGTGTTTCTTATGACCAGACCTCGAGGAGGATCCGGCTGCCCTACCCCACAGATCCACATTTCACCGCCGTGCCTCGGCCCGCTGGGGCTGCGGGGAGCCGCCGGCAACCCGGGACAACTCCAACCGTCATGATTTAAGGCACCTCTACGCCTCAACTTCTCTCAAACCGGCCACCCGGCGGCCCGATAGTTCGGCGCCGAAGCTGCCGCTGCATGACCTCTCGGTGGCATCCGATTGAGAGCATCACGGCTTACGTTCCTTGGTGCAGACGCTGAGAGCACATGCCAGGGCGTTCGCGAAGTGATCAGGTTGCCATCCTCGGGATTAAAGTTCTTACTCATACAGCAATGAAATCAGATGCCGAGGAACGTCAGAATGGACGGAAACGAATTGATTCGACGATTCAATGGGAAACAAAACGTTGCGGGAGGCGCGTCGAGAAAACATGGAGAGCTCGGAGAAGCTCTATCACGGCACAGTATGGATGCTGCGTAACACGTACAGTCGGCAGTGGCAGACTGCCACATTGCCGTGAATATATTGGTGTGCCTAAACTCCGGTCTTGCTATGCCTGGAGTCACAGAGTCATAGCAATTCTAATCGCTCGCATGTGCCTGAACCGTCTTTTCCCCGAACCTGGCCCCTCTACTTGCGGCGAGGAGCAATCTGCCTCTGCTTGGGAAAGTCCAGGGGCAGCGCCAGTCTCGCCACGCTCGTCGTCCGACCCTCGGCCTTGTTGGAGACGGGCTTTACTCTCCCACCAATCTCGTGGAAGTACTGGTTCATCGTCTTTTGGTCTAGCCGCAGGTCGTCGCGCAGGTTTTGCGTGTCCACCTCAAAGTTGTCCACAATGCACGCGAAGACGCAGCAGTGCGTCATGAGCAAATCAATGTGGAACTTCCGCATCGTCCCCGCATCTGAGAACTTGCGTCGAATGTTCTCGATGACGGCCTCCGGTGCCGGGGCCAGCAGCTCCCGCAACTTCTCTCGGGTCGGCAGCTGCCGTGTGCCCCTCTGCCTCCCCGGTTTGGATCCGAGGTAAAGGAGAAGCACGAAGCTGAAGTATCGCAGGACCCGCAGCCGCGTGACGGCGTCGTCGTTGGTCGCAATGGCGTTGACTCGCGCGGCGACGTATCGCGACGGGATCTGAATGCCTTCCTTGTGTCGGGCCTTTTCCTGCCATTCGCGAATGGGAACGAGGTTGAGAATGTCGGACCCGATGATGGCCGCGGGGTCATAGACATCTTGTATATGCTCCGCCTCCAGGTTGGCCCTGGGAACGGGCTTGGCGTCGTCGACAGCCGCCTGAAGTTCCTCTCTTGTCGCCATCTTGGACGTTATCGCGCCAACCGAGTTGAGGAGGGCCTTGGACGCTTTGTCGAGATTTGGTGCTGAATCATCCCCTGCCTTCTTCTGGGGATTGATTGCGTTCAACACGTTTTCGCGGAGTACCTTTTTGGCCTTCTTGGTTCCGAAGGTCTGGCCGAGGTCTGTCTTGCGCTCCATCATGGTCTGTAATAATAGTCAGCGACATGTGCAACGAGTAACACGCAGGTTTTAGAACTCACCTGTCTGGCCTCAGTCTCATCCCTGGATGAGTCCGCTGTTTGTTTCGCGCGGACCTGCCCGCGGACAACCATCTTCTTGGCCTCAATTACCTCGAGCTTTCCGGTTTTCGCATCGTAAACCCCGATGAAGTGATTCATTAGGGGCTTGGAGCCACGCTGCATCTCCTCCCTCGCTGTGTAATCCAGGCTTCGATGCGCTGTGGCGTGCAGTAATAGTTCCTTGTCGTGGACTTGTTTGCTGGGCTTTGTTTTGGACCTCGATTCTTCTTTGGGCTGGTAAGAGTAGAAGGACAACTTGTTGGGGAATTCTATTCCAGGAGTGGACGCTTCGAAGGGTCAGCATTCAGGTTGGAGCCATCAATCAAGAAAGACCTCACCTATCACGGGCGGACAGTACTTTGGCCGCACGACGGAGGAGACGGTTGCGGTCGCTGGCGGCATGTCGAGCACGACTTTCTTCTTGGGTTTGCCCGAAGACTCGCCATCGCGCTTGCGCTTCTTTCCGCTTGCCTCACCCATGGCGACTAAATTTGCCCTTCGAATTGGCGAGCGGGCGGGATTGGAATGCGTGTTTCGTGCAGTGGGAAGTCAGGCAAGGTGGGATGCGCCGCGCTCCAAAAAATTTTGGGCGCTGTCGCGCTGCGAAGACGAAGGCAGAAAAAGTTGGCCCTTGCTTTTCCCGGGGGCGGTGAGGCCCACCCCACTGGCGCTGCTACAACGGGCAGGGAGCTGCGCTAAAGGCGAGAATACAGCGACGTCACAGCTGCAGGACCCAGGTAGCGTAGCTCGAGGTCAACCCGACAGCTCCAGGAGCTCGTCGGCTTCTCTCACGACAGAGTTTTCTCGGGCTTTTAGGAGGGCAATTAGCCCATGGGGTGAGAGCAGGGGCCTCAGCACACCCGTTTCCCAAAATTCATCAAAGTGATTGCTGCTTCGGTCCTTTCATTGCTTCACCGTCATGTCACGAGGGCACAGGCACGGTTCCTTGGCGAAGCAAATCTGTGTTCTTGTCAAACGTCGCTAAGCTTTCGTTCGTAGTATGCGTCGTCCGTGACAGCTTGCTTCGTGCTGGGCGATCCCAGAACGCCAACTTTGCCAGATCCATCAATTGTCAATTAACCCATCCCCCAATCACCGTCATGACCCTAGCCAGCTGGCGACAAAGCCCCCTTAAAACGACCCGTCAAGGTTGAACCATCACTCCAAGTCAATGTCGCAATGAGTCTGTTTCGATGGACCACCGGTGGCCGTGTTGCCCATTGCCAGCGTCGTATGTCCTTTAGGTGCGCGGCATCGTAGAATCATGGAAGATGCGTCGAGTCTGGCAGAAGTGCGAGGCGTTTACTTGCTGTAGAAGCTGTCAGCGCCTGGTACAGTTGCGATGAATCCAAGACATTGGGAGCACTCACGATCGCGCGCGCATCTTTCTTCTCTTACGCTTGAGGCGACGAACGCGCTTCTTCCTCCATTTGGCTCTCATCTTGAACGCTGCAGAGCTGTTAGCGTCACGTTTTTGGTCGGTTCATTCAGCAACAAGCTTCTCCAACCAGAATTGCAATAGCCAACTGCCAATTGCCAATTGCTAATGGAGAAGACCTTGCTGTCCACCTAAGAGGGGACTACTCACATGTTCGTGGATGAGAATCGTGTTTGGATGAGGTGCAGCAGAGAGGGAGCGGGGGAAATTCCAGAGGTTAAGCAATGTTCCATGTAGGGCACGAAACCCCCGAGGGTCACGTGATGCTCGTACGTCAGAATGACCCCACACGGTGTGGTGAGCTCAGCATGAGAGGGTACGGTGCGAGCTGGGTTGCACTGTGTCTAAGACACTGTGTTCCGTTCGCCGTGAACCTGAGGCAAGACCACCACGGCATGCAACTGCCCGTGGAGGCCAGCACCTCCAAGAGTTCAGAATGTAATTCTAACTGATCACTGAGTGTCAGCCTCCATAATTATGCGAGCTTCATCGATGTGAAGCTGCTGAAGCTGCTGCTTGGTTCAGTCCATCCGTCGCCTTGCCTATCCACAGTGGAACAGACTCACTTACACGCAAAGCCACAAGCGCAAGCAACGCACCTCACGATGGAGGCTCTTAATGTTTCCGAGCGACCTGTCTCAGTCGAATATGGCTCCCGGTGCACGCTTGACAGATGCCTTCTTCTGAGTGATAATCGTCTTTTGCACGACGAGTTTCAAGGTGAGCAATTTGTTTGAACAAGAGTTTGCCAGCCTGTGCTAATTTTGCTTCCCCAGAGTTGATTCCTATTCATGACCACGAGATTCTCAAGATTGGGCGCGATCCGAAGTCAAGGTAGGTTTCTAAATCTTCCAATTTAAGATTCAATGGGTTTATGGACTCTATAGTCTGTTCATTCAGGACGACCCGAACCACCTGGTGTCGCGGACCCACTGTGAAGTCTACGTTGTGGTATACGACGAAACGAATAAGCACGTGTACGTCAGAGACCGCAGCTCTTCCAATGGTACATTTGTCAATAACATGCGTATCGGAGCCAACTCTGAAGTCTCGTCTGGCTATCTTCTCGAGCATGGCGACGTCATTGAGATTCGCCCACACTGGTCGTTGACTCTTTGGGATGGGGAAAGCCCTGCTCCTTATGCCATGACCGAGATTCAAGCAGCCGAGTGCACGGTAAGTTCTTTCGAGCTATCTTGAAGCTGGCGACATTTTTAACATTTGCAGCTCTTCGAAGATAAGTATCTCATCACTCAGCGCTGTCTCGGCCGAGGCTCAGACGGCGTCGTATGCTTGGCGACGGAGGTTGCAACAAGGAAGCAACTAGTCTGCAAGTTGGTTAATCTGAAGGCAGTGCGAAGCAAAAATGGTCCAGTGGAAGTGCGACGCAAGTTGCAGGAGGCTGATGTCCTTCGCCAACTTCGGCACGTTTGTGTACCTCGAAATACCCCAGTCATTTCACGACTGAGTGCTGACGCTTTTGCAGCCAAACATCCTACCCTATATCGACGCGATGACTTCGCCCTACTCCTTGTATGTGATGCACGCCCCGAAACTACGTAAAGTTTAGGTTAACAAAGCTCAGGTATATCTTCACAGAGCTAGCGACGGGAGGCGATCTATGGTCCTTTATCTATCGGCATGGCTCGAGCAAGCCCATCGGCGAATTCTCCACTCGAGTCATCATTCGCCAGGTGGTTCGTGCTCTTCAATACATTCACAGCAAAGGGGTGATCCATCGTGACTTAAAGCCCGAGAATATTCTTCTGGCCTATTCGCCCAAGACCTACAGCCACCGGGTGATGCTGTCAGATTTTGGAGCTTGCGCAGTTCCTCGGCGAAGCAGAATGGTCACACAAGCTGGCACGCCGAACTACCAAGCGCCGTGAGTAGTACCTCGGACTCACGAGACTCAAAAGCGAATGACAATTAATTCTATCCAGGGAGATACGAGGCGAGGAGCACCCGCAGACCGCTGCTGTCGACATATGGTCTCTGGGTGTCGTGACCCTGACCCTGCTCACCCGCCACATGGATTTGGGCTTAGAGGGCCTTGATCTGTTGGATCAGAATGTCCTCAACGCCTTTCTCCAATTCGGCGTCTTCAAAGACCGCAGCCAATTTTCATCGGCCAGCGAGGAATTCGTTGCGAAATGTCTTCAGGTTCTTCCGCCGGATCGCATGAGTGCCGCGGAGGCCCAATGCCACGACTGGCTCTGCACGCCCGAGAACCACCTTGAACGCTTTGAAGAGCTCGACCGTAGGACAATGGGTGACTGGACAGCTCAGAAGGAGCTGAGCCCGATGCCGTATCAGCTGCCTGACGTGCGAAGGAAGCATTTGCCGATGTCAGCGATGGAGCAGCCACAAGCGCGTCTCAGCGACCAGTTCACTTCAGTCGAAGAGGAGCCTCAAGGACTCGACGATACCTCGCAATACTTCCATGGCTTTGTCAAACCTGCTCAACAAGAGGCGGCTTCAGAGTGTGCAGTGGAACGAAAGCTCAGCGGGCATACGAATAATTGCGTCACGGAAACGGCTCCAATGGGGCAGTCCCAACTTTCTCCTGACAAGCATTCCCATGTCCAGGCCGCGCAAGCCGCCAAAACAGTTGCCCAACCAATAATAAAGCGACCGAGAATGCCTGAGTTGCGCATTCGAAAAGGGGCGCTACTGCCGTTGACCGGCCAGAGAGAGACGCTCAACTCGAGCCCTAGGTCCAGTGATGATCACCGAGAGCAAGTGCTCCAGTAGTTGAAGCAGGCGAATGTGAAGTTCCTGCCAGACATACCAGATCCAGAGACGTTCTCAAACAGTCTGCGATGGCCCCAAGGAGATCGCTCAGGAGCTGCAGAGCAGTAAGATGGCATCCAGAGTAAGCTGTCCGCGCTTGCTTCGTTAGCAATAGTGTTGCTGACCGCCATAATTATTACCTCTGTATCTTCTTCCAAGGTTCAGACAAAAGATGTGATTGGAACAACTTCGGGAACTGGTAAGGTAGATTGAGGAGAGACTCAGGTCAATGCCATATGAACTCGAAGCTCATTCATTCGCCGTGATATGTGCGACGCGAGTTCGATACGCGGGAAGCTCGGCAATTCCTGGAGATTGCACTTTATAGATCTCATGAGAAATTGCAATCTGGAATTTAATTCTTACTTGATTTGTACAGGGTCATCATGCACACGCGATTCCAGATCAGGGAAAATTGTCCAATGCTAACCAAACCTCATCTGTTTCGTGCGCATGATTGCGGTAGCGGCGTTCTGGCATCATTTCTGAAGCTCGATCTCGCCAATCTCACCCATGTCCGGCGATCAATGAGGTCAACAGGGTTCACAATTGCCCAAGGCAAAGTATGTTGTGTTTTTGGTCACCGTGCTGGCCACGACTTCCAAACTCGAGTGGCATCAGTTCAGGATATAGACCTTGCCGGGCGCCATCGTCTCTCATCAGGGCCTGCAGCATGATCTTTATCTGCTCAAGCTGCTCCGATGCAGTTTCATGCGAACTCAGCTTCTGCATGTCCTCCAGCGCTGTTCTCGTCTCCTCGTGCGTCAACGGTCGCTCCCTTTCCATCCGCAGCGCTGCCGCGACGCCACCGCCCTTGGCGAGGTTGCTACCCGAGCCTTTCTCCTCGCCGTAAGCCACCAAGTTGCCTCTCCTGACGACGAGGACCTGGTCCGCTACGGCTGCCTCGTCGAGGAATGCCGCCGCGTGCAGAAGCCCTGCGTACGAGTCGTCGTGGACTTTGTCCGGCGTCAAACGCACGGGTAGGGTCCTCGACCGACCTTCGGGCAGCTTCTCGTAGAAGCGCACCTGTATGCCGAGACGGCTTAGTGGCGCGGGGACGGCCAGCAGCACCACCTCGAGCCGGTATCCGGCCTCGTGGAAGATGCGCGCCAGCTGCACGAAGTCGTCGGGGTGGCGGCACGCGCTCTCGAGCAGCACGTCGGTGCGCCGGCGGGCAACCTCGCGCGCGGCCATGGCGAGCCACCTGCGCGCATCGAAGCCCGTGGCGGGCGAGGCGATGTCCGGCGTCGACTGCATGAGGCGAGCATACTGAGGGTGGTACGTCTTGTACGTGTCGGCGATGAGGTGCGCCGGCGCTGGCGGGGAGGAGGAGCCGCGTCGGAGCCGCAGAGGCTCGAGCAGCGTCTGCGCGAGGCGCGTCTTGCCGGCGCCGGTCTGGCCGACTGTGAGGAGAGCGAGAGGTGTGGATGATGAGGCTGGCGGGGAGGGCTGGCGGACCAGCTCCGGGAGTTCGGCAGGCAGTATGGCAGATTGGAAGATGCGCTGCGAGTCGGCCTCGGAGAGGCGGTACGCGGAGAGGTCTGGCGGTGGAGGCATGGCTCTCTCATCTACTGGGCGAGGACTGACGAGATCGGCATCGAGTGAAGAATGACAGTGAGTGTGAGGAGCAGTGAGTGAGGTTGCATGCCGACGACCGAGGGGACTCCGCATCTCCTCATTCGCCAGCGACAAGTCGCTCACATCCCCATTAGGCAAGTCGACTTACACCGATCGCCACTCACTGCAAGTCGATCAGTCTCAACGAACTCCCGCGCCTTGCGCTCGCTATAGTTATTGAGCTTCAAATCGCTACCAATGTCTTCGGTATTCACTTTGTTGGACCTGGTAATGACCTCCACAATATAAACAGCATCGACCTCAGTATTTTTGAGGATGTTTATCGCGTCCAATGGCATCCAGCTCGACTTACCAACATCGATTTTCGGAATTCCAGCATACGGTCTCTTGGCGATGTTGAAACAGGATAGGATTCCTGCCTTCGGATTTGCCGTTTTGAAGAACGGCGGTTCCGCTGACTCAATTGCCGTCCATGACACAGAGCTTCTCGAGCATCTTCGCCGACCATTCGAAACGTGCGGATCCACCACAATGAAGCGTGTCTTCAAACAGTTCCCACATAGCCCTGCGCCTCTGTCCTCTTCTTCTCCATTGATGCGACTCGTTAAGCCTTCCTCACTCGTGACTTTTGCTAAATTCGCTAAATCTTCATTATATACACGATCTGCACTGCCTTCTTGTATCTCTTCTTCTCCCGCTATTATCATAACGCACCGCACGGTAGTCGGGCAAGTGAACCTATGACGGAATACATCAACTCTGTCAAGGGCCTCCTTCGCGCATATTGGGATAATTCTGGCCTTATGGATATTTTTCGGGTCTCTATCGTGTATTGTCTAGCTATTAATAAGTGAGTCGGTGTGTAATGAACATAACTACCCGAGACGGGGACGAGAGTAACCCAGATTCGGGTATGATATAACACAAGTAGAGGTCATGAATTCCACCATCTATAAGAATGCGGCACCACAGCATAGAGCTTGACAGAGTATCTAACTAATTAACTAGATTCAATTATCCTATAAGCATCGACGTATTGATCCTCTCTCGACGTAATAAGACTGGAGCCCATGGCGCTACGGAATGATCGAAAACACCTCAGCCTTCGACAGCCGCTCGGGCGCAAGCATGGCCGCGTGCTTGCGGTCTTCGGTCGCCTGCTCGCGGAGCATCTTGGCCGTTTCTACCTCCTCCTCGCGCATCGCGTCCTCCATAAGGCGCCGGATCGTCGGTACGTGCACCTCCCTCCGGTGTCGCCTGCGCTCGGCGTCGGCCACCTCGTTGGCCTTGTATCGAACGGCGGCTGCGCGGTAGCGCGCGAGGACGAGGACGCGATCGACCAACGGTGTTTTCCCGGGCTTGAACGAGGCCTCCAACTCTAATTTTGAAGCCGCGTTAGAATTCTCTTTGGCCGCAGAGCCGGCTTCCCTATTCAGCACGGAGTTCGCCTCTGGCGTATGAGCTTGGCACGAGTACATGGAGGCCATTTGACCTGAGGACTCCATCTTCAGAGGGTCATTGGTACACAGTACACACCACGCAGGCAAGTCCTTAGCTTGCTAAGGCAAGGTAGTATGTAATGAAATATATGCGGCGAAGGCCGACGATACCTGATGAGCGATTCACGTTTGGACTCTGCAGAGCGCCATGGCACGCAACAAAAGGCCATCCAATATGTTCAAGATCACGACAACTCCGTTGTGGCTGCTCATTGGCTGGGCTTGGTTCCGTTTGCTCATACGCGGTCAAGAGCGCGACACACGCAAACGCACAGCCTTCAATCGTACTCCAAAACGCTCCTCCTTCCCACTACTTGACATTGCTACTCAAAGTATTCGTGGGCGGAGGCGCTCCGCGTCCCGTAACCCATCCCGTACGTTCTGCCCAGGCAAATGTCCACCCATCTGCCCCCTTTTGCCAGTCAGAGGAGAGAGGTGGACCAGGGAGATCCTATTCTCTACGAGAACTTACACATGAGACTCAGCCAGCGCCAACCATCAATCGCTCCAGTCCGACCAGCCTTAAGCCAAAAAGAAAAGGCCACATTGATATTCCTGCCCAACCGTGAACGCCTACCCGTGATTTGGGTCCCTTTGTTTCATGTAAAATCAAACCAGAAATGATTGAAAAACAATACCGGCCCGCTTTCCGCACCGAGCGACGGGTATTTGAATGGCTGTGTATGCATCCTGTAGCCAAGGCCCCAAAACGCCGTCAAAGAAAAGAACGATAAAAATAATAAGAAATAAAAAAAAAAAAACCGCAGCGTCGAACGAGACATCCTGCCGTGAGGCGGAGAAAATGGGTATGTAGTGGTAAGAGGATTTGTCTGCGTCATCTTGCATTTCAGGCTTCTCGCATGCTTCAAGTCGACCCATGTGAGGGAACGCTACGTGGCGTCACATCGCCGCTTCGCCGGCGCGCCGCCTGCAATTGAGCCTGCTGCTCCTTGCTGTTTGCCTCGGCAATCATTTGCTGCTTCTTGCTGACCGCGGCAAGTCTGCCCGTGATCATTTTGATCACTGTGACGAGTCAGCATTTCCCACCAGCCACTGCAAGGCGGAGTCACTTACTCTTTCGCACATGGGCGGCTTCGTCGCTGTCAAGGTCGCCACCACCCTCTTGATTGGGGCCGCCCCGGGTCGTCTGCCGGCCAGACGACAGTCGCCTGCTTGCCGTATCGTCATCACCCTCCAGGACTGCCTCGAGCATGCGGATGGCCGTGATGTACGATATCTTGCAGCCAGGCAGGTTCTCGTTGGTGACCTCGTCAATGGCGGCCGCACGGCTCATCTCGAGGGCGCGGTCGTACATGAGCTTCTCGGCACTGATTCCTGGCGTGAGGTAGACTTGTTTCGCGCCAGAGCCCGATGAAGAGGCGACGGAATCCTCGCCGTGATTGGACGGGTGGCTCGCGTGATCCTCTGGCAACAGCTTCTGCGCCTCTGTCAGCTTCAAACGGACAATCTCAGATTTCTCCAAGACCTCGTTGAAGCGCTGCCGGACCCACTGGACAATGGCGTTGATCTTCTGAGCGACGTGCTCCGACACGGCCGCGGAAACGCCGCTGCCCGTCGATGCTCGACTCTTCTTTGACCACCAAACGCTAGCGATGTCCATGGCCCGGGCCAGCAGCGTGAGAGACTTGACATACAGCACCAGAGCCTCCTCTGACAGGGACACGATTGCTTCGACAGTCAGTCCATCTTCTTCGTCGGCCAATTGATCCATCGTGACTCCCCCAAGACCCTGATCCATGGACGGCACCATGGGGACGAGCTGCTTGTACTTGACCTCGGCGAAGCCATACACACAGTCGCTCCTCTCGGCATACTCCTCCATTGCCTCTCTGGCCCGTACGTCCTCGTCGGCTGACTGGCTGCTCTTGCCGTCACTGAGCAGTCCTGCCGGGGCCGTCGGGGTCGGATAGGCCGGGAACGGTTGGTACATTGGGGGCGAAGGACCTTTGGCGCCTCTGACCGGTGCCACCTTGAACCCGAAGAGTCTGAGACTGGCATCTTGTATGGCTTTGGTAATGGCACTCGAAGCGGACCCGGGGCTCGCAGACAGGGCCTTTTCATAAGACGAACGATGATCTTGGCTTGATCGCCCCTGCGCCACCAATGCCGTTTGCGAAGTTGGTGTGGGGATCGCGCCTGTGGTAGACGTCGGGGTCCCCTGCTGTGTGCTCCGGCGGACCATGGCGCGCGCACTTTGTCCCGGTTCGCCCTGGGAAGCGAGTCTCTCGTTCGCAGCCAGCTCATCGGCGAGGGCATTGACTTCGACGTGCCTTCTTTCAACAACGACATAGTCCCTCTCGAACATTACGTCCTGCGCCGCTTTTTCTTCCTCTGTGGCCTGTCGCGTTGTACTCGTGGTGGCCTTGGGCGAATCAGACGTCACGTTGGCTGGCGTCGTCGGTTGATCGCGCGATGTCCTCCGGGTCAACTGCGCACGGTTTGGCGCCGAGGCAGTGTGCTGAGGCATGGGGCGCTGAATTCCCAGGCCCTCGCCCGCATCGCGAGGAGAGTTGCTCATCCGATGAATGTTGCCACTTTGCCGTCGGTACCGGCCCTCGCCGGGATTCGCGATTTGCGGGGACCGGGGTTGCTGGTCCTGAGGAGACCTCGGCGACCCGCCATCTCGGGTGACGAGCTCTGGCCGCACAGAGTTGGGCTGCGGAGAAGGTAAGGCCTCGCCTTGGTGGATCGTCGGTAGTTCTCGCTTGGCCGGCCTGGGAATGTCGTCTTCCACTAAGCCTGGAATGTCGCTCGTGACCACCGGGTGGGCAAAAAAGTTCTCGAAACTAATGCGCTCCACGGGGTTCCTCTTGAGCAGGCCCCGGACGAGAGCCTTCATTTCGGGGCTGACGACCACCTCGCGGGGAAACTTTATGACGTCCTCAGCAGCTTCAATCTTCCTTAGAAGCTCAACGTGATTCCTGGCCCTGAACGGAGGGCGTCCGGTGACCATTTCGTACAAGACGGTGCCGACGGACCACAAGTCGGCCTTGGCATCGTATCGCTCGTAGCGAAGGATCTCAGGGGCCATATACAGTGGTGAGCCACACAGCGTATCGGCCAGTGACGTCGAAGGCAGCACTCGGGCAAAGCCAAAGTCGGCAAGCTTCAGCATCGGCAGGGAGGCAATACCAGCCATAGGTATCAGCGAGTCCTGGCTGGCCGACATGACGTGAAATTGCCTTTGATCCCTAAAGGCCTGTGATGGTAGCAGAAGTAGATTCTGCGGCTTGACATCCCGATGAACGTAGTTGCTGCCCCGAAGGAACTCAAGTGCACTCGCCAACTGCTTGAGGAAATGTCGAATGACCACCTCGTGCAGGCCAGAATTGGGCGCAATCGGGTACTTGCGGGCCATGTCGTGTGTGGCAGGATGCGTAATAAGCTTGTCGCGCTTCTTGATGAAGAGCGACAAATCTCCGAGTTCGCAATACTCCATGATGAGGTTGATATGTGTTGATGACTCAACGCAATCATGAAGGGCAACAATGTGGGGATGCCGGAGGGTCTTGAGAATTTGAATTTCGCTGTACAGATTCTCCTTGAGCTTCTTATTGAGCCGAGCGAGCTCAACGGACTTGATGGCAACAGCGGCTTTGGATTCCTGTTTTCCGCGCAAACAGCGGTTAGCGTTCTGCCCATCCTGGGACGAGTGCATGTGACCATGACAAGGCGATCCATGTGCCACGCCCTCACAGAGTTGCAGGCGCAGGGAACGGTCCCAAGGGAACACACCTTGTGCCAGCCCATGTAGACTTGGGCGAAGCTGCCCTTTCCAATCTCCTTATCAATGACGAACTGGCCGATGTTCCGCCCGCTCGACTTTCGGGAGCCGGAGGACGCCGCCTCCTGTCGACTCGCCATGGCTCCTGTCGGGGCCACGGTTGTCGGTGGCAGGGAGGCAGCCGAAGTCGATTCGTAGCCCGTGGGTCTACAACGTTCCTAGTACGGGAGCAGCGGTTCGGGTCGTCATGTAATCGACGTGTTGGATGGCGGGCGGGCGGTGATCGATGGCCGTAGGAACGAAGAGGGAGAGATGGGAGAGGTCGAAGACGACAAGGTAGGATGAGGTCTGAAAGGCGGCAGGATGAGCGAATCGGCGAGGTGGTGGCCACAAGTCCTGAGACGGAGGTCGAAATTGGCCGAGGCGGCAGGTATCCGATAGGGTGCCTGGGGGGAGGACAAGAGGCTGAAGGAGCACAGGCGGTTAGTGGATGATGGAACGAAGCAGCAGTGGGACGGCTCGGATCTGGGCTGCGCGTTTGTTCTGTGCGACGTAACGAGCGAAAGGAACGGGGAGGACGCTGGGGGCAGCTCTGGACTTGTAGTTGCTTCTTGGAAGGTCTGCGATGGTCGGGTGGCGGATGAGCAAGCAAGGATGGGAGAGGGTGACTAACACTAGGATGCAGCCGAGGATGATGTCGATGAAGAGACGTCCGAGGCCGAGCACGGCGGGATGGTGTCTGTCTGCTGGACACGCTGGTGGTCTCGGCGTCGCCTTGATACTTGTCGCCGCAGAGGTCGATTGATTCGGCAGATGCTCAACCCTGATGGACGACAGGCGGCGAGAAGTTGACCGGGGGGGCCGCAGAGGTGATGAGCAGAGGCACGAAGCGCAGCCGGAGCCCAAGGCACTCGTAGTAGCAGACGGGCAGGGCAGTGCGCGTGCCGGCGCGTGAGTGAGGGTGAGGCGTCACCGTCTGCCTTTGGCCTAGCCCGGCATCGATCCACCCAAAGGCTAGGGTGTGGATGCCGGCGTCGACACCGCGCAGTTGCAGGGCGTCGTTGGTTTCGCGGGATCGAGCGAGCGAAAGTCTGGGGGGCGAGGGCGAGCCAGACTAGCGAGACGGAGGAGAGAAAGAGGGGAGAGGGAAAAGGGAGAGAGATGGAAAGCGGAGGCTGGAGGTGAGGGAAAGGGGGCCGAGACGATATGTTGGGACGGATGATTGATGGATGATGGGCTGGTCACCTCACTCCTCGCGGTGTCTCGACAGCGACCAGCTGCCGGGAGTACCCACGAGTAAGGTTCAAGCACGGTAAGGCCAGGCAAGGCGGCAGGCTGGGGGCGCTCGTGATGCACCGCCAGCGCTGAGCCCCGGGGGCGCTAGCCGGCTCTGCCCCGCAGGCTGCGGCGCACCCGCAAGGTGCCAGCACGGTCGGGCACTAACGCCGTTCGCCGCACTCCTCACAGAGAGAGGCTACGAGGATACCGCTGCGATACCTCGGCAGCTTCCCAAGCGCCCAAACGCCAAACCCTCTCCGGGGGCAGCTTGCTCCGCTATCGAGGTGCCAGCAGGCGCAGTCCCCACTGGCAGGCAGCCTCGCTGCTCATTGCTGCTGCGATAAGCCGAGGGGGGGGCTCGATAACGACGGCGAGCGTGATAATGGCGGGCAACAATAGGCTCGGCCGTCACTTATCGTCCTATCAATACCTTAACCAGACACCCACGGCTCGGAGATCCCAAGATATCTGTCCGGCTCCGATCTGCTTCGCAGGGGGGGCCACGGGGGGAACGAGCCCCGTTTTGCGTTTCGGGGTGGGTGGACGAGAGCCCGAAGGCGCGACGTGATGTGCTCGTCACGAGGGTTCGCATCATCGAGTTGGGCGTCCCGCCATCGCTGCTCGGCTGCTCGTCATCGGCACGCCGCCGCCAGGGACCAAGGTAAGGCAGCACCAGCAGTAGCCTGCGCTTATTGCCCATAAAGCTGCTGGGCGTCGCGTCGTAGGGCGAGCCAATGCAGGTGCCTTGCGCAAGGGCTGCGGGCGATGGATGCCTCTCGTTGGTGCTTTCGCCCGCCCCCGTTGCCTCGGCCAAACGCACGCAGTCCTCAGGCTGCTGCGCTCTGTGCCTCATCGTGACGGCCGCCCGCCCCAGCTCGTCGATTCACCCCACCACCTCTTGTGGTTCGCCTGGTTCTTTCGATGGCTATTGAGCATAGCAGCAAAAGAAAAGGAAAGACTCCACCCAGGATTGAACCATGGACCTTTGCATTTTACGTTACAAGTGCTGCAGACGGCCGCGCTGGCCGAGGCAAGCATGGCATAGGCTTACAGTGAAGGACATCATCACATTTATGCAAAGCCACAGCAGATAAACGACAGCAATGCGGAATGGAATTTGCATACGATTGACGATGATGGCGGTGACTGAGCGAAGCAGCACCTAAGACGTGGAGATGCACACTAGCTGAGACGGAGCAGACGATGGCGATGTGCGTGTTTGAACACAATGTCAAATTGAAATATTTTAAAAAAAAAAAAAAAAACTCAAGGTAACATCACCACATTCTATCACGCCGCGCAAACGATCAGCATTCGAGATGGATTGGGATGAGCAAATCACCGATATCCAGGCTCGCGCTAATGGCGGGCAAATCGTCGAAGCAGCAAAAGCTTCGGAAATGCATGGTCATGGACAACGCGATGGAAGCAATAATTACGCCATTGACAGGCCTAGTTCCATGGACTCAGCAATGTAGGAAGGTCACGATATGCTTCGTTCTATGGACCCAAAGATGCAGGAGATCCGCGATAAGCTTGCTTCCATTAACTCATCATTGCAGGAGAGGCAAGCCGACTCTGAAGTCTTGAAGAACATCTCTGCCCATGACAATGCGCTGCTGTTCATCGCAAAAGCTATAACGCAGGTCTTGGATTGTAAATAATGCAGCAACCGGATAGGGACAGTAGCGCAACTGAATCTGGGACCAACATGACATAGGAACTCCATGCACAATACTATGAGAATGCGAATCCCCATCGATTAGAGCTTAACAGCAGTTAAGCTTCCGTCTTCCATTAACCCCACTTTTTTGTTTGCTCATACCTGACTTGCCTGACTGTCCCGTTTGGCTTCAATGATTCCATCGTGACCCTGTGGTCATAACATGGATGAGCGATTGAACTGATAATTCGAGACATTCAGTCCAAGCCGACAACGCAGTGGACAATTGGGGAGTGTCGCGGATCGTGCTCACTTGTGGCTCAATGAGCTATTCACAACGATTCAGAGATCGTGTTGTTCCTTTGGTCATAATTCCACTTGGTATGGCAACAGAGGACTGGCACTTTACACGACAGGATATTTACACAGTTCAACAGTCTAATTAGTCTAAAGCTTTGCCTCCTTGATCTCTGCCCTAAATGATTGTTTATTTATCTTGTTCATGCTTTGCGCGCCCGTTGTTGTAGACCGTGGAGCTATCATTCATTCCTAATATACGTAGGCATATTGTGTCTGTAAGTACAGGAGTGCCACAACCATGAAATGTGCCAGGATATTGATTTGTGATTGCAAAAGGACGGCCAGCAAAGTCTCAACTACGTGAACCACAATATACTCATCCAGCCTCTAAGTTATAAGTCAAGTAGATCTGCTACCTGAAGAGCCATCTTACTTCGTTGCCCATGAAGTTTAAAGATAATTTCCTGCGATTTGGCGGACTTCTTGACTTCTTCGTCGAGGATTTTAAGCTCCTCTTCATCAGCAGACCAGAGGCGAGAAAGATCTGGCAACTCGCGATCATGGCCGACGCGTAGCTCGGCAGGTGGTACAAAGGCCAGTGAGAGGGTTTCGTTGACACCGAGAATGCATTTGCGACACACGCTATACCAGAATCCATCTTCGTCGTAGGTATTATTGCCGAAGATCTGAAGAACTGACCAGATAATTGGTCCATATTGTGTTCGAATAAGGTGCTCAATTACCGACGAAGCCGTTGTATAACCGAGTGCAAAAACGAGTTCGGCGATTCTTCGAGGGTGCCAGTTTACCTTATGAATCGATCCAAACATAGCGACGTACTCAGGCCAGTTCGCAATCGAATCCATGCATTTTATAGCGTTCTCAGAGATAACGATTGTCGCCATTATATCGATGCCGAAAACGTTCCTAGCGACAAGGACCTCGCCGATAGTGGCCAGAGCACAGGTACCGGTCTCAACGTCAGAAAGAACAGGGCAACGATCACCCTTCTTATTCCTTCGACATTCTTTACGCATGTTCATGGCAATACAATGCACGTTGCGATCTCGGAGATCTATATTAAAAATTAGAGTTAGTAGAAGTTTAGGTTGTCTAGAGAATACTCACAGTTTGCGATGATTCCAAGAAATTCTTCCGTAAAACAACGATGATCTTCAAGCGACACATATAGTTCTTTAAGAGGGCAATGAAGAACAAAAAGAACAACTTGCTGATGACGATGGGCGCGGAATTGGGACAGCAAGGGTTCGATCCAGCCACAGGATGGTGGGCATCGTTCTTTGTCTGCGAGAAACTCATCCAGTTGGCCTTCTGAATCAATCCCACGCAGCGACTGGACATATCCAAGTAGACGGGGAATGTTATGCCCGAATAACTGGACGAGGGTAATCGGAGACGTCCAGGATCGATCTAGATTAGAGGCATCCGTCGAGGACCGAGAAAGTGCCTCCTGCTGAGACTTAGTTGGTTGGGCGGATTCGTCATAGGATTCATCGTTATCCTCGTCGCAGTCGCTCCAATCGTCTTCCTCTTGGCAGGCCTGGTCGGCAGCAATGTCGTCCTCGTAGTCGCTCCCAGAACAATATTCAGAATCGCCATCAGAGCCAGCCCCATCAAAGATCCAATCAAGTATTTGATCAGCGCCATCTTCCTGCTCGCCGCCATAATCGTCGTTCTCGTCATCGTCGTTCTCGTCGTCGTCATTCTCGTCGTCGCCGTTCTCGTCGTCGTAATCGTCGTCGTCGCCGTCGAGAGTAGTCTCTTGTTCAAGGCAAGAAGGAGAAGCATCGCCATCAGAAACAACTTCTTCCTTATTCTCGAAAGTCTTATCGTTCCCGGAATCGTCAAGGTAGTGCAAAGACGATCTGACCTGGCTCCTAGTCACGGGAGCCTTTGCACTGATTAGCTATAAGTCGCCAGTATGTAAGCGTGGATCTACCTGACGGCCACTGCGCCCTGCTATGCCAGTAGCAGTTTGCCTTGGGCGCGTTTTTGCCATTTCCGTAAGTCGATGCACGGCAGTGAGGGATTGAAAGGCAGAGTTTTAAGTCGACCAGGTGTATGTCGACAAGACAATGAGAGGGCGCTGGACGGAAGAAAGGATCTCAGCAATGGATAAATGAACGAGATCTTGAATAATCACGACTAGATCAGGCGAGACGAGATAGTTACGGATAGTAGGTTCAAAGAATGAAGGTACAGAATTGTAGTCGAGTTGCGACACGCTGTCTAAGAGCAGCAACCCAGCCAACCCAGCAGCGACTTCCTTCCTCATCGGCCTCATCCCACCTACATTACCCGGAATTGTACAGTACGCACTAGACGTGATGAGAAGACCTCTTCTATTAAGCAATGAGTTTTTTAAATAGAAAAGATGCTTGATCTGCCGCATCATCTTCCAATATTCTTCAACGTAAATGGCCCAAGCGGCGGGCTTGCAGGCGAACTGGATTGCCGCAATCCACACAACCCATCTCAGAAGGGTCGCTGTTCCTGCCTGTATTGCCAGCTTATGATGCATTGTACCGAGAGTGGGCTGGCAAAATCTTTGCATGACGCCACGTCGCGTCCACTACGAACGATGGTGGAAGGAGCGGAGCGACACTGAGCAAGAACCTGCGCAGACGGAGGATCAAGGCCAGAATTGCAGATTCGTAGATCTACTCGGTGACAATTTTCACAGCCGAATTGTTACGTGCATTGGCCCACGATTTCGATATCTAGTAATCATTTCGATCTTCGTGCCAACGCCTGCAAGATGCGTCCTCAACGAGCAGCAGGTCTGGCTGCCAAGGCAAAGCTGTCCGCAGTATGCCCCCCTCGCCTGGCTAGATATTACGAACGAATTAATAATGACTTTACTAGATTACACTATCTCGCGAGCATTCGCAGACCGACGGGGATCTTGACGATAATTCCGCGTCTAGTAGTACCGTTCAGACGGAGCTGACCGTCGTAAGCTCCCCTGTTTAGATACTGCGAACTAATGTCTAACCAATTAATTAGAGTCAACCATCCCATAAGCGTCGGCGGATCGATCCCTCTCTCGACACAATAAGACTGGAGCCCGTCGCGCAACGGAACAATCGAAAATGGCAGGATGATACTATTCTAGCCCAGGAATTCGCTGGCCCTCAGGGCCTCCAAGAACTAATTACGATTGCCAAATACTTCGGGGTTCCCAGACCCGAGAAAGATCTATGGCAATTTCTCAACACAATGGAGTTACGGTTTCCCCCTTCTTGTGGCTGGATCTGGCCTTTAACCGACCGTTTTAAGACACATCGTCAGACGGATGTGTTGCTCTTGCTACTACACTGTCCCCTTCGGGAAACCTATTTGTCTCTCGATACCAAACAGTATTGCTTCACCGATTACTTCGTCCATGGGGTAACTGACTGTGAGATCTACAACCGATCTATTCCCCTATTCTTAGCTAATCTACCATCTCTAGGTCTTCGATCCCATGGGATTAAGTCGTTTGGGATCGATTTTCGGAAGCAGTGTCGACGAAATGCGAAAGACACCCACTGCAAGTCGATTAGTCATGACGAACTTCTGCGTCTTGCGCTCGCCACCGTTATTGAGCTTCGGATCGCCGCCAATATCTTCGACATACACTTTACTGGCGTGATCGGATTCTCACTAACGATTGTGGGACCCGGTAATGCCCTCGATAACATAGTCAGCATCGACCCCAGCATTTTTGAGGATGTTTATCGTGTCAAATGGCATCCAGCTCGGCTTACCGGCATCTCTTTCTCAGAATTCCAGCATACGGTCTCTATGGCGATGCTGAAACAGGATCTAGTTCCTGCTATTCGATCTGCCGTATTGAAGAAGAACGGTGCCGCATACCTAATTGCCAACGCAGAGCTTCTCGAGCAGCTTCGCCGATCTTTCGAAGCGTGTGGATCAAGTACAATGGAGCGTGTCTTCAAACAGCCTCTCTCCTCTTCTTCCCTCTCAACGCGACAAGTCAAGCCTTCGCCATTCGTGACCTTTTCTAAGTCTGCTAAATCCTCAGTATCTACACGATCTGCCGTGCCTTTTTCTACCTCCCCTTCTCCCGCTTTTGTCAAAACGCACCGCACGGTAGTTAGGCAAGTGAACCCTGTGGCGGAACACATCAACGCTATCAAGGGCCTCCTTCGCGCATATTGGGATGATCCTGGCTTCATAGATTTTTTACGGGTCTCTATCCCTCAGATCGAGCATGTCTTTGGGCCTGGATCTTTGACGTATACCTTACGAAAATATGCAGCGCAGAAGAAGATCTCGCAAAAGAAACGCTACGACAAAATACGAGCGGATCCAGAGCTCTGGCGGAATTATCTTGATTCGAGGAGGCATAGCAATCGCAAGGCAAAGAAGAAACACTACGACAAAATCAGGGCGGATCCAGAGCTTTGGCAGAAGCATCTCAAGTCGATGACGCACATCAATCGCAAGGCACAGAAGAAACGCTACGACAAGAAGAGGGCGGATCCGGATCTTTGGCAGACACACCTCGAAACGGCAAGACAATATCGGCAAACGGACAAGGCAAAAGAATACCAGAAGAGTTATTATAACTCTGAGATGGGAAAGGCCAGTACGAAGAGGGCTAATGAGAAGCGGAAGGAAGAGAGTAGATTGGTTAGAGAGGCGAAAAAGTCTGGATCGGCGATTGATCCTGGCATGGTAGAGAGGGTAGAGAGACGGAAGCAGCAGGCCAAGGAGAGTGCCAGACGACGTAAGGAGAAAAAGGCTGCAGAGGCTGCAGAAGCTGGAGTGTAGATTTCGGAGATTTCATGGCTTTGCTTTTGTTCTTGCTGGAAGTTTCGTCCTGTACTCGATGTCTTTTAATGCGCGATGTTAATCATTCCATCGTTGCCTAATCATGGATTGCAGTGACATAACGTTTGTAGACGCAAAGATATCAGCTATTTTCCAATTGGACCGGTCACTATTTGTGACTGCGACAGGTTGGATAATGGAACGTGAGGTCGCATAGATCTCAGAGATCGCTTTGCTTGCCTGCGCCTGCATTCCTGGTGACCCTGCGGTAATACGATGACATCTACTGAGCAGCAGCAAGACAACAGAAAGAATGCGATAAATGCAAAGAAGCGTCGCGGGCTGAAGAAATTGCGCGACAGTTCGGAGTATCAGCAGACTCCAGAGGAAATACGCAAGTTCGTTAGGGAAGGTATCTCGACGCGTTACTGCCGAGTAGTATGTATTATTTGATATTCTACTAATCTTTTCAACTAATCCGCCTAGTATAGAAAAACAAATATATCCCGACTAGATCGAGGGTGAGGTTATTATTAATGAAAGTAGCATAATAAAGCCGAAAGTAACTCAGAAATTGACGATACCTCCGACGATAACGTTGATCGTGCTAATGACATTCTAAATGCTAGCAATTCTGGTATTTTAGAGCCGCTTGATGAGCGAACAGAGGCATCGTTCACAGGAGAAAGATCCAAGTGAGTAAATAATACTTATGATTGATGATGCTGTAATATGATTGATTTTTTCCAGAACGATATGCTGGTTGCGTTTCGGCTTGTATGCATAGCATCCCTTTGCAATCTGGAGACACTCTTTGTAAATATTCAGCGATTCCGCATGCGCCCGCTCAACTACGCAAGGAAATGACTGGAATATCCAAGGAGTGGTCTCATACAAAGTAAAATTGCCCCGTCCGACGATGCTGACATTACGACTACTGATCTCACCAGTGCGGAGCCGCTCCCAGAGCTCAATGCTCTACAGATATTCACCACGGCCGAGTTATTGGTCTGGCGTGCTCTCTGCCACTCGTGTCAGGATTTCAGACGGTCCCCATGTCGGCTCGCTCGCGCAGTGCGCTCCGGTACGCGTACAATTATTTGTTCTAATTGCCCCTGCTAGTTCTTTCAGAGCTCGTTGCCTTCGAGGTTTTGGCCACAAGTCGTCAATCGCACGACGTGCGCTCCAGGTCCGCCACTAACCTCGAACGACGTGGACATCGTCTGAAACAGCCATGATCCTCGACGTATGCGGCTGGGGCTGTGTCCGTGACCTGACCGGATCCAAGCCAGTAAAGAGGTCGTCGTGGGAGAATTTACCTGGCCCGGCTTGTTTCTGTGCCGATTTGCCAGATCACCAAGTTGGGATGGTAAGGAACCTTGATAAACTCAGCCGAGGACTGGAGGGTTTTAAGTGCTGGATCCTCAATAAATAGGCCAAGAAGGTTCCAAGGTGATTTGATTTGAGTCCGAAGGTTGAGCGAGTTCTGAATTTCTCTGCTGCATGAATTGCGCGCTTTGCAGAGTCTCAGTCTCATTTTCACTACTCAATTTCAATCGTCAACTGCCATCTCGCTCTACTGCTTCCGTAGACTTGGCTTTGCCACGCACGCAACGCCACGCACGCTACCATCGCCTTGCCATACAATGTATTAATTAAATGATTATTGCGAGTGAAACCTCAGCGGCATCTTGCACGCTCCCTTTCAGTAATATCAGCATCTCGCATTTTCCACTGTCTAACTTAATGTCTTGTTTGATCGGAGGCTGCAATCTGGCAAATTTCCCAGACGATCGGCTTGGACAGACAGAGCTTACCTGCCTCCGAGCCATGACTTGGACCTAACATTCGGCGCATTAACGAACGCCGTTTCATCATTTTATTGGTAGTATTTATTTCTTGTTCTTAGACTCCTGAATAGCTGGCATTGTAAGTAAGTGAGGCGCTTCTGAAAACCCGGCTGGGCATTTGCATGGGCAATTAGTATAAATGATTATTATACATGACCAGCACTAAATTCAGGAAATAAAGAATATTGAAGGAAAACTCTAGAAACTCAAAGACAGTTTTGTTAGTGGGTCGCCAGGCAATATGCTAAGATAGGCAAGTAGTGGCAGCAGTACGGTCTACTAATTACGGGCACGCAGAGCACGATCAGGATAGACAAAAGGTCTTTCAGGACAAAGATTAAGCGAGGGGATACTTTGGAGTTAAGCTGGACTGCGTAAGTACACCGTCGCGCAAACTACCTGTCCCTCGCGCCGTACTAGCCATATGGCCGAGACAAAACAAATCATACGATCTCTGGATCGTCGTGGATAGCTAGTAGAAAGAAAGAGAGAAAGAAAGGAGAGAAAGAAACGAAACAATCTGCAATCTTTACCAACCATTCCTAAGACCCTTGCCAACCGTGCCGGCGATCCTCACTGACCATTCACTGCGTGATCGGCCTAGTCTGTCTCCTCTTGAATTATCAGATCCCCCGTCGATGTTATTTTGATCTTTGGCAGGGCTTTCATGATGCACCGCAGCACCTTGTCATGGTCAGAGCTAAAGTTCTCGATCCGTGCAATGCTCTCAGCCGTATTGGCAGACTCGTCACTGATTTTCTTGTTGAGAACGTCGTGCAGCGTGTCGATCATGGCTTTCACAGAAGTCTCGTAGTCGTCCAAACGGTCAATAAGTCGACCAACCCTCTCGTCGGCAGACTTGCTTCTCTCGTCGAGAGTCTTGCTCATCTGATCGATCCTGCCTTGAACATTCTGGATGTCCCTGGTGAAAATGTCCTTTAGCTGGTTGAGTATGACCTTCGCGTCCTCGAACGCGCCATTGTCAGTCCTGATCTTGCCAAAGATTTTCGCAAACCCTTCCTCCATCACGGTCTGCAGAGGAGACTTTTGCGCCAGCATGACCTGGATCTCCTCTAGTGATGAGGAAATGGTGAGCGCGGTGTTTCCGTGAGAAGTCTTAAGCTCCTCAATGGAGCGCGCCATGTTTTCGTGAGAGATCTTGAGATCCTCAACTGAACCAAACGTGTCGATCATCTTTTCCTCAAACTTCCCTTGAACGGTCTTTATACTTTGTAGCGACACGTCCATAGAATCAAGCTTTTCGTTGAGGTGTCCATGCTCTTTTCCAGAAATCTTCATATCTTCTTCAAGTGAGATGCGCAAGGAGCCGAACTGCTCGACGAGATGATCGATCTTTCCATCGGTCTGGCCACGACCATGCGGCGTACCTTCTGGTTCTTCGACGATCCGTCTCTTACGCATGCGATCTGAGGTGTCTGTGATAATCTCATCCCAATCGGTCTCGGAGAAAGGTCGTTTCTGCGGCGTGATTGGAGCATATGGTGACATTGACTGCGGAGATCCTGCAGTAGTCATGGATCCAGACGCCACTCGCTGAGGAGGGCTCGCGGCACCAGACGGCTGGGTTGACCCAGAGGCCATTTGCTGTGGGGGACCGGTGAGAGTAGGCTGAGAGGTTGACTGAGTCGGTCCAGAGATCGATGGCGTAGTAACTGGCTGTTGAAGGCTCATGTTACTAGAAGGCAGGGGATTTCCTGACCCGGAGGTCGCTGGCTGCGAAGAACTGCTAGGGTGGGTGATCAAGCCTAGCGCAATTCGTCTTTCGATTTGCCGGCGATTTGACCAGTTTTGGGGCAGGAAGTCGCTCTCCAGATTAGCAGTCCAGAATGACTGAAGCCTCTGAATAATGCGATCATGCCGCTTTACCTCATCCCATCCAAAGATCGTCCGGGAGAGTAAAAACGCGAACCAGTGTCCCTGCTCTCTGGCTACCTTGCTGATATAAAAATCGTTGAAGCTCTTGGACTTAGCGGGGCGCTTAATCGCTGGGATGAGACGATAGAACATTCCTCGGTCGTGATCGTCACAAGAATCCTTAATTGAATCCCAGATGGACCTTGCCTCATTATACCATCTCGTCTCCTCTTCGTCGGCTTCATTCGGGCAAGTCGGGAATGGAACATCCGCAGTAACAGGACGCACGCCTGCTAGATCCTTGATTGCCATGGCGACTGATAGCTTGGATCTGTGAGCAATTGTGATTGGCCTTGCGAAAGTAAATTAGAAGATCGTCTCTATACGACAGGCTTTGGAGGGCTGCTTACCTGAGTCTTTGTGCGATGAAGAAGAAGAAGGGCGCGACGGATGCAGGGAGCGCGACGAAAGCGGACTCTTTAGTCAATATGGAAATGAACCAACGTATTTACTCTTGCGCGCTGATCTGCGAAATAGATCTGATGGGAGGAGCAACGATGACGATGCGCGAGGCGAGCGGGAAGAAGGAGACGTGCGTTGTTGAAGAGAAAAGAACTACGTAGAAGCAAGCGGAATGTGGAAGGAGATGAAAGCGTCGATGCGTGCACGTGCAAGTGAGTTAAGAGTTGAGTGAAGCGGTGCTGTGCAAATACCGACTCTCAATGCTGTTCAGCGTCAAGTTGTGCTGCCTGGGGCACTGAGTTGTTCCGTTACCCCAGTCCTGCCTTGCCCACGTCTTTGAGCACGCTAAGGAATTGACAATGTTCGAATACCATGGGCACCTTGACCCATCGTGAGGACATGGGACTAGATCTGATCATGGGGAGATTCATTCAATTCATATTGTAGTATATAATTCCGTAGTCAAATCCCTGGGAACATCTCAACCCAAACCTATTTCTCCATCGCCACAGGCTTACTCGCTCTTCATCTTGTCCATCAACTCATCGATGGACTGGATCTTCCGCCAAACCTCATTCTTCTCCTTGTTGGGGGTCTGCACGAATGAGTCGAACCTGTCCAGGAAATGGTTGAACTTCACGCCCAGTTGCTCATGCCCGTGGCTACTCTTTTCCATCTGTGTAGATGCGCTTGGGTATCTGTTGCGTAGTCGTGCCCCTGCAACGAGATCGTCCCAATTATTGAGAGATACCGGTTTCTTTTGAGGCGTAATAGATGGCAGAGGCAAAGGGGGATGAGGTGGCGGCACGGCAGGACGGCCACGAATTGCGGCATGGAGATTCTGGACCTCCTTCTGATGCTCACGCATATCAGAAAGACGTGACTGGTGATTGGCATCGTGGGACTCTTTCCTGTTGTCAATTGTCACTCGGAGCTCCCGGGGTCCAGTTTCGTTGGCGGCTCCAGTCTCATTCATCGTAGACACAATTTCCTGGATCTGATTGCCGTAAGGTTCTCTGACCTCATCCCATTATTGCGTTAGTTCCTGGATCAATTCTCTGCAAGGTCAATCGGGATCGTATACGTGTTTGAATGTTGAATGAAGTTGACTTCGAATAGAGTTGCCCGGGACAGATTACATACGATGTAGAAGAGGAGAGAGTTTCGCTGAAGCAACCGGACGAGGGATAACTTTGAAGGAATGATACTGTCTGTGCACGTGGGTGCTGTGAAAACACCAAGACTTGAAAGGCAGTTGCGTCGGCATGCTCTCCAGATCGTTATGAATAGCTAATTAAGCTACAAGTGAACATGATCTGCGATCCCCTTCCACCCTCCACTCCGTCGTCTGCCTAGTCTGTCTCCGATCGGATTGTCAGATCCCCCTCGCCACATGTGTTACGAGCAGCGCCAGGGCCCGCAAGATATACTGTACATTCGCCTCATTATCAGAGCCCTGCGCCCCGACATCCCACATGTTTTCCGCAAGAAAGTTTATTTGATCCGTCAGGTCTTCGCGATCTTTCTCCATCTGGTTCACTCGTGACTCCAAGGAAGCAAGCTTGTCGAGGATGCGATCGAGCTTTTCGTCAATCGGTCCACCACCGGTCTTCGTCTGCTGCATTGATGAGATAATGGAACCAAGCTTATCGAGGACTATGACTGACCTTTTCCTCAACCTGTTCATCACTGGTCTTCAACTGCTGCGTTGCCGAATCCATGGTATCGAGTTTGGCTTTCTGGGGCAAAAGGCAACGAGAAGTGTTCCCTTGTGGGCGTGGATCTGGAGGCGCGGTGCGAGTTGGATTGAAAGTTGCAGCGACGATGATGTGGAAGAGAAGAGAATGTCGCAGAGGCAAACGCGTGAAGGGGAGGAAATGAAGGGCCGATGGGCGCACGTGAGTGACGTGGTGCTGTCCAAATCGCAAAACTCGAAAGGCTGTTCAGCATCGGTCCATCAGTTGTGTTGCTCGGCACCGAGCGTTTTAATGATTAAATGAATTCGAGAATGTAAATAACGTTTGAAACTGTCGAGAACATTGTCCGCCCTGGTTCCCAATTAGAATTATGCCTGCATGATTGAGTGGCTGGTCCAATGCTTGCGGAACATCACAAGTTCAGTATCTGGAGGCGGTGGCGGCTGTAAATCATCTAGACCAGGGACTTTCTTTCTGGCCGACATGTGTCAGCAGCATCAAATTCTTGCTCAATCGTACAGAAAGGGAGAATCGTTACAAAACTAGCAATTCTGAGTCACAGCAACTTGCGTTGAGGTTGCCCTGCCGATGGTATCATTGTCTGAAGTGTTCTGTTCGCATCAAGTGCAGTTCAATCAAGATTCCTCCTGCCCCACGGCGTAACCCGTCGAGATTCCCTCTTCTCGCTGGCTCCCTGCTTCCCGCTCTGGAGATAACAACATCGTTCAAGATGCGACACCCTGGCCGGGGATCGGTTCAAACGCCTAAAGCTCGTGGGGATTCCCAATCCAGTCGCCTAGCGGCGCTTCACAACGTCCAGCAGTTGGGATGGATCTTGGCCCTGCAATCGAGGTTACTCATTAACGAGACTAGGTAGGATCCACGTCTAGCTTTCGAGCTGTAGTGTTTCGCTAGCGAAACAAGTAGGGCGACTCAGGCCAATGGTAACGCCACCAGACACTGGCGAGAGTCTTGCCTCGATTATTGTGCCAGTCTACGTGTGAGGCGACGTAACCTACGACAAGCGAGCATCTCTACATGACATCAGTTGCGTTGAGAGATATTGCGGCTTGCATCGACCCAACGGTGTCGACAGGCGTGGCGACAGGCGTGGCGACTGCCAGTTGGTGGCTGAATCCTCGTAAGAGGTGCCGGTGGGGTTCTATTTTCACGCGCGTCTGAGGTTCTGTGTTCCTCGCGTGAATTCCCATAGCGTGATAGTTCCTGAGCATGTAGATGTTTACCCGCGCCGTGAGTAATTTCATTAAATCACGTAGAGCGAACACCTTTTAAACCGAAACCGAACCTCTACGACAGAGTTGCACTCGGCCTTTGCTGTATTCTCTCGTCCTCAACAACGCAACTATCTAGCGCAACGGCAAGAGTCCGCTAATTATTATAAACCGAGACTGGCTCGCTAGGCGCGGAGGATTTAGAGCGCGAAGCTATATTCAAGCTCTAGAGGGAGGTCTCCTTCTAACGTAGTCCTTGACGGCATGCGTTTTCTCCCAGCAAGTAGTTCTTTGGACAGATTAGCGGAGTCATAGCCCGGCTCTTAACCCAATCTAACACATCCCTAAACTCTCACGCCTACGAAGAAACTAGCCTAAGATCTTAGAATTCAAAGAGTGCTTGCAAGAGGCGTGGGAACTGCAAAGTAAAATAGAGCCCCTACTCGACTCAATGCCTCGTCGGCTGCGGGCTTGCACCAAGGTTGAAACCGCGAATTATCAATCTAATGGTATATATACCTTTGTATAGCTATAAATTTAGTTACGTAATAAGTGCCTAGACTTCGGCGTTTGACTCGCGCGTGGCTGACAAAAGCGGGGATTGTGGCAGACTTATAGCCTCGGAAGTAGGCCAATACATTCTATCTTTATAAGCCTATTTTAGAGGCGTATTACGCTAATCCTGAGCCCTCTTAGCTCAGTGGTAGAGCGCTTGACTTGTAGATCTACGTTATCAAGAGGTCCGTAGTTCAATCCTGCGAGGGGGCTTTTTTTTTTGCTTCTACTTCCCCTTACTCCGTACCCCGTACTTTAAATCGATATTACGTTTAAGTATGGTCCATTTCAAGACGCTTGACTTGTAAATTAAGAAATAAAAGGTCCGTAGTTCAATACTGCGAGGGGGCTTTTAGTTGTTGTTTTTTACTTCCCCTTACTCCGTACCCGGTATCTCTAAGTTTGTTTTATCTTGAATCGACATTACGTTTAATATGGTCTATTTCAAGACGCTTGACTTGTAAATCAAGTAGTGAAAAGGTCCCTTTGTTTACCTTTTGCTTTCCCCTACTCCGTACCCGTATTCCCCTCGCGCTACCTCGCCAAGGGGGCAGCGCTAGACATAGCTACCTAGCGGGCTTCCCGTGTTTTAGACAGTGGTCTGTGACGGTTTTGCAGCCCCTGTGACTATGTTAATGGCGCCCGAAATTATGATAGCTCCGGCACAAGCTTTCCAGTTGCTTGTTATAGTTGCTGGTCGCGATAATCGTTGCACAGCCGTAACGCTTGCAAAACGAGGCGTGTGCCCGGCTCTATTGCTCAATTCAAGCTGCTAGTCTGTGCGTGACGGCGATATTATTGCGGCCTATGACGCTGTTGCGCCTGTGACTGCGCGCTCGCGCGTTCCTTCCTACGTGATATATCCCTTCCATCTTATAAGAAGAGAACGAATCAACTTTCCAATTCCTCGTAAGCGTGCAAATACGTAGACCGTAACACGTAGAGTCGTAAGCTCGTAGGCTGCTCGTAATTCACCGTAATGTCATTTTTTACTATGTATCCTGTGTCTTACTTGCCTACTTGCCTGCCTACTTGCCTGCCTACTTGCCTGCCTACCTACGGCGGCGTGCTGACGGCGGCCTGCAAGCAGGCCTCTTATTTTTTTTTTTTTTTTTTTTTTTTTTTTTTT
>JALHCF010000127.1:0-29930 GCA_024341135.1 Tolypocladium album
TTTTTCATTTTTTCTTTTTGGAGTAGCGGGTTTCCATTTTGGTAATCTTCTCTGCCGCGTGGCAACTCCACTGTTTGCTTTCCTAAAGCTGTCATTCGGGCGTTGGTTGATACATTACGAGCTGGCAACAGCGGGGACTCGACGTCATTGGACGGGAGACGGAAGATTATATTACTTTGACGCTCTGCCACCCCTTTCCCTGGGTCTCTAGCAACGTTTGCGTAGCATTTTCAAGCAATAGATGGAACACCTCAGGGTGGTTACTAAATGTTCAGTCGGATGAGCCTGTGCTGGCGAGCAAAGGGCAGCGGTCCCTGTTGGAGGCGACTGCATGGGCTCCGCGCCCGGGGTGCAGTGAGTGGCACATGAGGAGGCGGCTTCACCTGCGACGATCGACCACTTATCACCGTGAACACGGAAACAGTGTGAGGTCCCGACAGCCGAAGCTTCGTAGTCGACGCGGGGGGCGAAGCCGCGCTGCTGTCCCTGCTTCCGCGCGGCACCGCAGGGACACGATGCCGAGCCGAGCATCGCAGCAGCGACGCGAATTGAAACGCGCTGCGTAGCCCGAAATAGTCAGGTCATGGGAACGGCGCGGCGGTGCCTGGGAAGGGAGAGGATGAGAGGCACGCGTGCCTGGATGGTGCGGTGGCCGCGGCGCCTCTTCTACACGACGTCGCATCCACCAGCTCGGCCCAGCATCTGAGCCTGGCCACGTCCGTTGTTGCCACTATCTTGGGAGGGGGCACATTGGGCGCGGCCTGCCTTCCGGCTGATCATATGAGCACACGCAACGGAGTGCCGAGACGCGCGCAGCTGCGCTGTTGACAGCGGATATGTTAGCCTTGTCCCACGCAACAGGGGAGTGAGACCGTAGGCGTCGTCCCGTTGGCACGACGGCCCAGAGACGAAAGCTGCCCCGTGGGTTGGCGGGATCCCTTCCCAAGACGAGGTAGATGGGCAGACTTTCGTCTGAACGCCGTGGTGTGACGGGGCGGGTTGCTCCCTGCCTGATGCCCTCGCAACTGTTCGATGACACCACCGAGACGGCTGCGGCGCAGGCAGTTTGGGACACGGCGAGACTGTGCAGCGTCCAACGAGGACGAGCAAGGCAGCCGCGCTGCCGTCATGCAGAGACGTGCGGCAGATCTAAACGGCTGGTGTGTGACGGTCTGGCAGACCACCAAGGGATGACCATCGCGCACCGGGCCAGCCACAGAGGTCGCTCGACGCGGCCACGGCCGATCCATGAGCAGACCCCTCGCGGCCTGGGTGATGGCAGATCCCGTACCTAGGTACACTTACACGCGACCTCGCTACCGCCGGCGCTGGAATCGCCCAAAGAAACGGCCTGCCAGCACACAGTCCCCGGCAGCCAAGCCATGGCGTGGGACAGGCCGGGCGACGCGGGTAGTTGCCAAACTGCACCGAGTCGGACAGGGGCTGCCCAGATGCCACCCAGAGCCCCAGCTCACGCGTGTGCCACTCCCATCCAAGCCGTGAGTTCTTGCGGGCTACATCGTCGAGGTATGGAAAGAGAGGGGGGGAGTGTTTTCTCCTCCAGAAGACCAGATGGTTTCAGACCATCTCGCCATCCCGCGAGGGCCCTTTCGTTGTGGCTGACGGGAGGAGGGGGGCGGATGGGGGCTCTCCCAGCCTGCTGAAATGGATACCTGCACATGATCCTCGTGTACATGCCGGAGTGAGCGAGGTTGGACCTCAGCCTGTCTGCCACGCATGTAAGGCCAAAGAGGTCGTGGGCCGGTGCCAAAACATATGAAACTGTTGGTGATGGCCTGTCCGTGACTGGATTATACAGGACCACCACCACCCGGCCGCAGATCTACCCACTAGCTCCATTGCATAGTGGACCATATCTCCTGCACCATAGCATTGTCCGGAAGCGAGCCATGGGCTACATGACGCACGTTCGACAAACTTATTGAGACTGGAGCTCCAAGCAGCCCATCATGATAATCATCGTAGTCGTCGTCTTCCTTAACCGACTCACAACCAGGACACCCGCAGGGTTTTGGCCTAGTGGCCCGGTCTCCTGGGGCCCATGCCTCTCCTACTCGCATGCATGTCTTCAAACGTCGGAAGAAACGCGCCACTGTTCTCCAGCCCAGCCTTACCCGGGCTCCACCGTCGCCAAAGGATGGGCGGGGAAGGGGCTGGATGAACAGGGCAGGGCAAGCCAGATCTGAATCTGCCCAGTGCGACCCCGACTTCATTCGCTCACACCAGGATTGTAGCAATAACTGTGTCGTATTCGTCCACCAAGGATGTCGCCGGCACCACGGCGCTGGGAAAGCTGAATGGTCTTGTTTGGGCTGTGACTGATCGACCGGGGGCTGGGAAGCCTGAATGAGGACGGGCGGCAGCGAGAGCCCCTGTTCAAGGACAGCTTGGGGGACTCGCGCTTCGGCCGTGGCTGGCTTGGACTACGGGATGGCTCTCGGTGCTATCAGAGGAGCAGAATTCTGTGAGGCGAGATCAACGACGCTGCAGCTGTCAACGGAAAAGAAAGCAATACAGTACCCGGGTTCCGGGAACTGAATGACGAGAGTGTCTCGGAACGGGAACAACCTTAGTTGGTGTAGACCTGTGCGCTTGCCGCTTGGCTTCAAGGACGATGAATTGATATGCCATCATCCGTAGCGGGAGCCGATCGCGAAGATGCTCGTGAGTTCCAGCTTGCTTCAGATCCGGGGTAGGGCTTCAAGCACCATCTTCGGTGCTTTCTTTGGCAACGCAGTTGTGGCTGGCAATTTCCCAGATGCACCCGCAGACGGGGAGGAAACCGGTGTAGTGTTGTCTCTTTTCCCTCGCCATGGCCGGCCGCAGCACGCCTCCATCTTGCCTTTGACGCCTGGCTAACGACTCTGACGCGCGCCCTCGTGTTTGCAAACGGCTCCGCCGCCGTCGAAGATGTCGGCCACGCCGAACGGCGACTGCGCAGGGGCCGCGTCGTCAAGGGTATCGCGTGGGAAGGGTAGCGTTGTTCTCTCAGAGCGTCCTCGGTTCATCCGCTTCCTCGCTCGGGGACGGGCTGGCGGAGCATTATATTGGGAAAAAAGGGCGAAGAAAGACGAGGTGCAAGACCAGAGGAAAGAAGTCGAGGCATGTTGGCATGCAACGGGCACATGGACCAGGTGATACAATTGAACAGACGCGAACCGCCAGGGAGGGCCCTGTTTGCTTATCCTGGTCGGTGCGGACCGGCATTAGCACACCTACGGAAGTAAGACGAGCATTGGTCGGTTCTCGGATTCCCGATCATGCACAAAAAGCCACTGCCGCAGGAGGCTGAATTGGGGTCCGCGTGGCGACCCATTGGCCCCTGCCGCCGTTGCGCGCTCCAGGACGAGCTGCAGTGGCACAGAGAGGCACGCGATCGGACGCGGCCGATTAATCCTGCTTCGCATATGCAGGCTTCACATATGCGACCATGACGGCTCACGGTCAATTGAAGAGAAGGGCCTTGCCGGTGAGAGGGTCTCGCAGAGGCAGCTCAACTTTGATTGGGAACCGACTAGCTGGGACGCGCTGATTTACAGACCGCAACTTGGCCGCCGTGCTGAGTGGCTTCGACGTGACGGAGGCAAGAATGCGACATCGCCAGCATCGCAAGGCGAGACGGGACTGCACCGCAGCCCGATTCCTGGCGCTCGCAAGAAGTATCAGGGGTCGTTAATCCCTCATTGCGACTCCTGTTGAAGCTCCTCGCATCCCGGCTTCTGATTGGAACAGCGGTGCAAAGATGTCGAAGCCTACGCGTTCGTCCTCCTCGTTCCCAACGACGCCGGGACGTCACGCCGGCTGTGGGTGACGAAGACGAGTGCGGCGGATAGCCTCTCTCCATCGGCCATGTACGAGACTTCTGGAACAAGCTGAACAACACCGGAGAACCTAATGAAACAAGGCTGGCTGGCGCAACGAGCGAGGGGTTGGCCACCAGACAGTCGATGTTTGCGGCTGCACTGGAGTCGCTCGTCACGGAGCATCGCGACACCCCCCAGCACACTTTTTTGACAAGACCAGCGATCCTAGTCTGCCGGCCGTACATCCGTGAGACGGCGGCACCTTGTCTTGTGGATCAACAATGCTGTGTAACGCGACTAAGGCGGCGCATGCTTGCAAAGGCTGGGCTGGCAGTTGGGGATATGACAGATCCCGTCGTACCACGCGTAATTGCAGATGGTCGGGCTGCTCGCGGGGCCTCCAAAGACACCGGCGTTGTTCTGACGGCGAGAGCGCATATCGGGGTGACACGGCTGGACGCATTACCGTGAGACCTGTAACGGACGAACGGATAAATGTATGGACGGCCGGCGGCATGAAGATGCGGCATCATGTACGACTGCATCGTGAAAGGACAGTGAGCGATGACCTCTGAGGAAATCCAGTTTCTGGCACGACTGCGTGACACCGGCGATGTGACTTGTTAGGCTTGGAGTTGAAAGTAATCCAAAGCTCCCCTTTTGGCTTTACAATATCCGCAGGGCAAGCTGCTATCCGAGATGTACCTCTGCTGTATATAAAACTGTCCGCGTCAAGCGCGGACACTCATTGACTCGTGAAATGGTGAATGCTGTTCGTACCCTTCGTTGACCACCCAGACTAGAATCGTCTCTTCTTTTTGGCCGGGCCTGCGGCGGCCTTACTCTCAAGCTCACGCTTGAGCTCTTCGCGTCTGCGATCGGCACGCTCTCGTGAGGTTTCTCGAGGCTCCGGCGCCGCGGCTTCCTCATTCCGCGTTGCCCTGCCACGGCCAGTGCTCTCCTGGGCGGGCTTCGTAGATGACGATCCACCAATCTTGTTCCCAATCACACCGAGCTTCCTCGGGGCTGTGGACTCGGGCTTCACCTTTTTCTCTTCATCGGTTGGGAGAGGTGCCCTTTGGGCACCTCCACCGATCCTGCCCAACCCTCCCGTCTTCGCAACGGGTGCCGGCGCAGGCTTTGGGGCAGGAGGAGATGACCCGGGCACCGAAGCCGTTGCGTCGTCATCAGAGGCTTCAGAAGCGGTCTCCGAGTCATCGCCCACCTGCGACTTAGATCTTGCTGGAGACTTCGCTTCTGGAGTCGGAGAGGTAGATGTCGGCCCTTTCTTTCCCCCGCCAACAACACCAAGCTGTGAGTTTGCCGTCTTGGATCCAGATTCTCGCTTTGTCTTAGAAACGGCCGCGGAAGCGTTGCTCTCTGGATTCGCAGAATCCCCTTCCTCCGCTCCATCAACGGGGGAAACAGGTTCAGGGGGCTGCGCGTTGCCAGTTGCTTTGCGCTTACCGCCTGATCTGAGGTGCGGTGGCGTGGCTTGAACTTGAAAGTCATCGTCGTCGTCTCCGGGCTTCGTCGAGTATGCCGGCGTGGATGGCTCGACATTCCTCGGCGGCGTCTCTTGGGCTGGCTTGCGGTGGGCAAGTCGCGAAGTCCCCTGGAAGTCGCGCCACCAATTGTCGAGCCCCGGGGAGTTGTCAATGTCCATCATAGCACCGTATTCGAGGCCCGAGGCCCCAAAGACGCTACGTAAGAGGTCACCGGTGCTTTCCGGGCTCTCAATCTCGTCGTCCAGCTCCGCCCTCCATTTGCGCCGATCAAACGCCGCGAGTCCCTTCACCTTGTCTTCCGCAACGGACCTGGTCACCTTCTTCCTCCCCGAGAGGGCCGTGAACGTATGCTCCAAGCCCGTGCCCATCGCCTCGAGCTTGTCCAATAGCTTCGTGATCACGGCATCCTTGTGGCCGAGCACCTCGATCAGGGACTCCACTTGTCGCTTCCTGGCAAAGTGCGCCTGGACCAGTGGTAGCACGAGATCGGTCGCGATACTAGAAGAGGGTAGCTTCTTCAGGTGGAAAGGCCACTTGAGGGGGTCAAATCCAGGCAGAGCACAGGTCACGTTGATCGTGAGGCCATCCTTACCCGCGCCGTCTGCCGTGGCGGGTGACAGGTTGAGATTGGTATCCTCGTGTCCCGGCTGCGACGAGTTCAGGGCCGCCTTGAGGCTAGCGAGGAACTTGGCCATATTCTCAGGCGTGTCGCTCGGGTCGATGCTGGTGTTCTCATTGAAGCCGCGCATGCATATGGCTCTCCGGTCCAGGCTCTCCATCCACATGTTGGCCATGTCCGTCACACGGACGGTATAGGATGCGTTTCCCACCTCAGCCGAGACCAGGAGCATGGGCAGACCAGACAGCGGAGGCAGCGGCAGAGGCCGCCACGTCAAATTCTCCGAAGACATGGCCACCGTTGCGGGGAAGGGACTCGAGCCGTGTCAGATGAATCAAGAGACCCCGTCGGCGAGAGTCGAGACGAAGCCAGCCGCAGGCGCTATGGTGTGGCGTGGCAAGTTGAGACTGGCGAGCTTTGGGGCCGAGACCTCGGTGAATACAGTTTGGGTTTGGGCAATGTGAATCGCGGGTATCATGGTACGACAGCCGGCGTTGTGAGGGTGCGTTTAGTGAAGTGCGGGCGAGCAGGGTCGAATGGCCACCTCTTGAACAGCGAGACTCTGGATGATGCGAGTTTCGGTCGATGCAGCAAAAGCCTCTTCCGCTTCAAACAACGTTCATCGGGGCCGCTAGGTCTCACAGGATACGGATGTCGAGCCGTCTCGCCTCGCGGACGGAAGCCAGTGGCTGCTGGCTGGCTGGTGGGGCCAAGCAATGTGCCGGAGAGTCGCACAGGGTGGAGGGAAAGAAGAAGATGTCTCGTTGGGGACTAAAACGCCCAGCAATTTTTGTCAAACGGACCACCGCAGGTGTCGCTGGACGGAGCGAGGCTCAGCTGTCGCTTGAGGTTCTCAACGAAGCGAGACGGCAGAGAGCGCGTCGCGGCAGCGGGTGGGCAGGCAGGCAGGCATCCATGTCCTCAGGCTGCAATCCCATTGGGCAGTGGTACAAACGGCCGATGCCTGACCGCGAGCCTTGGTGAGCAGCGCCTGGACTTGACAGAAAATGTGTAGTAGAAAATGGCAAAAGTGAAACTCTCAAAATGTCTCTACTGACTTACCTGACGTACCGTATGACCTGGCGGTCGAAGGTCGCTGAAGCCGGTCCATAAGAGTAAGGCACCTTTGCTTGTACTGTAGTGACTTCCTAAAGGTCATCTACTCGTGAGATATCGCGAGGGAGGCTTGGCAGAACATGCATACCCAGACAAGGGGTCCGGCTTTATCAAAATCACGAGACACAGCCTTTTAGATATTTGCCTGATTAACGCAGAAAAGCCCCGGCATCATTTTTCACAGCAGACACCCAAAGCCAATTGCGCGTCATGTTGATTGACTACCGGTGGTGCGGAGCTTCGGCATGCAATGTAGGGTAGCTTATTTCGAGCTAGCGCCCGAGCTCCCGATCCCACAACGGTCATGACGCACACCACCATCGGGCTTTCAACCATGTCATCATAGACACAGCTGAGAGCCGCAAGAAGAAAACGCGTAAGAGACGGACGGCCACTCCTGTACCTAGGCGTATATTTCGCCCCCCCTCTCCGTGTCAATGCCAATGTGGACGTGTTGGTCTCGTGCAAACACCCTTATCAATGCCCTTGCTCCGTGCCGTAGAGCAATAACACGACTCTCGTGCTCTCGCAACGCTCGACCCGTATCCGTCGCTCCAGGGCGACCTGAATATTCCACCCCAGGACACGATCAGCTAACTACTTGTATTGCAACGCTCGCCGCGATGGCCCCCAGAGGAGACAAGAAGCGAAAGTCGGCGGCCTCTCCAGTGGCCAACGGCGCCCCCAGCAGCAAGCGGACGAAGACGAGGACTGGTCTGCGAGCGCCCCATCCGCTGGCCCACCAAGCCGAGGAGCATAACATCGTGCTCCGAAAGTATTATCCTCCGGAGATGAGCAACGCCCGAGCCCGTGCCTACAGCAACGATGAGATTCCACGGCCAATTGAGGAGCTCGTCTCCGCGCTGGAAGACACGGCTGCCCACCGCAAGGAGGTCGCGGTCAAACGCGCCGTGGTTCACTGGTTCAAGACGGACCTGCGCCACACCGACAACAGAGCACTCGCGCTCGCCAGCGAAAAGGCCAGGAGCGCCGGCGTGCCGCTGATATGCATGTACATCGTCAGCCCGCAGGACTTCGAGGCGCATCTCCGGGCGCCGGTCCGAGTGGACTTTGTGCTCCGGACGCTGGAGGTGTTGAAGCAGGACCTGGCCAAGCTGGACATTCCGCTCCACGTCGAGACGGTGGAGAAGAGAAGGGCGATTCCTGATCGCATCCTGGAGCTCATGGGGGAGTGGGGAGGCAGCCATCTCTTCGCAAACATGGAGTACGAAGTCGACGAGCTGCGGCGAGAAGCTCGCCTGGTCCGAGACTTGTCCGAGAACGGCGTGTCGTTTGAAGCCGTCCACGACACCTGCGTCGTCCCGCCGGGGCAGCTACATAGCGGCTCGGGCAAGCAGTACGCCGTCTACTCTCCTTGGTACCGGGCTTGGGTCGCCCACGTCCACGACAACCCGGAGCTCCTGGAGCTCTCTGACGCGCCCACCAAGAACCCGGCGGGCGTGCGAAACACGTTCAGGAAGCTGTTCGAATGCCCCATACCCGAGGCTCCCGACAACAAGCAGCTCAGCCAGGAAGAGAAGAAGAGATTCCGCGCCCTGTGGCCCTGCGGAGAGCACGCCGCCAGGGACAGGCTGACCAAGTTCTGCCGAGAGAAAATCAGCAGCTACAAGGACGAGAGGAACATCCCGGGCGACGACGGAACTTCGTGCCTATCCGTGCATCTCTCGAGCGGGACCATCAGCGGACGGACGTGTGTTCGGGCGGCACGGGACAGCAACAAGACGAAGAAGCTCAACGGCGGGAACGAAGGCATCCAGACTTGGATCGGCGAGGTCGCGTGGCGCGACTTCTACAGACACGTTCTCGTGAATTGGCCGTTCGTTTGGTAAGCGTCCGGGGAGGACCAGCCGCTGCGGCGAATCACTAACGGACACAGCATGAACAAGCCGTTCAAGCCCGAATACTCCAACATCTCGTGGTCATACGATCAAGACCACTTCGCGGCCTGGTGCGAGGGCCGAACCGGCTTCCCCATCGTCGACGCGGCCATGCGCCAGCTCAACCAGATGGGCTACATGCACAACCGCTGCCGCATGGTCGTCGCCTCCTTCCTGTCGAAGGACCTGCTCATAGACTGGCGCATGGGCGAGCGGTACTTTATGGAGCACCTCATCGACGGCGACTTCGCGAGCAACAACGGCGGCTGGACCTGGACCGCGGGCTGCGGGTGCGACGCGCAGCCCTACTTCCGCATCTTCAACCCCCTCCTGCAGAGCGAGAAGTTCGACGCCGACGGGACATACATCCGAAAATGGATCCCCGAGCTCAAGAGCCTCGACGACAAGGAAATTCACGACCCGTACGGCCGCGGCGCCGGAGCCAAGGCCAAGAAGGGCGGGTACCCAGGCCCCATCGTCGAGCACAAGGGCGCCAGGGAACGGGCGCTGAACGCGTACAAGGCGGGGATCGAGAGTGGCATGTAAAGCACGACGGAATCGAACGGGCGTTTCCCGGATAACTAGTTGTATTAGTACCTTTCAATGGCAACCGTCAACCCACTCGACCATCGGCGTCGCGTGAGCTCGTTCATGTTTGACCTGTATCTGTACCATAGCGAGACGCTTAACCGCCACGGCTTTTTCGAGGCCATCTCAATCTGCGGCGCGGAGACCATCGAGGTAGTCCCAGAATCCTCGGCCAAGGAGAGAGGCCCGGGGGGCCAGCCCGAGGAGACTTTGCTAGCCGGCGCACAGCAGCACACATCACGATGTCGTCACGTCGCAGGAGTCGCGAGTCGTTTGGGACAGTTCAGCTTGTCTCGAAATCGAGCCCAAACGCCTCGAATTGGATAATGCTAGATGCACCCAACTCTAGATCCACGCATGCCATTTTTCCATGCCCGAGCCAATCCCTGGACGCCGGTCAGAATCGTCACTCGCCTCCCGAGTTCGACACGAGCCCTAGGGAAAAGTACCTCTAACCACACAACGCTTATCGCTGGGCGCTCCAGACGCTCTTCAGCAGGCCGTCGCGCTGGGCCAGGCGGTTCATCGCGTCGTCGCTCTCGCCCATCGCTCGCACGAAGCCGCACAGGGCGTAGACGTGGTTCTCGCCGGTGACGGCGCGGCCGTTCTCGTCGACCTTGGCGATCGAAATCTGGACGGAGCCGTGGTCCTTGGCCTTGATGATGCGGTTGGTGGCGCTGCACTTGCGCGGGACGTAGCTGCAGAGACGTTGTCAGCACTTCGGTCGCGGAACCTCGAGCGTCGGGCGGTCCTCACAGGTCGACGATCTCGCCACGGTCGTTCTCCATCTTGACGGTTTGGAGGGGTGGTGTAGGGGGTGGATTGAAGTGTTGTCGGACGTGGGATGTGGTCGTCGAAAACGCTTGGTGGGATGCTTCAAAACGTCCCTGCAAATTTGACAAGGCTCGATAATTTCGTGGGGCGGGGAGGGCTTTTGTGCGTCAGGTGACCCGTCAGGTGACCTCGCGGGGATCTCGTGGAGTGGGCGTCCCGAACGCGCTAAGGCCGGGGCGGCTCCGCAGCGCATCATCGCCAACCGCGCCACCGACGACCACCAGCACCAAGGCGACCCGAAGCGACAACCGAGGCGCGTCGTTTCCGGCGGCAGCCCGGGAGCCCAGACCATTCGGCTACGCACGAGGATCCTGAGATGCGCTTTGCGCTCTCAGCCGCCCGCAACCGGCGCGATGGCGTCCCCCGACGTGTTCCTGTCGTCGCCGTCGCGCGCCAGCCGACGAGGGGCTCACATGGCGATCTCCTCGTCCCCGGAGTTGCCACCCCTGCATGAAATCCTCGCGAAGAAGCCGAGGAATCCGCCCTTGCGAAGCGGCAGCAAAGCCGTGCCGATCCCAGACGACGCGTTGACAACTTTTACCAGCGCCGGTAGGATATGGAAGTCACTCCAGGCGAACGAACCCGTGACGACCGCCTCGGCGGCCAGGGACGCTGCTCAGGAACCACTGGAAGACATTGACGCGTCGGCCGTCGTCGAGATTCCGCCAGTGAAGGCCCCCAAACCGCGCAAACCCAGACAGCGGAAGAAGGCCGTCGTGGAAGTCGTCGAGCTCACGAGCGGATCACCGGCGCATTCTACGCCGCCGAAGAACCAGCCATGGAAAAAGTACAAGTCTCCGAGAAAGGAGAAGGACATGTCTGTGGACGTACCGCAACATCTGACGACGCTCAATCCAATGCCGCAGCGGGCCGCGGGCGACGAGGCTGAGCCTCTGGCGAGTCACTTATTCAAGGAACCTGAGCTGAAGAAGTCGGCCAGCGCGAGACGGGTCAAAAGTGCCGCAACAGAACCGCCGGAGTCGGGAAAAGAGACCAAGGCGAAAGCGAAGAAAGATCCATTACAGCTGGAACCAGCGATGAGTCGACGGATGGACTGGACCCCTCCGAAGCAGAAACATCACGTACCTTTGGACTCTGAGGTCTCCGGGCCGGAAGAGCCCCGCTGCTCGCAAATTGATGACGAGCCCGCTGAGCCGTTCGGGAGCCTTGTTGCCGCGTACAAATGCCACGAGAGTGCGCAGCAAGAGCCAATCCCCATTTCAGACGAGGACTCATTTTTTCTCAAGAAGCGAAAACTAGTCGAACTTCAAAACAAGGACGCGGACGCGCTGGGGACCTCCAAGCCTGAGAAGTCACCAATGAAGCAGAAAGCTCCCAAGAAGAAGCCGCGAACCATCACTGGACTTGCCACTGCCGCATACAGACTGCCTACCGAGCCCGAGGCCGATGTTGACCCTGTGTCCGTCGCCGTCGACGAGAACCAAGAGATTAAGGCTTCGAAACCTTCCCTGACCGCCAAAGGGAAACCCAAAGCACGGAAGAGAGCCCCCAAACCTCCCAAGAAGCCTGCGGCACCACCAAAGCCGATACTGCTGTCCCCTGGCGCGGCGATGAGGCAGGTCGCACGCCAGGACTTTGTTTTCGGCACCTCCAGCCAGCTGGCACGGGAGCATTCCCCGACCCTGCTCCGTGACCTCCAGGCGGCCACGCGAAACTCGAATCAATTGGATTGCGTGGACCTCGTGACGCCGGTCAACAGTGATGCGATTGAGCCACCAGAACGACGGCCGGCACTCTGGGATGCGGCAGCGCGAGACGCGCACGGCGATCTCTTCGACCTTGAAGTGTGCAACCTTGCCGAGGGCTCACAAGGGACGCTGCAACCTGTCGCTGAAGATGACCCATTCGGGTACATGCGAGCTGAGAACGTAGCCGATGCGCTACCAGACCTGCCCGCTCGCACCAGCCCACAAGATGACGACTCCTTTCTCAACCTCTCCGACATCCTACCTGCGCCAGGCAGGAAGCCAGCGCAGACTGTCGATGATGAGTCGCATTTCTCGGGAAGCGACATTTCCGCCGGCACATCGACTAGACGACAAGCTGCATCGGGTATGGGACATCCAAAAGAGCTGCAGAGGGGACGTGCAGCTGGGGAGAAGGCGGATGAAGGCTCAGCTTGCTCGCCAGCCTCGAAAGAGCCCCCATCGCAGCCGTCGTACGATTCCTACTCTGATGCGCAACTCGCAAAGCAGGTCGCTCAGTACGGATTCAAGCCTATCAAGAAGCGCACCGCGATGATTGCCCTCCTGCAACAGTGCTGGCGAAGCGGTGCCGGCTCGAGCCTGGGCAGCACCAGATCAGCATCCACCGCAGCTGGCGCATCTAAGAGTGCGCCAAAGCAGAATACGTCTCTCGCAGCAGAGACGGCTACGGAAAAGCGACCTCGTGGTCGTCCCAGAAAGACCAGCGCGGGGGATGCGCAGGAGCCGCCCCCGTCCGCGCAGCCCACCGAGTCTCCCAAGCGGCCGCGAGGCAGGCCCAGGAAAGTCGCTTCGGCATCTCCCACGCGTGGCTCGGCAGCAGCCCGTGCAAAGGCGACGGCGACGACACCTCAAGTCCCCGCCACGCCAAAGCGGAAGGCCAAGTCCAAGGCTGTCATCGAGATTCCAGACTCCGAGTCTGACATAGCCGGCGACTCGTCAGCGTCGCCTTGCTCGTCTCCGGATCCGACATTCTCGCCGGCTCCACCAGTCGACCTCACGCTGTCTCTCAGTGAGGACACGGAACTCTCGTTGGCGATGTCCCCTGCAGACCAGCAATCGGACCTGCACGTGCACATCACGAAGGCGGTGACGACGGCGCCGAGGACGACGGACCCGGCGAATCCCTCGTGGCACGAGAAGATGCTGCTCTACGACCCAATCGTGCTCGAGGACCTGACGTCGTGGCTGAACTGCGGACAGCTCACTCGCGTCGGGTACGACGGGGAGGCGAGCGTCGGCGAGGTCAAGAAGTGGTGCGAGTCCAAGAGCGTATGCTGCCTGTGGAAGGTGAACTTGAGGGGCAAGGAGAGGAAGCGATATTGAAGTTTTTGCGAGGCATTGGAAAAGACGAGCGATGGCGTTTATGTGGTGTTTAGCAGCATTGTCGGTGTATGCCTTTTCGGGAACTTAGACGGGCAGGGTAGCGGCCCGCATTCAATCGAGACAGGGATACGGAAAATACTGGTACAAGTACGCAGACATGGGGCGTAGAGATCTCAGATTACCCCGCGTAGCCGTCTTCGTGAACCGTGAGGCTCGTCGCATGTTTCCAGGACCAAACGACATGCTTGGGGCGCGCGGCTTTCATCCGCTCTTGGTCAGGGCAGCCGGAGTCGTAGCGCCGGCGACGGAGTCCAGCCCCGGCCCGCTGGGGACGGACCTCGGCTCAACGGGGTCCCCGCCAACGCTCTCATGCGGCCGATCGATCCAGGTCCGACATGCGCGCTGCTGAAGCGCTGGGCTCAATGTCGTCCTCAATGCGTCCCATCGCGAGGCGATTCGGGCCCTCCTCAGTCTCGCGTTTCTCCTCCGCCAGCGTTGGACCAGCACAGCACCGCGTCCTCGCCCCGCGACACTGGCGCGGCTCACCTCGGCTCAGCGCCGTCGACAACACGAGACCAGCCATCACCATGCCGCCGTCCCAGCAACGCGCCGCCTCGTCCTCGTCCAGGGACGCGGACGGCCCTCCCGCGGCGCGCCCCAGCTCGTCGGTGCTGCTGCTGTCGCCCACCAACGAGGTGCTGCTGCTGCACCGCGTCAAGACGTCGACGGCGTTCGCGTCGGCGCACGTCTTCCCCGGCGGGAACCTGGACCCCTTCCACGACGGGGACGTGCCCGCACCGGACGCCCCCGAGCGGCACCGGGACGGGCCGGCGTACCGGCTGGGCGCGGTGCGCGAGTGCTTCGAGGAGACGGGCATCCTGCTGGCCAAGAAGGACGGCGCGCTCATCGACCTGCCCGTGGAGCAGCGCGACGAGATGAGGAAGAAGGTCTACGCGCGAGAGGTCAACTTCGTCGAATGGGTCAAGTCGCTCGGCGGCGTTCCCGACACAGGTTCGTGCAGACCCCAGAGCCGTGCAAGACCGTCCTCGTCGTGGCAGCATGCTCACTCCGCAACGTGAACAGCTGGGCTCATCCCCTTCACGAGATGGATCACGCCCGTCATGAACCCTAAGCGCTTCACCACGCAGATGTACGTGTACCTGCTTCCCATCTCGCGGCCCAAGGCGCCCTCGGAGATGCTCATCCCCACGCCCGACAACGGCGTCGAGCACACGGCCGCGCTCTTCGCGCCGCCGCAGGCGTTCCTGCGGCGCGTGGCGGAGCAGTCCATGATCCTGTTCCCGCCGCAGTACTTCCTGCTGCACCTGCTCGCGCGCTTCCTGACGGGCAGCACCGACGCGCTCGAGGAGGGCCCGCTGCACCACGCGGCGCAGCGCAAGAAGCTGCTGGCGTTCCTGCGACGCGTGCCCGCGGCCGAGACGGACGAGGGCCGCGCGCACCCGGTATCGGCCATCCCATGGGCCGACAAGGTCATCTGCCCGCACACCATGCTCCTGCGGGAGTCGGACGGGCGCGTCGTCCTGGGCCTGGAGAAGCCGGGGCCGGAGCTCAAGGACTCGCAGAGGGGGGGCGACTGGGAGAGGGTGGCGCTGGTGAAGTTCGAGAAGGGGGGCCCGAGGAACGTCGAGATTCGGAGGAGGAGGGACGTGTTGGAGGAGGAGAGGAAGGCTGCTGGGGAGTCGAGGCTGTAGAAAGCGTTGCTGCGTTCTCGTGGGAACTGGTCTGGTACCAATTATGGCGTGGCGGGGAACGACCACGAGCATACTCTTTAGAAGTCTGGAAAAGACGGATCTAAAGAAGAGAGTTGTTTAGTTGATTGCGAGTGCAACGTGCCTAAATTCACTGCGGCCTTCTGCTTTCTGAGGTGCGGCGCGAAGAGCCTAGCGGATACTGAAAGAAACAGAAACGAGGCTCCAGCCACGACTGTCGCCCTAGAGTATCAACACACCAGGTGCTCCGAGGCAATTTCTGATGCAATCCAGGAGCTTCGTGCCACTGCTCCAACGGTTTATTTCTCCACAGCTGATGCAACTACTTCGCTGTCACTTCCATTTCTCATTTCTCGAACTACCCGCTCTCTTGATATCAGCTCAAACGCGAACACAACCGTTGAATGCTAGCCACTGCGTTCTTCCATCTCCTCACGGGGGCACAACTCAGGTGAGTCTTCTCATCGAAGGACTTCAATCTCTCAACCTCCCTCGCTACCGTCCTCTCCCTCATCCACTTCTCTCATCCACTTCTCTCCTTCACTTCTCTCCTTCACTTCTCTCCTTCACTTCTCTCCTTCACTTCTCTCCTTCACTTCTCTCCTTCACTTCTCCACTCCACTTCCCCCCTCCACTGTCTCTTTTAACGTCACGCTTCTCATTCGGATCAAACAGATCCATTCATTCTCATCAATCTTAACATTACTCAACTCTATCATATGCTTCCCAAACATGGCTAGGACCCCACCAGCTGACAAACCCCCTTCCTCCAGTCTACCACCTCTGCGCCCGCCAGCTGACCCAAGTGAGGCACCTCTACGACTGCCTGCGCACACGCCAGAACCGTTTCAGCCCTGGAGACAACTGCTCTCACCCACTGTGATTTTCGACGACCAAAGAGGCGACGCTTGCACTCACCACTCCGGTCAGGGCCACCAGTCACCACATCAGGAAGTCTGTCGTAGCTCATCCCGAGATCGCCAGCTGGACATACGCCCAAGTGTGGAAGACAACATCAGAACAGAGTCTCTTCGAGAGTAAGTGAACTTTGAACTTGCCATGTTGACCGCTTGCTAACCAAACGCCACAAAGTTCCAGAGGGGACGTCAAACAGCCTTATTCAACTTCAAGGGCAAAGTGCAAGCTGTCGCCACCGACAACATCGACCAAAATGAGTCAATCATCCTCCATTGATTGCTCTCCTCAGACACCAAAGGTGTCCGTAATGACCCCGGAGTCTGCAAAGTTTCCTTCGCCTCAAGCCACAAATGCCAATGCTGTTACTACTCCTCGACATCCCTTGCCATCTTCCCGCTCGGAGAATAAGGCGGAGCTCTCCATGGAGACCCCGAAACTTGCAGCGGTGCCTGCCAAGAAGAGAAAGAGCCCGCCAAACCCAGACGGTGCCACGGCCCCCAAAGCACCGAAACTGGAGCCTGCGGATTCGCCAATCGATGTAGACAAGGCAATTCCCGATGTCACTTTACAGTCCCCAAAAACTCCCACTGTTGCTCAGGCCGCCAAGGATTGCTCAGCTAGCAACGATACAGAGCCCACCGAGGCCGAGAGCGCTGACGCCGCCCCCGGTCAGCAGCCTCCAGAAACGCCCCAGAAAGGCGCGAAGCCCGCTCGCAAGCCCCGGGTCACCGCCAAGGCGCAGTTGACCGAGGTGTTGAAGAAATTCGAAGAAATAGAGGAGACCATGGGCCGCTACGAGGAAAAGCTGGCCAAGGAAACCAACAGGGTCAGGAAGCTCGAAAAGGAGACCAGAAACATGAGCTCCTCGCTGCACCGCCTTCGACGCTGGGTCACGGTGGCGCAGAGCCAGGGCGCGCCAATCCCATCAGAGATCTGGGACGAGTTGCGCAAGAGCTACACCGCGAAGAAGGAGAAAAAGATTGAGGAGACGGTACAGGCAGACGCGACGGCCACGACTGGCGAGAACGGGTTGGATGGATCTGCGTGCGCAGAGAAGACCGAGTCCGATGAAAAGGCTGAGACGGAGTCTGAGGAAAAGTCTGAGACACAGTGAATACTACGCCTAAGATGCAGACAACCGTGGAGGGTCGTATGGGGGATAAGAAGTCTTTGGCCGTCCACGGCGAAGGTGCTTAGACAGAGTTGAAAGTGAAAAGGGTGATGGCGTGTATCTTGCTTGCTGAGAGGAGCTTTTGGTCGGCCCAGAAAGGAAGTGAGCATCTAAAGGCAGATTGGAGGTGCGCACTGAGAACCAGAATGGGCGTATTTTGAGTTTTCTTGCTCGGGCTTAGAGCTTGACATTCAATGCAGCCTTTCGCACCATGTTGACGATCCTCTTCGTCGCCTTGCCACCCAGAACTGACCCAGAATCGTTATGCTTCACGAGTTGACAAGCCTTGTGTTTGAAGACAGTTGAGAACTTTATCCTTGTCCTAACTTGTGTCTTCTGAAGACTACGTCGGGACGTTGTCAGCCAAGCTGGCTGGCGGCCACCCATGTAAATAGTGTCTAGGGTAATTACCTCACCCACCTACCTACCTAGGTAGTTTGTAAATGGCAATACAATCCTTCATCGGACGCACACTGAAACGCGCATGGAGACCCCGGAGAGATTGCAAGTACCTTGAGGTTCACACCTCGCAACCTTTATTGCGGCAATTGCCACGTCTTCGCAGCGTCACCACCAGACCACCACATGAACGCCAATCGATTCTCACCGAGACGAACCACGCTCCGCCACGAAGACGCACGATGCCATGGCGCGCTCAACTTGAGCCGCCGGCGCGACATGCGATGGCAAAACTCACCGATCAGCTCACCTCGACACGTTCTCCGCAACCCTGTCCGGACTCACCCGTATCTACACGTGCGGGCCCCTCTCTTCAGCGTCTCCCACTCACCACAGCACCCAATGGAGTCACTTCACCGCGATAAACGCCGCAGCCCGCGCACCGAGCTGCGAAATAAGCGCCTTTGCAAGCTTAAAGCCAGGGACCCGCCCAGCTCCAGCCACGGCCGTTGGCGCGCGCGCGCGACAGGGGCTCCTTGGTGCGCGGAAGAGGTAGTTTGAGCAAGTTTTGCACATCTGCTCCTCCAATGGTGACACTGCGGGCCCATGCAGCGGCACCGCGGCGCAGCGTTTCGATTTCTGCCAGACACGGACGGTGCGCATCGCAAATCAATTCCAGGGCGACGAGGGAAACGGATTTGTTCTGTTCTGTTTCGTTTTGTTCTGTTTCGTTTTGAGGGCGTGCGGTGTTGCCGTGTTCGAGAGACGGGGTGCGCGGAGACGTGGGCTCGGCCGGGTGGGCCCAATGCCCGGTGCGGGGACCGGCCCCGGCCATGGACATCCACGGACTTGGGGCCTGGACCGCGGCCTGGCCGTCCGTGGTACAGACAAACAAGGCTTTTTCTTGCTCACCGGCCGCTGCTCGAAACGATAGTCCTGCTAGCCTGCCCCGCGGCACGAAGAGCAGGCCGGCGCCACTCGTGGCCTGCTCTTCGTGCCGAGTTATAAAGCCGCCTGTTCAGCCCTGTGATATCCCGTCTCTCCTCGAATTTACTCACCACGCACCCCTCGACACCAATTCCTCTCGTCACCATGGTTTCCAAGACTCTCTTCGCACTGGCCGCGGCGCAAGCCGTCTCCGCGCACTTCGGCCTGACGTTCCCCGCGTGGAGAGCCGACACACTCGCCAAGGAGGAGACGTACAGCCAATGGACGTATCCTTGTACGTTCAATGCCGCTCCCCCTCTCCGCTTTTTCTTGGCGTGGCACTGACTGGTACGCAGGTGCTGGCGTCCCCTACGGCAAGGGCAACATCACGGAGTGGCCCCTCGACGGCGGCGCCCTCAAGCTCGAGCTGCACCACCCGTGGACGTACGTCTTCGTCAACCTGGCCATCGGCAGCAACAGCAGCAACTTCAACGTGTCACTCACCCCCGAGTTCTGGAACACGACCGGCAAGGGCACCCTGTGCATCGACAAGGTCCCCCTCCCCGTCAAGGTCGAGGAAGGCACCCTCGCCAGCCTGCAGGTCGTGACCGTCGGCGAATCGGGCGCGAGTCTCTACAACTGTGCCGACATTAAACTGACGGCATCGGCCAAAGGTCCCGCCAATTGCACAGGCGGCAATATCAAGGTCGCGACGGTCAAGGAGCAGAGCGCCAACGGCACCAGCTCCAGCGGTGGGAACTCGACCTCGTGCAACTCGACCAGCGGCAGCGACAAGAAGCCTTCCGCGGCAGGCACGGTGGGCGTCAACACAGTCGTGCTGGGCAGTATTGCCGGTCTCGCCTCGGCCTTTGCTTTGGGCTTTGGGTTCTAGGCTCGACCTGGGTTTGGGAAGTCTGGAGTTTTGGAAGCCGGGAGTTGGCGGTAATCACGACGGCTGAGGCACGGCTTGATGAGCGACGATGGTAATGTCTCTTCTATTAACCAAAACTGATGACGCCACGCTGCGTCGTTCCATGTAATGCAATGCAAATGTAAATGCCCGTATATGCCGAGCCATGAGGGTATAAACTGTAATGCTAAGAACGTCCCCCGTCATCTGTCAGGAGTGAGTCAACGTCTCCCGCGGCATCGTAGTGACTCTGCTCACCAAGTCTCGCAACAAACTCCTAGGTCGGTGTACATCGTGTGTGGCTGGTGCTATGTATCGTGAATGTTGACACCCATCCTGCGCCAAAACGTGTTGGAACAACAAACGACTCGAAACACAATGAAGTTAGATCCACCCATCGTTCATCCTCAGCGTGACACGGGATTCGGCTCCGCGTGCAGCTCCTGTAGTATCCTCGCCATGGAGATCCGTTGGTTGGGGTTCGGCGTCAACATCTCCTTCACCAGCCGTTCCAGGCGGTCCCGAGAGCTGAGTTTCTCCCGAGCCTCAAATACCTCCGTCAGCCAATCGCGCATCTGCGTGGCAGCGGGCTGCCCGTTGCCGTACTTGTGCGGCACGGCCGGGTTGTGGATGCCGCCAATCTGCCAGTACAACGGCTTGGGATGGTGCCGCCTGGCGCGGCTGTCGGGAAAGGCAATCTTGCGGAGAACGTAGAGCATCGTGACGCCCAGAGCCCACACGTCCGACGCCGTGCCGCGGAGCTTCTTGCCGATGAACTCCGGCGGAACGTAATAAGGCGTGCCGCCAGTGGTGGGGGAATTGGCCGCCAGCGTGGACAGCCCAAAGTCGCAGAGGACGGCGCCTCGCTCCGGCGAATAGAGGATGTTGGCTGGCTTGATGTCGTTGTGGACGAGCTTCCGTCCGTGGACGTAGTTCAGGGCCTCGGAAATGTCGCGCAGGATCCGCAGCGCGTCGTCTCGACCGCCGACGAACTCGTCCGCTTTGTTCCGCCATCGGGCCGACGACGCAAGATCCGGCGCCTCCACGTGCTCCATGTAAAGAGAAAGGAAACGGGCGTCGCCGCCGTAGTATCGCACGATGGAGTCGTGCTTCAGGTCCTCCTGGCTCTGGCACTCGCGCAGCCACATGTCGGCCTGGCGAATGACGTTGCGCTCGTGAGCGAGCGACTTGTCGTTGGGGTTTGCGACCCTCGTCTTGAGCACCTTGACCGTGACGATGTTGTCCGGCTCGTGCGAGTGCGTCGCCTTGTAGACGGCGGACAGCGCCGTCGACGCTATGGGCTCCCGCTTCGTGAGCTGATACTCGTCGACCTCGCACACCCCAGGGACGATGATGGTCTCCCCCTGCTCCGCGTCGAGCAAGGCATGGCCGTTGGACGCCGAGAGCTCCTTGCTCTCCCTCGCGTTCGGGAGCGGGAAGACGAGCGGCTCGCCGGCGGGAGGGAGGAACATGATGACGCCGTCGTCGGCCGTGGCTGCCGCGTCCGATATGCGGCGCTTCACCCTGTCGTTGTCCTCATCCGGAGTCAACGCACGCTTGCTGCCCGTGCTGCTCTGGTGAACGAGGCTGGCGCCCGAGGACGGGGAGTGCTCCGGCAGCGAGGGCTGCTGCGGCCGGTAGAGGGTGACGGGGCGCTTCTCCAGAACGCGAAAGTCCAGGACGGCGACGTCCCTGACCTCGATCCTCCAAGTCCCCGGCTTCAACGCCTTCGCGGAACCGGGGTTGATGACGTGGCCCTCGCCGGAGGGCGGGCTGGCGATGAGGCTCTGCGACACCCTGGACAGCGCAATCGGGACGTCGGACTTGTTGAGGAAGATGACCTTGTCGCTGGCCGGGTCGTAGTAGAGCTCGCACCACAGCGGCGGCCGCGACGACTCGTCCTGGGACTCACCCGGTATCCTGACGGAGAACTTGATGTCCTTGGACGTCTGAGTCACGGCCAGGACCTTGTGCTCAGGCTGCTCCGACGACGCCACCTCGGCGCGGAGGGCGAGCCACTGGCAGTTGTCGGCCCCGGGACTGACGGAGCGGGCGTTGTGCAGCCTGGTCAGGGGCCGCACGAGGATCCGGATGCCCTGGCTGTGGTGGTGGTCCTCGAGCTTCAGCACATCGAGGGGGACGACCTCGCCGTCGGCCAAGCCGGCGGGCGGCTCCTCGACCTTGATACCCCTGAACCGGGCATCAAACTCCGACTGCGAGAAGGGTTCCGTCCTCTCCTCCGAGACGCCTTCCGAGGGCTCGGGCCTGGCTTCGGCCATGAGCGAGAGGATGGGGTTGGCGGTGCCTAACAGGGCTCGCCCATGCGATGTGTCGTTGGTGATAGTGCGACGGCTGGCCAAGGCCTGTGGGGTGAGGGGAAGTTCCAGGCGGCTCCAGGCAGCGGGTACCGGTACCTGAGGGGCTGCGGACGAGAAGGGGGTTGTAAAGAGTCGAAAGGGTAAGCCGCGAGAATGACAATTCAGAAACGGACGGGGGTCATAAATGCAGGAACAAAAAGGGCAAATGCCGAGCCAGACAATTCGCCGGACGACAACGTCATATGCGCAGGTGAGAGAGCGAGCGCGCAGGAGGCCTGGGCTGCTGATGTCGACGGTGTTCGTCTCAGCCTCAAGCGCCGGAGCCAAAGGAGTCATCGGTGGCTCTCTGGCCCCAAGGCACGCCGAGGCGAGGTGCCTGACAACGGGACAGCGTGTTGCCAGCGGGGGACGGGCCGTTGGAACTCGGGAGAGCCCTAGAGAAGAACCGTCGAGCCACCCGTCGGGGCGCACGCGCCGGCTGGTTGGTCGAGCGTGGGCGACCAGACCACTCACCAGAGATCAGCAGGCGTTCGGCCATGTATCCTGGCAGTCCGGGGGCAGGCACGCCTGGAAAAAGACAAGCTGACCAAGTATCCTCGCCGGTGCGCCATCTCGCGTGACGACCTGGATACGGGCGGCTCGCGGCGTGGCTGTGTGATGCAGGGGCCTGCGCCTCACAGCCTCGCACCGCCCGTCCACTGAAGAAGCCGCCGCCCCCAGAGCGTCCTCAAAGGTGCTCGCCGTGGCGAGACGGCGAGGACGAGGTGGCGGCCATGAGTGTGAGAGCGAGGGTGAGCGAGTGAGTGGGCGATCGAGCGATGGAGCGCGAGCACACGCCGCCCGACTTGTTGTCATTAGCATCTCATTCATCCCATCTCGACTCGACTCCAGAGCATGTGACCTCGGGAACCATCGAGTCTCCCGGCGCGGCTTGCCTGGCCTGGCCGCAAGTTTGTCGCCTGTTGGGTCATGAGATGAGGCACTCACCTGCCGCCGCTCAGGTTTGTCGAGGCAGTGTTGCCTTGACTCGTTGGTCGCCCTCGCCCAACTGAGCTCCAGACGACGGTTTGACCGTGGCTGGCCGCCTTCTCAGCCACACCCGTCGCCCACGGACAGTGTTCTCGGCACGGTCTGCTTTGTCGAACGCGTCGAGAACGCTCGCATGCGGCATCGCGGTTGGCTCGTGCCTTGCCGTGCCATTCATGCACAGTCCCACCTGCTAGCGTCCGATTCGCCAACCACCCCAGACCGCCCTTGCTGATTGGCGCCTCCAAATGTCGGAGTCGTATTTTCGAGACGTGGCGTCCAATGGGAGCCGCCGCGACTTGTGGCCTCAGGCCGCCGCGCGTCAGCTTCGGGTGGCCCAACCTCAGCCCTGGGCGATGGGTAGTACGCCGTGTCCCCAGCGCCATGTCCGGCTGTTTTAGTCGAGCGTCGCCGGCTGCTCTACACGACTTCCCTCGCCTCTCCACTCTAACTTGCCCCTTGCAACGATACTCGACCTCTACCGTTCTCGCATCCAACCGTTCGTACTCGAGAAACACCGTCAGAATGGCCATCAGGACCGAATCGAAGCTGTGAAGCCGCTCCCGGGCGAAGTGCACACCGGGTTTCCCCCGACTACACGGGCGCGCCTCTGCCTCCGTTCGCCGGACGCTCCTCTCCAGTCAACATGGACGAGCCGGGCTGGGCCTGGCCCGCCTGGAAGTTTGGCATGAAGAGGGACGACCTGTTCACGACGCTGCACGACCGTTACAACACCTTCTCCTACACCCTCCAAGACCCCGAGGCCTTCCACCACGACGTCTACGAGATCTCCCGCGATGCCGACACGTCGGAGGAGTTCCACCGCTTGATGGCGGACCGGCAGCAGCAGCGCCTCCGTGAGCTCAACGAGTCTCTGGAGACGCTGGCCGTCGAGATCATCGCCAACCCCAAGCTGATGGGGTCCGAGCAGTGGCAGCACGCCCTGCAGATGTTCCGCACCAGGTCGTACGACTCCATCGTCAGATACTTCGCAAGCTACCTCCCCGACGACTACCTCGATCGTCACGAGTCCCAGTCCACCTCATCTTACTCCTCCTTCTCCGAAGCCGACAGCATCCACTCCGTAAGCACCAAGGCCAGCAGCGCCGACGATGCTCCCTCGCCCTTCCTGGTCGACGACGACTACTTCCCCCACGGTCCCGCCATGACCGTCGAGCCCTGCACCATCGAGCCTAAGGCTCAGCACGATACTTACCACGAGGGGCCCCTATCGCCTCCGCAATCGGACGCAGCACACTCGGAGTGCTCCGCACCGTCACCATCCGAGGCGCAATCCCCCCCCTTCTCCAACCCGCCATCCCGCTCCATGTCCTTTTCGGGCTCCGAGTCGGGACATCTGGGCCCTGAGCTGATGCGGCGCCGGTTCGGTCGCCACGACGATGACGACGAGACATCGCAGTCCGACGACTGCGACACGTCCGTCACGTCGGTGTGCGACTCTACCGAGGCGCGCTCCGTTTGCGACGCTGGTGCCCATGGCACCACCGAAGCTGGCCAATACTTTGATTTCGACGACGGCGACGAGTTTCCTGCCGCCCAATACCCTGACGATGATTTCGACCTTGACACAGCCAGCGCCTGCAATGATACCCTAGAATCCGATACCCCCACCCCACGCCAGGAATCCGTCGCCGCCACGTCGTACATTGAGTACAAGTCTATCGCAGCAAGAAGGTTGCCGTCACCTCATCGACGCTCGTGCTCACCAAAGTCGCACCGAGCGTCGGGGAAGCCGTCGCTGGAGGTGGTTCGCAGAAGTCCGGAGGAGGCGATGTGCAAGATCCAGAAACCCTTGCAGGACGCATCGCGCGCTGGACCAAGAGGAAAGAGGCGGCTAGCCTAGCATCAGGGGCGAGCGAGCTGTATATCTGTGAACCTACCTGTACATACCTTGTATCTTATGACTAACGATTCAGACCATACCTCACCTTGCTGGCCGTGTAGTTGTTGCTAAAGCGAACGATGCCTTGCGTGTAGCCGTCAGCAGGATGAATAAGCCTCAGGGACGAAGCCTCACGGGCGCAGGTTGCCTGGTTCACAGGCGTCAAGTGCGACGAGGCTGGCCTTGATTCGGAGCCCATGTGAGTGCAATGCTTTTTTTAGACTGAACGTGATGGACGCGAGTGGCGTAGGCATCACGAAGCTGGATGAGAGGTCAGGTGGGGTGGGTGGTGTTGACCGGGATGACCCGACATCGGCGATCCGACAGCCTCACGCGGTGACGAGCGTTGACCTTACGAGGCGTTTATCCCAGTTTTTTCGTTCCTTGCCAGTCATGTTGACGAGTGTCACGACCACCTTTGCGATCTGTGTCGAATGGCTACGATGACGTACTTTATGACGACATGCACCACGGCGCTGTTTCTGGCAGCCTTGGTGTACGTTGGCCCGCCCTGGCGGTTCCTCGGGCGTCAGACGCTACGATCAAAGGCGAACAATTCGGCCGGAGGTAGGTCCATTTCTCCGTCAGCCTGAAGTCTTGTTGCGCATTTTCCAACTAGTAGTACTCCGTACATTTGACTTTATTGAGGCTCTGCTGCTGCTGGGCTAGGTTGCCAATTGTGGTTTCCACTGTCGTCTCTTCGCATGGCGTTGAGGCGCCCTGCCCTGCATTGACGACGGTTGTTGGTCTCACAAACTTGACATTTAAAAAAATAAAGGTTTTTCTAGACGTATACCATAATTCATGCGTGACAGTACCGGATTGTGAATGGCGCATTGTTGATGCGTCGCGGGCGGTGGCTGAAGCATCGACCCGATCCACTGTCTACAAGACCCGATCCGCTGCGTAAACGCGAGAGGATCATCCGGCGCAGAAGATCCATTGTGCCATCGCACATCGCACATCACGCGGAGGTGGTGGATCGTGTTTGTTTGCCCAAGGAGCATCTTGGATCTGCGGATGCGCTGCGGCAAAGGCAAGGCTGAATGAAGCGCCTCTGACGCACCTCGCGGTGGTCGACCACTGGTGGTTTCATGCCCGGCATCTCAGACAGGGGCGCTTCCGCCATTGCCTTCCCGAGAAACTTACTACATAGGCCCTGGCCAAAATCCTCCAATGCCCGATTGGCTGCGCGCATCGTCGGCCCCATCCAAGGGCAGCGTCCTGCTTCCTGCGACTCGAGGCCGCCGACGACTGCGCTGCGTTTGGATCGACGCCGAGTCATGATCGCCGACAGGGCAGCCGCGCTCTGCTCTTGACTTTACTTGTAATGATTTATGCGTACTCGTAGGGCACGGGCACGGGCACGTGACCAAAGAAATGTAGGGCGCTTCTTTGAGACTGCTTCTGGATTGGTGGGGCATCGCCCCGCCAATTCTGGTCGGAAATCAGCGTGCACCCCTTGGCGCATTTATCCGAGAACTTTCCGAGAGGTCACGTGGCAAGCCCCGTGACTATCCCGTTCTTTGCAATGCGTCGCGCTGGACCGCCCGTTCGGTGTGGGCATTACATCGGGGCAGCTATTACCCCAGGCTTAGGACGTGGGGCGTGGGACATGGGACGTGGGGCCCAAAGAAGAGGAAACGGTTTGTGGATATAAAGGGACGTTAAAGCCCCATGGAAAACAAACTGTCCTTGACGCGACAAAACATCAATGCGGATATCACGGCGAATTGCGCGATTGATTCTACGACAGCGTCCGGAAAAAGACGCTGCGTTGATATTGTACCATCTGAAAGATACCCACCGTAGATGCCATGTCTTGCCCACCCACCCACTGCACTCCTCTTGACCGTACCGCCATCTGAACCCAGCAATACCTCCATGATGGCATTGTTCGTAGGTACCTAGGTATGGTACTCACCAAGGTAGATGTCTGTGCCTTGTCCCTCTTGCGCTGTGTTGGTCAGGTCGGGAAGGAGCAACACCTGGAAGGAGCGCGTAGCCCTAGCGCACCAACTTCCAGTGCAAGAATCCGAGAAACGTGGGAAAAAGAAAATGAATCTGTAAGAAAGCATTGTGAGTCCGAATTGCAACACCAAAATCACACGCTCGCGACAAGCTGCCCGAAAAGATCAGACGCAATGACCAAGAGAGTCACTCGCAGTGCGGCCAGGGCCGCGGCCGCCGCTGCGCAGCAGCCAAAGACGCCGGCTCAGCCGGCCAGACAGCCAGACACTGGACCAAGTGTCAATGATGTTGGTGAGTTCATCCTTCCCACCCCAGAGACAGTGGGAAAGGGAACAGCCGTTGCCGTGGCTACTTCGAGTGGCTAGAAGTCGACCCGAAAGCCGCGCCGCAACGCCGCTGTTACGTCCCCCGGCGCCGCAGACGAAGATCGCGAGCCCGTTCCCGAAAAAGTCGAGCCCGTGCCCGAAGATGACCTCGAGGCCGGCGACGACGCCGGCGAAGACGAGGATTGGGAGCCGGAGCGCCGCCATTGCGGACACGCGGACGAGGGCGACGATGAAGACGATGGGGATTCTGATGGCCCGCCGTTTGAAGGCGAAGCCTATGAAGACTCTGATGGCCCGCTGTTTGAAGGCGAAGCCAATGAAGACTCTAATGGCCCGCCATTTGAAGGCGAAGCCGATGAAGACTCTAATGGCCCGCCATTTGAAGGCGAAGCCGATGATGATTCTAATGGCCCGCCGTTTGATGGCGAAGCCAAAGAAGAAGCTGTCTCTGAAGGGCGAAAGAGACAGCATGCGGACGAGGACGAGGACGAGGATGAGGATGAAGACGGAGACGAAGACGAGGAAGCCGAGGTCGATTGGCTTCGAGCGGACGACGAGTTCTTCGACGTTGATGGCGACGTTGAAGACGACAGCGACGACGACGACGACGACAATGTCGTCGACAATGTCGTCGAAGATGAGGAGGACCCCGACGGCGAGGACTCCGACGACGACGAGGGCTCGTCGTCAGATGACGACGTGGTGGAAGCCGTGCCGAAAGGCCCAAAACGGCGACGAGGACAGACGGCGGAACGGCCGATGAAGAAGGCCCGACTGGACATTGAGGATTGGTCTGCCGAGGCGTGGCTGGCCAATTACAACATGGACTATCCCGTAGATGAGAACGATGCCGATATGTGCCGTTTTCGACATCACCTAAAGTCAATTCTAGAGGTACTTAGCACTTGGGCTAAGTCTACCACTAGTGAGTGGTTCCAATTGCCCGACGAGGACCGTGAAATGACACGGGGTTTCGGGTATCTCCTAGCGAGAAGGGATCCAGAAGACCTCTTTCAGGGGCTCTTGGATCATATCCCACTCAAGACACAGCAGTTACTTGGCCGGAAGGGTCTTACGCCCATTGACCTTCTAGAGCTTCCGCATGTCCCAGCGCGGTTTATGCAGCGATTGACTTATGTCGATGTCCCTATCCGGGGACCAGTCTCGCTTGTACCCTCGGAGCTCTTAGCAAGACATCATGCTAAGATGGTAGATCCAGAAGACGCCGAGGAAGTCAAAGTATACGTCGGGTCCACTATCGCTAAGGTAGGTGGCCATGTTCGACTACAACACCATGAAAGAGAGTCGAACAGGGTCTGGGGAAATACCGAGCATTGCTCAACCCACTACCAGTTCACCCGTCAATCAGACGTGGCGACGAATTTCCGTATTGTTGGTATTTGGCAGAATCCAAATATTATTCCAGAGCCCAATAGCACTGCGGCACAAGATCTTGAGCGATGGGAGCCCGTGTTCTGGGAAGGCTTGTTGATGGTCTACCTGGACCTGTATAAGCAAGGCTTCTCAAACCCGGGGAAGATGTTCCCGCCATCATCGTATCCGCTCGTTAGGTCGCTGCGAAACGGCCTTCAACTCCCCAGGTTCGGGTCCGCCAGTTTGAACAAGGCGTGGCCTCTGGTCCAAGGCGTCAATGGCGGCATGGTCAAGGCGCCATCAAAGAGATGCGTCAATTACGCCAACTGTGGCAACAAGCAGCCTGAGTACAAATGCTTCCTGTACGAAGAAGGCTTCCCAGGAATGTCAGATCATTTGCGGTGCAGGAGGTGCCATGAGTACCACAAGGCGCATCCCAACGAGGAGCGCCCACGACGGGGCACAAAGAAGTGTCTCAATTACGAAAATTGTGGGAACAAGCAGCCAACGTACACTGGAGATTGGATGTACGACAGAGGCCACGGAAGAAGTCACAAGCACATGCGATGCAATGCTTGTCACAAACACCACAAGAAGTACCATGTGGAGCGACCACGGCCTAACAAGGAGCCGAAACGGTGTCTCAATTACGACAATTGTGGGAACGAAGAGCCAGCGTACAAAGGCCTTTGGAAGTACCAAAAAGGTCACCATGGAAGTCGTAAACATTTGCGATGCGATCCTTGTCATTCATTCCACAGGAAGCATCACAAGAAGTATCCCAATCTGGAGCGACCACCGCCAGGGTCGAAACGGTGTGTGAATTTCGCCAATTGTGGGAACAAGGAGCCAGAGTACACGGGAGGCTTCAAGTTCGACAAGGGGCATAAGTTTGAGCGCGACCACATGCGCTGTAAGCCGTGTTATGATTATCGCAGGAGCCATCCCAATGAAGAGCGTCCAAGGCCTAATCTGGAGCCGAAGCAGTGCGTGAACTACGTGAACTGCGGTAACAAGGCCCCAGAGTATCAGGGTAAGTGGAATTTCGAAAAGGGGTTCAAAGGACAGCGCGACCATATGCGCTGTAAGAACTGCCATCGATACAACGCGTCGCACCCCGGCGAAGAAGCGCCACGAAGGGCACCAGTCAATCGGGAGCCGAAGCGGTGTCTCAACTTTGAGAGGTGTGGAAACGAGCAGCCAGAATACAAGGGGAACTGGCGATACGAAGACGGTCATTCGGGGGAGCGTGACCACATGCGTTGCTCAGGGTGCCATCAGGTCTGGGCAAAAACCGGCGTTGAGCGATGGTCACAAACGTGAGGTTCCGCAGTCAGCCTTGCGGCGAGACGTGCGTCACAGGTTTTGCCCGCTGGAGATGTGAAATTCTCGAGTAACCACTGCGCGAAACTGTCGTTGAAGGAGTGGTCTTGGTCCTGCAGCAATGAAGCTGTAGTCGAGACAGACCGATGGCTGCAGCGGCAATGAAGCTGCAGTCGAGACAGCCCGATGGCTGCAGC
>JALHCF010000127.1:30036-53057 GCA_024341135.1 Tolypocladium album
GTCGAGATACCCGATGGCTGCAGCAGCAAAATATATGCAGTCGAGATACTTGATGGCTGCAGCAAAGAAGCTGCAGTCGAGACAGGAATGCTGGCCCGATGGCTGCAGCCATGAAGCTGCAGTCGAGACAGAAGAGCTAGCTAAATGGCGGGGACTGGTCAGGGCAAGCCGGTCCCAGAAAAAAACGCCCACTCTACGCATCAAGTTTCTTGGTGGTAGGGAGGGCATTTGTTCTGGGACCCGTATGGACGCCGTAGACGTGGGAGGCCGACGTGGGCAGGGGCACGATAATACGAGCAAACGGCAGCAAAAGTAAGATCAAGTATAAATAAGGCTAGACCACACGAGATACCGAGCAACGGCGCGACAATCGGGAGGCAACCGAGTCGGGGAAAACGCGAGGAACGGGTTACGACTGGTCACACACTTGCACAGACTCGACGACAATGCCCGATAACAAGTTCGCTTGCCTCTGCTGCCAATGCCACGATACCGAGGATTCTGCTGTACCGACTCGTTCAGCTAACTTCACCTAAAGCGGTACCCTCATGCCTTGGGGGTTTGGGATTCAGCCGTGCGCTAGAGTGCCGTCAAGGCAAGTTTCGGTACGCCCGAGAGAGAAACACCAAAGCACAGTCGTATCATCAAATCATCCACGGGGCGCCATATCTTCAGCCTCTACAAGAATGTTGCCTGAGACGTCGCGAGTGCCCAAGTAATAACCGCAAAGGGCCAAGATGTGCTGCAGGAGGAGGCTCGGTTGTCCATCGCCAAGGCGCAAGCGGCTGTGAAGCGCCAATATGACGACAAGCATCGGCCCATGGAATTCACACCGGTTGAGTGGGTGATGCTGCACCTGGGGCACGAATGTAATGTCGCCACGCTCAAGGAGTGGCGGGCGGACTCCTTCAAGGTGCTCGAGCACATCGGACATCTCGTGTATAGGCTCGATCTCGAGGGCTCCCTCAACATCCACGTAGTCGTCTCGGTAGCCCAGCTTCGGCCAGCAGACAGGCGGGGGGGAGCGGTAGTATGGCAGGGGACCTTCAAGGCGTCAGCATCTCGTGTCATGGAAGGGAAGGGATACGCAAGCAACCATAACCAGTGGGTCGCCGCCGCCGACGCCGTCGTTGGTCAAGGACTTCCATCGGCGACGTGATGCTGTCGAAGAACGGGTCACGACAAGCGCCCAGCGGAAGCAGCTTGCTCAGTACGAGCAACTAGAGCCCGGCGACAAGCCAGAATCCGCGACGTGATGGGCACCCGGTCGGGCCACGCTGGGCAAACGGCGTTTGCTCAGGCAGAGCTTCAGTCACCAGGCACCCACCCACGCTCCCCTTGTTTACTTTCTCTTTCAGAGCGCGTTCTCCTTTCTCTTCTTTTCTCGCACAGTCGCCTTCTTCATTTCACCTCGAACACACGCCCACTTCGTACTCGAAATCCCCAACAGTTCCCCTTGCTTTCTGTTAAACGTCGTCCATGGCCGACGTTATTTCGTTTGGTGTCCCTGTTTCCTCCGCGCTCTACCCAAGCAAAGACGATACCTTTCGACGTCTTTTCACTGAGCAAATTTCTCGCCAACCACCGCGCCTCGAGTACGCCGGCTACCTCCGCGCTCTGCAGCTGTACGGTAACGAAGCTTCGCTCGAGCGTCATCTGAAGAGCGTGTGCCGCAGCTGGACCACCTGGAAGGAACACAACGCCGTCCGTTACCACGAGTACCAGGACACCGCCATTCAGGAGGGCTACGATCCTCGCAACGGCTCCGTCGACGCGGGTGTTTATACATCGCGTACACATATCTCTGCACCCCCTTCCGCGGCTACCGTCGCCGTCACTCCTCGCCATCCCCTCCATCTCCCTATCACTCCTCATCACACTACCATGCCCGGTCAGCAGGAGCGTGGCCAGGACGGCCGTTTCTTGCCCCAGCCTGTCTCCAACCGCCGACAGTCGCACATGCGCAGCCGCCAGAACTCCACCGCCCGCCAGCGCGCCGCCCGCACCCAGGCCGAACTCGAACTGCCTAACTCCCTCGAAGCGGCCAACGGAAATCTCCACTGGATCGAGGGCCAGCCGATGGCTAATGCCCTGGGTATCTCCAACATTGCTGCCGCTATCATCGACGCGTTGGATCTGGCGGCCAAGGGCGAGCTAGACGAAGCCGGTTGGGAGGAAGTTCGCCGTATCATCAACTTCGTAGGCGGCGTTGGCGGCGTTCGCAAGTACACCGAGGGTTTCCAGGCCGCTGCTAACGCCGAAGCCGAGGGCGCCGCCGATTCTACACCTACCTTCGGCCGCGGTGCGATCATGGAAACGCCTCGCCGCACGTCGACTGGCGACGTAGCGCGTGGCGACGAGACCGTTAGACGTCGCCTGTTTTCCGAGACCAGCACTCAGGCGTCCGTCGACTCTCCCGCCCAGTCGACCCGCCGTGCTAGCCGCCTAGCCGGCTTTTTACGCAACCTCCAGCAGCCGGGCCCGTCCGCAGCTCGAGAGTTTCAGCTCGCCGACGAGGCCGCCCGCGATATTATCCCTCGCCACCCGACTATCGTTACCGACTGCTTTGCCGACCGGGAGGGCGTTATGGTCGAATTCTTTACCTTATACTCGGGTAACGAGTTTATGATCTTTACAGATCGCGATATTGCCATTACATATGGCCGCTTTGTGGCGGGTTTTTACGACATGGCTGGTACTACTACGCTCCTCTCGGACGTGATGGCCGTCTCTGGCATTTCTCCCGGCGTCGTTGGACGATTTGATATAGCGATGCACCTTGTCGACGCCGGCGACGTAACCGTCCTCAAGCTTTGGGACCACGCCCGGGAGCAGGCGGTGCTCCGTGACCACCACGCCGCCCTCGCCCACTTGACGGCTGCGGTACAGCACCACGAGGCCAACGTTATCGACGGTAAGTGGACTACCGGTCGCCCATTCCCTACCATCGCCGCCCGCTCGCCGATCCAGCGACCTGCGTTTGCCGATGCCTGCCCCGTGGCTACGAAGCTCTCACACAACGGCCAGCCGTGGGCCGTTCGCCTCGTCGCGGTGCCGGCGACCGACGACGGCGACGCCCCGGCCGCCGACTGCCGCATCACCGACGCCGCTAAGCTTCGCGGCAAATCTTGGAACGTCTACGGATCTTCTCCCGCGCCAAAGGAGTAAAGGGCGCAAGGACAGAGTTCGCCTAGGATGGCCAGGAATCCGGGGACGTTGTACAATAGCACCACTGCACATTCGCGGTAATTAGGTAGGGGGAAGCGAATGAAAGGTGTTGGGCTCTGCAGCGAATGCAGCCACCGACGCGTCCGCGCTCGTTACTGCTGTGTACTTCGTCTCTTCCCAGAACAGGACCCGCGACAGCGCCGCCCGCCGTCACCCCTGGACTACACCCGACTTCTGATCGCGTCTCCATCATCTTTTCTCAGCGAAGAGTCCACGACAGCGCCGCTCTCGCTCCTTGACCGCACCGCGATTTCCGGCGCGCGCCGCCAGCGTCTCATTAGCATCAGCACAGACAGCCCAGCTTACTACCGTTTCGTTCCGCCCGGGCGAGGGTTCTCTCATCGCATCATCATCACCATCACCACCACCATAGCTGACGACGGCGACGACGATGGAAAAGGCTCCCATCGCACACGGCCCCGTACCGTCGCCGGCGCCCTCCACTCGCGAGAGGCAGCCATAGCTCGCCAGAGCGGTATTCGTAACGGGCGTCTTTACGAAACGGCAGAAGACTGCTCGAGGAGATGGGGAGCAACGCGCGACTTATCGCGCGTCACGGCTACTGCCACTCGCCCAGCGACGTGTCCAACTACACGGACGCCCTCGCGACGGAGCATATACTCGAAGGCGCCATGCCGGACGAGCAGGAGACGGCCTACTTCGCGAACGAGAACCCGTATCTTTGAGGCGTCAAGGACACGGTCGCGTTGACGACGGTGTTGGCAAAAGACCCTCCTGGGACGAGCACCTGGCAGCGGTCGCGTTCACGACGGTAGAGGTAAAAGACCCCATCGAGGCCTGGGACGAATACCTGGTAAAGCTGGGCATCCTCAACCCAAGGCTGCTACCGAGGAGGGGAATGACGGAGGACATTTGACTTGCTACATTGTCAATCTTCGCGCCATGGATCATTTGATGTACGCAATGCATCCCCCAGATGCAATGTCCATAGTCATTGAATTACCTTGCTACTGATGAGTCGGTACCTTGCTACCGATGAGTCGGTCGCTTTCTGCGGGAACGAATGCCTGCGTCGCTTGAAGCCTGAATTATGAGGTGTCGCTTGAGAATGCCGACGCGCCTTCCTCCTCGATAACCTGCCTCGAGAAGCGATGGTTCCCACCCATAAGACTTTTTGTTTGTATGTTCTCGTCCTGTGGTTTTTCTTTCTTCTACAGGCTCCGTCGGCAGTTTGTAAGTATTGTCCTTTCCCGTCCCCACGACGTCGGCCCCGAGCGACAGCAGCCCCATGCCGGATCGGCATCCTCACTCTCTCGCGCCCGTTGACCTGTTGCTAACCTCGTTTGACAGAAGAACCAGACACCATCGCCGCCCGCAGCCGCCTCAATCTCCTCAAGCTCCACCACCTCCACCACCGCCGTACGTATCCGCGGTCATGGTCTCTCCCCATCACGTCCCCCTTTGCAAGCTTGCTGACCTTTCATAGTAGCAGGTTACTATCCGCACCGCCGCAACCTCCTCCTCCACAATCACTGCGTTGTACGTACCTGCACCCCATATCTCTTTGTCGTGACAACTCCACGTCGTCCTCTCCCATGTGGTGCAAGGTTGCTGACCTCGCCTATAGTCGAACGTTGACTACAAGCTCTCCGCGCCGTTGCCCCCCCGCGTGTACGTTCCGGTGTCCATGGCCCATATTCAGCGACTTCCCCATATGTTGCCAACATTGCTGACTTCGTTTATAGTTAAGCAGGACTATCAAGGCCTCCGTCGCTACTGCGCCGCCGCCGCCTCCATTGTGCGTACTTCTGCCCATGCTCACTACTCCCCTTTCGCTATGACGATGTGGTGCAAGATTGCTGACCCGGTTTATTAGTTTCGTTTTCTTTTTTAAATACTCTTCGTACCGTCGTGCCGCCGTCGCCGCCGCCGCGTCCCTCGTCGTAAGTACCTATACCATGCCCCCTATTCACCACTCTTCCCATACCAATATGCTAACTAGTTGGTATATAGATGGATGCCGGAGAAATTCGCGCGATTGGGGAGGCCGTCGCCACTGTCGTTCGGGCTCGTGGCGCAACCGGCGCCGATCGAGGCCGAGGCGGCCGAGGGGGCCGGGGTGGCGGTGGCCCCTCGCGCCCGAAAAGCAGCCTCGTTTGCTTTAGGGTAAGTTCTCCTCCCTCAGAGACTCCTTCACTACGCTGACCCTCCAGTGCCGTCAGCCCGGCCATAGGGCACGGGCCTGCCCCTACGTCCCGGGAGGCCCAGACGGGCAATGGTCTCGTCGGCAGAAGAAGATCGGCGCGGCCCTGGTCCGCCGAGGCGCCCAGCAGCAGCAGCAGCCGCAGCAGCAGCAGCAGCCGCAGGAGCACCAGCCGCAGGAGCACCAGCCGCAGGAGCAGCAGCAGCCGCAGGAGCACCAGCCGCAGCAGCACCAGCCGCCGCAGCAGCAAGAGCAGCAGGAGCCGCCGCCGCTCCCGTTTGGCGGACGGTCCCCGGTAGACTTTTTTCTTGGCGCCGCCCCCCGCGATAACGACGACGACCAGATCGTCGACTAGTTGGGGATGGAGTAGTGATACAGAAATGCGTACTCCGTAGTTTTTAAAATGCTTAAGCCCCAAGCGGGCCCTGCCAATCACTCCATCGCTATCAGCACTCGGGCACCATCCGGTAGCAATGTTATGTCAAGTCTAACTGTTTCGGCAGTGTCTTCCGTTCTCCTCGAGGTAGACTGCAGTCTCAGGCCGTGCGGCCTTACCGCTTGCGTAGGTTGACTATTCAAGTTCGCGTACGTTGTAGAGCTATTGGTGCTCATGCGTGAACGCTAAGTTCAATTCGAAATGCCGTGCAGAAGAAACGCACCTCGCTTAGCGCTTACTGCCGATATCTCCTTTTATGTCCCAGCTTCTGGATCACGTCGCCAGTACTCCTATATTGCACCGCGATTTCTAGCCCATGCGCCGCAAATGCCCCCCGACGCCGACTCTCCTCCTATACTAACAGAGATAGCTTACGGTCCCGCCGTCTGCATCGATCTGAATACCAAGTACTCGTGCGGGGGCATCTGCCGCGGTCACCGATGCGGCATCTTCGCCAACGACCAAAGCCACCGCACCACACACTCGTCCGTCGCCTTTACTAACACGAAGCGTTTGACCAGTAATACTACCACCGCGTCGTGCTTCTAAGTCTGCCACCTTCGTTAACCATTACAGCGGAGGTCGCCGCCTCGCAGCCCTTCATCCCGCGTGCCCCTCCGTCGCCTCACCCGCCCATTCGCCCACGCGCCATCGCGCCCTCATATCGTCGGCTGCATTGCGCTCGATCGCCCTCAGGGCCGGCGGCGCGTGTATGCGCTGCCGCAAGGGTAAAACGGACGCGCGCCGTGCAAGAACTGCGCAAAGGCCACACACGAGTGCTACCTACCCTCGGAGAGCATAGTCCATCACCATGGCCAGAGCTCATCTCGCCACGCTGCCGCGCACCGCCCAGCGCGCGATGGCCTCCCGGCTTCCGGCACCGGCGCCGGCGTCTCTAGGCCAGGCAGCTCGTGGTGGGCTCAGGCGCCACCAGACACGCCCAGGCCGCCTTGGAAAAGTGAGTCCAGGAGCATTCTGTGAATGTGGCATTGTTGATGCGTTGAGTTGATGGTCATTCGACCCAGAACGTAGATGGGCGCGCGGGAACAGCGACGTTCACGTACGCGAGTCGATCCGCTCTGCAAACGCGAGAGGATCAACCTCCGCAGGCGATCATCGTGCACATCGCACATCACACCAAGCCGTAGATCTTGTTTGTCTACGGAGTGCCCAGGGCGCATCCTGGATCTGCGGATGCGCAGGCGGCAAGGCAGAGCAAGAAACGGCTCCGAGGCGTTCCGCGGGAGTCGACCGCCGGTGGTTTGACGCCAGCCTGCAACACGATTTCCAAAGGCTTCGGCGCCCGATTGGACGTGTCCCACCCCCTTCAACCCAAAGTCGCCGGTGGTGGAGCAACGGAGCCACCGCGTTTGTTTCGGCGCCGAGTCATGCGATCGCCGGCGCTCTGTTCTTGGTCTTACAGATGCGCCTTGCCTGGGGGATTGCCAAGTGCGGACGGCGCCGACCCGAGGGTTCTTGGCACGTGGAGAAGCGGTCGAACCTTGGGCGGTTGGCGTCCCGGTGGGCAAACATGGGAGACTAAAAGGTACGAAGTAGTTTGAAGCGCCCTGGTGGCTCCTACTGCGGTGCGGCAGGGAGCCCCATGCCACCGCTACGGATGCTCCAGCGGCCGACTGGCTGGAATATCAAAGCCGGGGATGCATCCCAGATGGGATACTGACTGTCTATTGAATGTCAGATATCTCGTAGATGAATTCTCAACATGGAGGCCGCCCTGCGCGGGCGTTGCAGCATCAGGCGTCATGGGATTTGACACCCGCGCACGGGCACAAAAGCCTGACGCCAACGCCGCACGTCAAACACCACCACAACCTCCTGTCCAGGGCAGCGACCAGCCTCCTGGCACTCCAAGCTTACCCTTGTTTAAAGAACACCGCCACCGCCTCTGCCCTACTCGGCGGGCCAATTGGGGCGCCGCCAGGGTGACGACGGTGGGTACCTCCCGTCCTCGTCCGCCCTGCCGCGGACGACGATGCTCCAAGCACCGACGGCGAGGACGCTGCTGACTCCTGAAACCGCAGCTGTCGCGCGGCCACCGTCCGCGCCGGCTCGCCGAACTGGCACCGCGGGGGATGGACGGCGTTTCGACTGATCTCTGGTGATCATGCGCCCAATGAGCGCCCCGGCGTCGAGGCTCACGATCGCTTCATGTTCCCTGGCACCGAGGCCTTCCGGACCCCGTGGGAGAGGGCACCAGTAGGGCTATGCTTGCGGTTGCTGTTTCTGGCGAGGCAAGTGCGGGCCCGGGGTGAGCACCGAAGTTGGAGTCTTTGGACTTGTCTCGTTGGACGGGCTGAGCTCGCCTTTAAAATTCTATAAAGGGACAGCCAACGACGCCGTTCTTGACTCGATCCTCACCACCAGCATCATCACAGCAGCTTCGCTCCTCCCTTCACTCGTGTCCCTTCTCTTCAATTCAAGAACATTTGTGTTCTAATTCCTTGACAACTCTCCTGCCGGCCAGGTTTCCAAGCGCCTCCTCACTAATCAAACAATACCTGCCTTTTCCACATTTCTGGACGGCTCAACAGACCGACAATGTCTCTCAAGACCATCCTCGCCGCCTCGGTGTTCCTGGCATCGCATCTTGTCGCCGGACATGGAGCTATCATCAATGCTGTGGGAGATCAGGGTGGCCAAGGCAGTGCGATCGGAGTTGACCCGAATACTCCTCGTGACGGCACTCGCCGCAATCCATTCCAGATGGACTCTACACGCTTCAGAGCCAATTCCGGCCCTGTAGGCGAGACGCTCGCAGGGGGTTCCAATGATGTTGAACAAGGGACGGCGGCTATGATGGCCAACATGGGCAACACGCTGCCTCAGGTCTCGCCCGGCGGCGCTATCACCATGACACTGCATCAGGTCAACGCCGATGGCGCCGGTCCCTACAAGTGCATGGTTAACTCTGATGGCACCGCCAAGTCTTGGGAGAATATTGACGTTACTACGAATGTCGACGGCAACGCCCGCAGCAGGAATGCTGCTGGAAATACCCAAGACCATCCGCTCGTGGCTTCAGCACCCGCCAACATGCAGTGTACCGGCAATGTCGCCGGACAGCAAAACGTCTGCCTCATCCGCTGCCAGAACGGGGCACGTGCCGGCCCGTTTGGTGGGGTGATACCGATACAACAAGCTGGTTCGAAGGGTGATGCTCCCACGACTGCTGCTCCTCCTGCTGCCACGACCTCTGCTTCGACTCCCGCTGCTGGTGGCGCTGGAAAGGCTGGCAACGCGGGCAAGGGCAATGGTAACAAGCAGAACCAAGGCAAGCGTGCCGTCGAGTTCAGCGCCTAAGATGCAATGTCGGCACCGAGTGGATTGCTCTGCTGGAGCTCGGAGAGAAAACATGGACTGCTGGAGCGGATCATGGGCTGCGCTGTGATCTGGTATCTTCTCGGCATGGATATCGAATAAGTAACGTGGGACTGCTCTGGGAATGAGAAAGCAGATTGTCTATTTAGATTGTGAATGTAATGGCAGATTTCTCCCACCTTCCGCTGCACGTTGTGGCTGATTTGTCGAGGGCGGAGCAGACATGGTAGAATCCTCCGAATCGTCTGCTCTAGCGGAGCAAGCTGGCCATCGGACACTGTCGTCGAATCTGCCCAGTTGTGTGACCCCTTCCACGCATTATTTGGACTTGGTTGCCGCCCTGGTTATCGCGTTGTCGAGCCTTATTCCACCCTGAACTTCCTTCCGTCGCCATTGCTCACATCGCCAAGTCCCCGCCCATCGTCGACCTCTCATATTGAACGCGTCCCCGTACGGATGCCAAGAATAAATGCCCTCCCTACCACCAAATATTTGGTGCGTAGAGTGGGCGTTTATTCTAGGACCGTGCCCTGTCCGGTCCCCGCCATCTAGCTAGCTCTTCTGTCTCTACTGTAGCTTCATCGCTGCAGCCATCGGGCCAGCATTCCTGTCTCGACTACAGCTTCTTTGCTGCAGCCATCAAGTATCTCGACTACAGCTTCATTGCTGCAGCCATCGGGCCAGCCCTCCTGTCTCGATTGCAGTTTCATTACTGCAGCCATCGGGTATCTCGACTGCAGCTTCATTGCTACTGCAGCCATCGGACTATCTCAACTACAGCTTCATTGCCGCAGGATCAAACTGGCTTTCTTCCTCCGACTACAGCCCGCGACGCACGTCTTGCCGCAAGGCTGCGAAGCGTCACGTCTATACCGGCCGCTCTTCGCCGGGGTGGTTCCTGTTCCAGTCATAACAAGCTGCGCAGCGGAACTTGCCATCCTGGTCCTTGGCGCGGTAGAACTTTCGCGTGCATTCTGGCTGCTTATTGCTGCAGTTCAGACAGTGTTTTGGCTCCCGCGATGACCGCGGCACTCGTCCCGACGTTGGTGACGGCGGTGGTCGCTCTTCGCCCGGGTGATTCTCAAGCCATTCATGACAATATTGACAGCGCATGTAAGCACGATCCCCGGTATGACCCTTTTCATACCTCCATTCTCCCTCAAACTCGGGTTGCTTATTTCCACAGGCCTCGTAATTGAGACACTGTTTGGGGCCCAGTACAGGCTGCGGCGGTCGGTCTTCGCCATCATGCCTTTCACGCCATTCATAACATGATAAACAGCGCATGTAGGCACGATCCCCCCTGTGGCCCGGTTCGTACCTCCAATCTTTACACTGCGGTTCCTCATTTCCGCAGGTCTCGAAATTGAGGCAACGTCTTGGCGTCGGGTGGGTTCGCTCTTCGCCAGGATGGTTCTCGCGCCACCGATGACATTTTTTACAGCGCATGTAGGCAGGATCCCCGGTATGACCCTTTTCGAAGAGCCATTCTCCCTTATACTCGGGTTGCTCATTGCCGCAGAAGTCGTAATTAATACACTTCTTAGGCAACCTCGGTGCCCGTGTCCTCTGTGCTAGTGATCGCGGCGGTCGCTCTTTGCCGAGACGCCTCAGAAGATAATCGTAGCAGGACCTGCAACGGACGTGATCCCTCGATCCTCTGTATCCGGCTTCAAATTTCCAGCCATCTAGATATACCTCAGCCGTCTTACCCCTGTCGCAGGTTGGGTTGATGCATTTCAGTGCGCAAATGCTACACTCGTAGCACCCCGATTCCGTTTTGATCCACATGAACGGCGTAACGTATTGATGGCAGGTTATGCATTCCGTGACGTTGTGCCGATGGTACTCGACTGGCCCGGGATTACGGGCATCAGTCTCTCTGTCTTTGCGAAGGCCTTCGGGGGCCTCAACCCCAAAGACCGCAAAGCAGTAGTCGCACTCGAGACAGCGCCATATGTTCCTGGCGGTATCCTCGATAAGCGATCGGGTGCCATCTTCCCCGATTCTCGACGTGCAGCTTGGATTCCCGCATCTGGTCTTGATCTTACCAGCCGCGCCAGACCTCGGGCTCTCCGTACCGAAGCAGCATCGATTCACGTTGCAGCTCCTGCATAGGTGTTCGGAGCCTTCCATCCAGCAACACACGTCTGTCGTGGGCAGCCCGCAACCATCACAGTCCATAGCGTCACCGTATTGGCAACGGGAACAAGGCTCGTCCGGGGTCCACTCCTCCAGACGCGTCCGCGCAAACTCGTCGCACCTTTTGCAACGCATGCCTGCTGCAAGGCCGTAGATGTCGGCCCCTTTCGGGATTTCAACGGCGCATGCCTTGTTGGAGCAGCGTTGGGCGTTGCCCTTGGCAAGCCAAGCATTGTGGACCCTTTGGGCGGGGAATCTGAACACTCCGTTTGCGATTCCTTCTCGCGAGCGCATGGCTCCGTCATTTTTTGTCGCGTACCTGGCGCAACCCACGCACATAAAGCATCCCGAATACCAAAGTGGGACGGATGCCTCGTAGTCTGTAGCCAATTCATCCTCCTTCTTGAAGGGTCGCCGACAGCTAGGATTTGCGCAATGCGTAGCCACTACCATATGACCAGGCACACCCTGCACCAGAGGCCATGCTCGGTTCAGACTTACGGACCCGAAGCTAGGTAGCGGAAAGCCGTCCCGAAGCAAGCTAGTGAGGCGGTATGACGACTCCGGGAATAATTGCGGGTTAGTGTTTGGGGACTTCTGCTTGTAGAGGTCTAGGTAAACCATCAACAAGCCTTCCCAGAACACTGGCTGCCATCGCGCCAGGTCCTGTCCGGTACTATCCCCGGACGCTTCGGGGACGATATGTGGGTTCTGCCAGACGGCAGTAATACGGAAGTTCGTAGCTACGTCCTTTTGACGCGTAAACCGGTAGTGGACCGAGCATTCTTCGCCGTCCTTCCAATCCTTATTTGATGCTTTTTCATGTTGTCGTAGTCGAAGAAACCCACCATCCTTATTAATGGTTGAGCCGACGTATACCCTGGAATCTACTACGTCCTTAGGGTCTGTCTTTAGCGTCTTGATATAATGCTCTGGCGCGTGTCTTGAGGGCTCACGCGAGACGGACGCCCGAGTTGCGACGTCTATATAGGTGAATCGCTGCATGAAATGACTTGGCACTTTTGGAAGCCTCAGTAGGTCAATAGGTTGCAACTCTCGCCGACTAAGCAATTGTTGCACCTCATGGGGAATATGCTCTAGTAGCATTTCGAGCAAGTCTGTTGGCTTGCTCCTCAATAGAATGGAGCAAAAGGCCCTTGTCATCTCCCGACCTTGGCCTACGTTCATCCATTCCTGAACATGTAGACCTTTAGCCCAGTCACCAAGTCTATCGAGCATCAATTTCATATAACGTCGAAAACGCCACATGTCGTCGTCATCCTCGTCTACAGGATGGTTGTCGTTGTACTGGCTGAGCCATTCCTCGGCAGACCAGTCGTCGATCTCAATCCGAGATCTCTTTGCCGGCCTCTTGGCCGTCTGTCGCTGCGTCTTTCTTTTCTTGGGCGCAGGTTCTTCGGCTTCGTCTTCAGACGACGAGCCCTCAGAGTCATTGTCCTCATCGATGGGTTCGCCATCAATATTGAGGAACGAGTCTTCTTCCAGAAGCAGATATGCTTCATTGTCGCCTTCGTCGGCGTCTTCATCGTCTTCGTCTTCGTCTTCCTCTTCGTTATCATGCGACGAAGCATTGGATTCTTCGTCTGCTTCGTAATCAGACGAGACATCGTCCTGTTCTTCGGCTTCGTCATCGGACGAGCCATGGGCCTGTTCTTCGGCTTCGTCATCGGACGAGCCATCAGCCTGTTCTTCGGCTTCGTCATCGGACGAGCCATCAGCCTGTTCTTCGGCTTCGTCATCGGACGAGCCGTGGTCATCCTCGTCCGTGGCATTGCGTGACGAGAGAGCGGCGTTGCGGCGCGGCGCTCGAGCAGACTTCTAGCCACTCGACGCAACCGCGGCAACGGCTTTGCCCTTTCCCTTTCCATTCCCCACCATCTCTGGGGTTGGGGGGGAGGCCACCGCCCTGGCCGCGCTGCGGGTGACCATCTTGGTCGATTCGTCAGCCTCTGCACGGGGTGCTGAGGCGGCAACGGCTTTCCCATTTCGCTTCCCCTTTCCCTGCCCCTTCACCAGAGTCTCTGGTGTGGGGAGGGAAGACGTACCAACATCGGCACTCGTTCCGATGCCTGGCTGTTCCTCTGCACCGGGTGCAGAGGCGGCAATGGCCCGCTGGGCGGGCGTCGTTGGCTGCGGGGCGTCGGCGGCCGCTCTGGCCGCTGCCCTGGCCGCGCTGCGGGTGACTCTTCCAGTCATCTTGTCGGATTTCGTTAGGGAACTTGTCGTAAACGTGCGATATCGGATTTCAATTCGTGTTCACGCTTGTCTTGCAGACTGAATATCTCTTCGGTGGGCGAAATTAGGGCTACATGGTACCGTTCCCTCGTCCTGTCGCTCCTTCCCGACGTAACAGGACGAGGCGCCGGCTTGGACAGCCATCTACCCAAGCACGTACGCACCGTAAGAGCGCCATCACGGTAGCGCTGTGGCCAGATGACGGTATAGGTACGGTCGAGAAGAATGCCGTGGGAGCATGGTGGGCATCTACAGTAGGCATTCTAGCGGGAGCAGGATGGCGAGGCATGGCATCTGCGGCACGCATCTTTCAGTGGCAGAGGTCAATTGACGGCAATTGTTCGAGGCTGAGCCGTAACCGATGTCGAATGGACTGCACAATCCTACGGGATGGTTCCAAGCCAGAACCCGCCCAATTTCTACGGATCAGATCCAAGCCCGAACTTGCACGCCACCGCGGGCGACGGGCCGAGTTGCTCTCGTGGGGTGGGGCTGGGGTGTGGACCTCGCTGGCGACCACCGTAGCAGTGGGCGAGAGGGAGGAGACGCCAGGCACACCAGCACCAGCGTGTCGCGTTTACAGTATGTGAATGTATGGAAGGGAATGGAAATAGAAAAGCTGGGAGGTTGATTGCGAATGTGTAATCCGTCATGGGCGCATGGCGCACGGCGCACGGCGACCTCGATTGCGTCGTCGTCGTCCCCCAGGCAGTTCAATTGGCAGCGAGCAGTACTCCGTACCCGCTGCCGACATGGCGCCCAGATGCGCGCCAAGACTTGGCTGGCACAATTTCTACGAACCAGATCCAAGCCAGATATTGCAGCCTCTCCCGTCACTACTCGTACTATTATCCTGGCACGCAGTTCCACCGCGGCGACAGGCCGTTGCGTGACGGGCCCGTGCCCCGTTGGCACACTTCTACGGACGCCGCTTTGTGGTGGGCGGTGTGGGGTAGTGGCGGTCGGGTTGTGTGGGGTCTGGTGCCAGTGTCACGCTGGCAGGATCAGCCCCAGCCTGCGAAACGGAGGCAACGGATCTGATCTGGGTTCATTCTTGCGGCACCGGTAGTGGTGGGCTTTCGGGCCGCTCGACCGGGTGCCCTGTACGGAGTAGAAATGCCCTGCAACTCCCCGCAGTTTGCCCCAAATTAGAGGGCGATCGCACAGGGATTTCCAACCGATACTGAATGCAAGGCTGGAGGTAGACTCAATGTAACAAGTGGCCTACGGGGCGAAGGGTGTGTCGGCTTCAGAAGCAGTAACGGTGATTTACACGCTGAAGCTGGAGAAGGGATTCATTATTGACCAATGCCAGTCGCCGGTCTTGACGTGAGGCTGGTCGCCGACGGCGTCGTCGGTTGGCCGAGGTGCGCGGAAGGGCGACGTCCGAGGCTCTCAAAGGCTCCTGGGCTGCAGAGTTGCGCCGGCCGCAGTCTTGCACGGCGAGGTTAGCTGCCGTCATGCTATTCTCGGCGAGGGGACAATTAATGGGAGCGTCGACATGCTTCACGTCTAGGTGGGCAGCCTCGATGTGAGGGTGGACCAAGACTCTACTTGAGATGTGCACGTAAGGTGATCTTTCAGATCGGACCCTTCCGGGCGTTTCCCTTGAGAGCTGAGGGCCTCGAGCTGCGCCTCGAGTCTCGGGAATCGAAGCAACCGCAGCAGTAGGCGGGATAATTGCAGTCACGGCTCGACGGGGTCGCCTGATGTCGCCGGACCTCCATTGCGCGCCAAGATCTCATGCAAAACAGCCGCAGCGCGCGGCGATGCGCAGCGAGAATTCTCGGCGCAATTATCAGCTTGCAGAGACGAGCACGGATCAGGGTCTCGGTGGACAGGCAGGGCGACCAAGAGGATGATTGTTTTCTACGTAACCTACGAGCCTATCCTGACCATCCGGCGCCTTGTGGAACGCCGCCCAACAATTCGACCAGGCCGATGGAGGCAGCTTTGCATGCCAGCCTGCAACGATTGGTATTCACCACCAGTCACCCCACCTCGCTACTCTCCTACGGGACCCGGCAAGCGAGCAACGGGGAGCTCCGTCCGAGCTGCAGCCGATGGGCGACGAGGAGCCGCGCTGACGCTTGATCGAGGGGTTCTGCCGGGTCTGAAGGAGCCTGTGTCTGAGGGGCGTGAGGTTCTGGCGGTGTTGGAGCTGAAAGGTCACTCGAGTCGGCACGGCTGCGCGCTGGATTGGAAGGGGTGGGATCCAGCCATTATGAGTCGCGGCTTGAAGCCATGGAGTCGAGCCTATGTGCAGTCAGTTCGGGCGGAGGCAAAGCGGAAGAGAGTGAGGTGAGTTGTTACACAAGGGCCCCTTGGCCTCGCATTGGCAGAGGTGGGATTCGGCCAGCGCTGGGGGCGCGGTCAATTAGACTCGGTGAGTTCCACGGGAGGAGGGCGTCATTACTTTCACGAAAGGAATGTCTGAGACAAAAATTCATATTAACGCGAAATAAAACGAGGAAAAAAAAGAAAAGGAAAGAAAAACGCAAAGAAAAGGAAAATATTATACATTACAACAAAACAAGAAGAAAAGATAAGAAAAGAAAAATGAAATAATGAAAAACAAAAAAAATTTACGCCTCCATGGCCCCCTCATCCGTGACCAGGTCATCGTCGCCCTCCTGGTGGGCGCGGCGCGAATCTCGGCTCAACCCGACCTCGAAGGGGTTGGGGCGGGTCTCACCCACGGCCACGGCCCCGGAGTTGGTCGAGGTGGTGGCGGCGGTGGTGGCGGCGGTGGCGGCGGCGGCGGGATTCGCGGCGGCGGCGGCGGCCTGCTCCCCCTCCTCCTCCTCCTCCTCCTCCTCCTCCTCGTACGCCGGCGGCAGGCCCTCAGGGCCGCCGTGGGAGCCCCCTCGCGCGGCGACAGCCGCCCGCAGGCGGCGCTGCCGGCGGGACCACTGCCCGTCCGGCCCCGCGGGGACGAACGGGCAGACCCGCGCGGGATGGCCGTACCCCCCGCACTGAAAGAGGTCAGCTGTCGTTGAGGCCCTTGAGGGAAGGGAAACTTACTCTGGAGCAGCGGGGGTTGCGGCCTCCTCCTCGTCCTCGTCCTCGCCCTCTGCCTCCTCGGCCTCCTCGGCCGCCACCGCGGCCACGGCCGGCAGAGGCACCAGCAGGGCCCCATAACACGGCGGCGAACGCCTCTCCCGCCGCGCGGATCTGGTTGGCGTTCATCTATATACCATCAAGTTAGCATCACACACAGTCGCTACTTCATGGGAGAGCGCGTATACAGGGGCCAAGGGAGGAGGTACTTACCTTCTGAAGGCGGGGGCGGCGGCGGAGACTTTTCTTCTTCTTCTAATGAACATTAGTATATCGCCGATGGAAGGGTGGTGGAAAGGGAGGTACGGGGGCAGGCACGTACGGAGGTGGGGCGGCGGCGGTGGTGGGATGTCCTTTCAGACCAACGTTAATGTATTATCACGGGAAAGGGGGCGAATAAGGGTACGGGGATGGGCACTTACGATGGGGGCTTGGAGGCGGCGGCGACGGCGACGAGGGCTCTTTGGTCGCGTTCAACTGTGGACGAGGTCAGCTAGAGGGGGGAGAGGTGAATGGGGGTCGAGGAGCAAGGGACGTACTCGCAGCGGCGCGGGAGCACCGATGGTAACAAGTTCAACTATGATCAATGTCAGCCGTCATGGGGAAGATAAGCAGGGTTCGGGACAAAGGCACGTAGCTTACAGAACGGAGGCGGCGGCGGCAGCGGGAGTGGGGGCGGCTGCAAGCGAATGGAAGTCAAATCTTGTACCACACGTTATCCAGAAGGATGAACTTACGACGTGATCCTGGGCGTTTCTTGCGAACAAGTCGTAAACCGCCCGCTCCTCGTCGTCGAAGTCAAGCCTCACAACAAGATCCTCGCGCGGCGACAGTTCAATCTTGTCTTTGAGTCGGCGAATAGTGATCGTGTCGACGAGGACGCGCAGTTTGGGGACAATTTCCGGGTCACAAGCTCTGAAAGGCTCCACGATGTAGCGGTTGAACTTGGGCCGATCGTCAAACGGATTTAGGCGAAGGAAACTCGGCGGCGCGAGATGCGGCAGCGGCGGCGCGACGGGAAATGTTTGTAAACTGTATCTGTGAGCAAGGCCAGCAGCACATTCTGGATCAAGACCATTGTGGCATGGCAAGGGTCAAGGGGATGGGGACTTACGTGTAGCTGCTGTTGTTGATGCTGCTGCTCTGTCAAACAGGTTAGCAACATGTCACCCGGGCGGTACGTAGGGGCTGAGGGGTTCGGAGGTGATGTCGTGGGCGACGGGACACTTACGACTTCAAAGAAAGCTTGCAAGGAGAAAATTTCGAGAGAGGAGACGGCACACACCAAAGATCTTTTCGTGCGCGGGCGGCAGCCCTCTGTCGAGGAGGAAGGCGCGAGAGCACTCCCCGCGTCAGGCTCCAAGGCCGCAAGGCCGCAAGGCTCCAAGGCTCAGGTGTCCCGCGGCTCTGCAGAAGGTGATGGACCTTGTGATCGCCGGTCTGGCTGCTGGAAGCGGCCGTTTTGCGCTTGTCCCTGGACCACGGGTGCGCGCCGTCGCGTACCTCCTCCGTAGGGTCGTGATGGCAGGTAGAGTGTTGTCGCATTGAGATGTTGCCCCACCCACGTCCAGAAACCGTCCTTCAATTGATCTGGTGTGTCGCTCAATGTATTGTTCAAACGAATGATGGTGAGCATCACCTTAAAACGCCTTGCAGTGATCCAATGTGAATGAACCTTGTGCGATGTCCGGTGCGAAATTGATCTACGGTTTCCACGCCAAACTCTCTACGAGAAAGTTGCATGTCTTGGGTTTTCTGGGCTCGAGACGGTTTATTGACCTTCGAGCCTGGAAGAATTGTCCATCCTTCCAACGCAAGTCATGTCAGACGGAATTGAGCTTGGTGGTCGGATCTCGCCGGCTCTCGTCACGGGCCTGCACGACAGCGGTGCGGCGCAGGGGTCTCGCCGTTGGCGGGGCGCGGCGCGCCCCCGGCTTGGAGGCTTGGCTGCAAAACGTTGATTGGCCTTGTCGATCTGAAGCCAATCTGGGTCCGGGTGGAATGCGCCCGGCGCCACAACACGCTTTCACCCGTCGGCTTCCCCGCTCCTCGCGCAGTCCCCCCAGCCGGCAGCCGTGATCACGAATGCCCTTTCGCACGCGAGCGGCTCCGTGGCTATCGCGGAACCGAAACGGCCCATGCTCGTCTCGTCGCCGCCCCCTTGGCTCTCGACCGCGGCGGCGCATGCATCGGGCTGCGTCCAGATGATCGCCTCTATCGATGAGCCATGTCACCATCCCATGCCCGCCGTGACGACACTTGCATGCAGGCGCACCCGCGTGTATGCACGTCGGCCGCGGCAAAGCGCTAATTACAGCGGTGCCTTGCATGCCGTTTTGCATCGTGCTTGGACTGGTCCCCCGAGCCACGGTCGACCGCATCGCGCTGCAGACGGTGAGGCTGGCGCGGTGAGGCCTCGCTCGCCCGGCTCGCTGCCGTCGCATCTGCCGTGGGCCGCATTCGCCGAGAGCTTCCGCAGCCGCCCTTCGGGTACGGTGACGGGCGTCCGCGGTTCGGCCATTGGTGTTCCTGGTGTTGGTCGGGCATCGAATGGGTCGGCGCACGCCCGCGCCAGCAGCTGGTCCCGAATGCGATGAATGCCTGTACCTACGGCAGCGGCCGCACTCCAGTGCCTCACGGTCACGAGCTGGTCGGGTCGTCATCGTACGCCTCACGTTATATGCCAATGAAACGTTAAAAATATATTGCTTCTCCGTAGAGTGGTAAGCCTGGTCGCCCATTGCCCGCGTCTCGCCCTTTGGACACCGCGGGTCGCGGGTCGGTTCAGAGCAAGTCGGCACTCACGGCCACACGAGCTCGGGTCGCAAATACCGAAATATCCTGCCTGGAAACGCTAGTCCGTCGCTGAGTCCATCGCCGCGTCCTCCACAGCGCCGTCGCTAACCTACCTAGATGGACCCTTGCGGGCCATCGGCCCCCTCTCTTTCTCTTCTGATGTGCACTGGGCCGTATGGTCGAGTTGCGGGAAGGAAAGAGAGGAAAAATAACGGGGTCCCGGCCTGGTTACCGGGCAGACTAGTTACTGGGCGGACTGGCCAGCGGTCAGACTGGTTACTAGACGGAGTGGTTACCGTGTTTTCAAGCAAGTGAACGCGAACAACAAATGTATTGGTGGTAAGGTAAGAGCTTGCCCTTCCTGTGTAGTCTACTAATCATGAAGGAAGGGACGGGGGAGTCATGGTGCTTGTCTAGTGACCTCTTGGAGATCTCTCGGAGAAATGCCACGTGGGGTGCATGGCCAGCCCCGCTCTTTCCTGGGCAGAAGTAGCGGGGCAATCGCCTGCCATTCAGGAAGAGATGCCGAAGAATTGTCGTGCATTTCTGGGCACGTGACCCCAGGGTGTGCTGTTGCGTATTGCGGTTTGTGGTTTCGGAATCTTTATGCTAGCTACCTGGAACCGAGGCTACTTTAGGAGCTGTAACGGTGATTTGCATGCTGAATGCAAGGCTGGAGGTAGACTGAATGTAACAAGTGGCTTGCGGGGCGCAGGGTGCGTCGGTAGAAGCCGTTTCTTTAGAAGCTGAGTACGGAGCACTTGGTTGCGACTTGACCCGCGACTTTGACATTCACGGCCAAGCTGAGTGGCCTGCGGAACGCAGGGTTCGCCGGCTTAACCAGCAGAAACCTTTTCTTCAGAAGCTGCGTGCTCGGTTGCGGCTTGACCCGCCACTCTCTCATTCACGGCCAAGCTAGGGACGTCTTGAGTGACGGCCACTCTCGCGGGATGCTCGGACGGTTGGTGGACGGGTACGCTGGCTACCTGGAAACCGGATGCCACTTCAAGATGTGAAGACAGCAGTTCTCTTGCAGCTGGAGGGCTTTATCGGCTTGACCAGTAGAAACATTTTCTTTGGTCGGTAGGTGGACACGTAAAGTTGCCTCCCTCAGCCTGGTCGAGTTGTTGGGCGGCGTTGCACAAGGTCGCGCCCGCAGGATGGCGCGCCGGATTGTTAGGACATAAGCTCGTAAATAATTATCTTGCTTGTAGATTTTTTAGAAAAATCACAATCCTCTTGCTCGCCCTGCTAGTCCACTGAGCCCCCCGATTCGTGCTCGTCTCCGCTATTCGCCATGACATCTCGCTGCGACATGGAGGTTCAGCCGCCATCAGAACGACCCAAGGTTAGAATACATGTAGCGACTACGCGAGGGCATCTCCAGTCGAAGATGACCGAGGTCGGCTACCGGGCCAAGGCTTTCGTGTCGTCCCGTCACAACCAAAATTACGAATCACTTTACCAGTGCTGTACCAGACGTTGCCACTGACTCCGATACAGGTCGATGCAATTGTTGAAGATCGTAATGGTAAGACGGCCGACATGGCAATCACAAAGCTGCTCAATGTCGCAGAGCATGTGTGGTCCCTGACGTACGGGTTGAAGGGGGAACATTGACGCTACATGTACCGTTGAAGTAGCCATGGCCGCTGGGGAACGGAAACGAACTCTGACATTACCCTTCGAGGTGAAGACTGGAAAGCACGCAAACGGCAGCCGCACTGCGCAGACGGCACTGTATACCCTGCTTCTCTCTGCGACCGGCGACTCCGATACTTCGAGGCCGGCAAGACCACCGACAAGGCCGCCAGTGCTGTGGTTGACAGACGGCGCGCTCTACGTTGACCACAGACGTGACTGGTATTTGTTAATAGTGAATCTCTTCTCCGGGCCTCGACCAGTATTGAGTCAATGCGACCGACGGCTCTCAGTCAGGACCGGTGTAGGGATGGAGCAATACATGTAGCTTGCGCACTCGGTCGCCCGCGGAATCCAAATACGGCGAGATGTAGCGAAGGTTCAGGAGGCAATGTCCCTTTTCAGAGCAGGGTCCCCTTTCAGAGTCCCCTTCGGGAGCAGAGTCCCCTTTAGGAGCAAGGTCCCATCCAGAATCGCTTGTCTTTAGCCTTCGTCCATTTCCTCACGCCCACCTTAAAGATGGCGACTATCCACCCTTCCCGTGGAACTGACCGTCGCGGTCTGCGAAGACCTACCTTCTGGCGACTATTTGAATTTTCGCCAAACCTGCAAAAGCATCTGTGACAAATCGGCCCTCTTCTTCCAGACCCGCTCCATCATGATGGAGCAGGAGTGACGAATCGGCCCTCTTCTTCCTGGAACAATTCTTCCAGACCCGCTCCATCATGATGGAGCGCAGGAGTGACGAATCGGCCCTCTTCTTCCTGGAACAATTCTTAATATTCTAAAGCCATGGACAGTGCTGGATGTGCAGCTGTCTGGCAGCTGTAGTTGCGGCGGCAATCGGGATTTTGGCCAATGTCCGGTTGCCTCAGGGCCACTTCAAGGTGCGCCTCATCCGCACCTCGAAGACCAGGGGCACCATCCGTACCTGGTAGATTCGTAGTGAGTGGAGCGTTGTCTACTCTCAAGGCTTCATGTTCCTGCCTCGCCCAGCTCATGTCCAGAAATCGTCCCATTGTCTGATTTGGCACGTAGGCCTCCATGAGGCCAGCGTAGAGTCAAACAAGACCGAAAATCAATAGCCAGTAGCGCTGTACGATTATTGTATGAATGAACCTCGTGTGATATTCAGTGCCAGCATAATCTAAGACTTGACGCCAATTCTCCACATGGAGTTGTCTTGAGCTAGGTGGGATGCGCATTCTTTGGTGATCACTAAAAGAACATGGTGTTTTGGGCTCGAGACGTGTCGTTTATTGGCCTTCAAGTCAAAAGAATTGCCGATCCATTTGACCCAATGCCAATACGGACGTCAGTTGTCGGATATCGCTCGGCTGTCGCCACTGTCGAGGACCTTCAGCTGGCGCCCAAGGAGGGCAGCGTGCGACCCAGGCTCAAATTCATGTGCAAGGATCCTCCAGCCAAGACCGAAGAGGGCGTCGAGCCCAGATACGATCACATCGAGATGTCCTCCGTTGGCTCGCTGCTCGAGACTTAGGATAAGCTCAACGTCTATTGCGAGATATTTCAGCTGGATTCCTTTACCTTCGATGACTTTGTCGAGGCCATGTCGGTGGCTTCCGACTCATGGCTGATGTGTATCATCCACGATGATGGCATGGCAATTAAACCAAGTTCTCGGGTTAGTGTAGCTGCGTCCCACGGCTGATGTGTATCATCCACGATGATGGCATGGCAATTAAACCAAGTTCTCGGGTTAGTGTAGCTGCGCCCCACGGCTGATGCGTATCATCCACGATGGTTGCATGGCAATTCGGAAGATTAGCCATGGCTGAGGCTAAGAGGCCCCAACACCAAACTCAACGAGGTTGAATTGGTCCTCCAGGCGTTGGCGATACGACGGCTGATGTGTATCATCCACGATGATTGCATGGCAATTCGGAAGATTGGCCATGGCTGAGGCTAAGTAAGAGGCCGACGTCGTGACGGTTCCCC